>OX421977.1:8409983-8947483 GCA_949128135.1 Parasteatoda lunata
GAAATTTATGACTAAACGAAGAAAAGAAAAATAAAGGATAAAATTAAAATAAAGTAAAAAAAGAAATTTAAATGAAGAAATGTTAGTTAAATAAATTTAATGAGTGAATAAGGAGGAGGGGAAAATGATAACAGAAAATAATAAACAATTCTTCCACTTCAATGTTTTGAAATTGATTTTATTACGAATCATTTGCCTTTTGTTCATATATTGTTGTGATATATATTTAAAACGGTTTGCTTCCGCAATATAATTTTATCAGTAGTTATGATAATATGCGAGATAACAAACAATGACTGTTTTATTTATAGAGCATTTCCATGAACATATCTTTCTTTCTTTTTCTAGACAGTATTTTTAGAATAAAACTAACCTTTTATTTTAAAATTTCAGTTGATCTATTTTTCCCATTGTGTATCAAATTTACCATAAAAAAAAGGAACATGAATTTTTCTCTGTCTCTAGAACAACTATTTCTACATAAGCGGAGTAAGTTGGCAACTCTGAAATATTATACAGGTGACCAATTTTTAATGCTTTTAAGGGAAATTCATCTTGTGGTAGCTAAGTATATTTTAATGTATTATTCTTAACTTTGCAAAAGAAAAGACAAATCTCATGAAATTTAATTCTCTATCAAATTCGCTGAAAATTAATATATTGCAATTTAAAACATTCTGATCAAAAGTTCCCATTGGCATAAAGCTAAAAAATTATAATTTCCACGATACGTAGACTCCTACTTAAGACATATATGGGCAACAGCCAAAGGGTGATGCGCGCACCATTCGACTTCTCAAATTGCGAGTGTTATATGGTTTTTAGAACACGCAAGACTTAGAGATAACGCTTCTACGAAGCTGTGATGGTTTAGGTGAGTGTCTTTAGCTACTCGGCCATGCCAACACGTTTCGTGCAAAAAAGTGTTTTAGTTGGTTGCTCTGTCGATGTTTGATAAATCGTTTATACTCTCCTGGAAAAGATTAAATTAAGGGAAATAGGAAAACTGTTATATGCAAAAAACAAAGCAATAATGCCATGAAAAGAATTTTTCGAATCTAAAATTTAAAAAAAAAAAAAAAAAAGTTCTCCCACAAGCAGAAATAAAAAAAAAAATTATATTAATTTAAAAGCGAATTCATTATCGCACAAAAGTGACTCATTTTTTTTTTAAATAAATAGGTGCGAGAAAAATTCAACTCCTTACAATTGAAAATTAAATTTCTTTATAATTTATTTATTTTTGAAATTTAACTTAACCCATGAAATTTGACTTAACACATATAGTAGCCTATTTAATGCATTAAATTTTATATTCATATTCATATTTCCAAATTTTCCATATTTATATTTTCAAATTTTCCAGCCTATTGGACGACACGAGGACAAACATCAAACGATACAATTTTTGCAAGGCATGACTTGAAATGTTGTGGCGTTTATAAAAGTATTTTCAGCTACCATCTTCCTTTATACGGTAAAATGAAAAAAAAAAAAAAAAATATATTAAAGGAAAATATTTAAGTATTAAAAACTTATTATTTTTATTAATATTTTTTTTAAACCTGTAATGCTTTTTTGAACGATTTGAAAATGTAGCTTAATATTATTGGTATTAATTTGTTCTAATCCCTTCAATTAAGAATTCATTTTTATGGATATTAAAAAAACTAATTTGAGTAATTATTATTATTATTTTTAACTCCTTCAACAGGTGAACCATGTCCCCATTCCCAAGAGAAATACTTAGAGAGGTGAAAGTTCTAAAAGACCGACCGGAAGCGGGTAATGTAATATTCAACTGCGGTAAGGGGCCTTTGCTTGGGATACAGTTAAAAGAGAGAGGAGGGGATGTCTTTCATATCGTTCGCACGCAGCGGTGTCTCATATTTGGAAAATTTGAAGGAACTTCCTGTGCTTCCCTAAGTTTTGGTTTTTTCTTTTTTAATTTCTTTCTTTACCCTCCCCCTTTTTTTTTCTAATATTTTTTTCTGAATGCAATTGGCATGCTTGTTTAATTTTACTTTTAATATTACTTTTTGTATTTAAGGAATGGCAACACTTAAGTTGAATTTTTCCTTTATCTACTTAAAATGTCAAAACAGTTTTTTATGTCATTGGATAGTATAATTTTATATTAAAAAAAAGGAATTGAAAAATTGAATTAATTGAACGTCTGATTCGTTTTAGGCCGTTGGGCCCAAATTAAGCATAACGAAATATTTATTCGAATAAAATTGGATACTTTTTAAAATTTAATCATTGTTCAAGAATTAATTTAAATTTTATGAAAAATTCAAACTATTTCAAAAAAAATTTAGAACTCTTAAAACTCTCTAAATTTTTGTCTTAATTCCAATAATTACACTTAAAGTGATATAATAATATACGACTCGTACTTTTTCACCTAATATTTGTTTAAGAAATTGTTTTGAAATGAAACACTTTACAATTTTTAATAAAAATTTTAATTTATCGCAAGATTAACCTCCTGAGAAACTACTGATCATTAATTCATTATATATAATAATAATACTGCCAAATATAATATATAATTGAATTATATATTATTTTAATAAATATATGAGATTTAAAGTTAGTGTCTACACACTACAAATTAAACGCTGTATATTAAAAATATAGAATTATTCTTTCAAAAAAGAATTTAATTACATTCAGTATCCTAAGTTCGTGGTTAACGGTTAATCAAATCAATAATTAATTCATGTAAATATTTCATTTTTTTTTTTATGTTTTACATAACTCGAAATTTCTATTAACGTAGCCTTGTGCACGCTTTTGAAAAATTCTTCAAATCTAAAGAGGAAGAAAAAAAAAAAAAGTGCTGTAGAAGTATATTTGAGATTGTGGTTGTAATGTTAAATCAAAGCAGTGCTCTTTTAGAATTAATAGTAGTGACAAAGTTATGTCCTGATCAGTATGCTAAGAAGAAAATATCAACAAAAACAAAATAAGTAAATAGTAAAAAAATAAGCCTAAGTAATTTTTTGCTAAAGGTTTTCAGTTTCGGCTATTTACTTTATAAATATTAAAATTATAAAGACATTTTAAAGGATTTAGAAGGTTACATATTGTAAGTGTAAAATGTAGAAATTGTAAACACAGTTTGTTTTTCTTGTCGAAAAATATGAACCGAGTTCCATCAAGTTTTAAGTGCTTCAAGAAATATGGGTTAAGTCATTTCTTGTAAATCATGTGAGCTGTTTGGATTTTACAACCAGCAGTTTTTGAGCAGATTTTAAGTGTACTGTTTTCCAAACATTGATATTTATTACTATTGGTTATTTATTTTTAATTGCTTGTAAACCTTTCAAGAAATAATCAAACTTTTACGATGCGTGCATGTATAAAACAATGTATTTCTGATCTTTTTCCTCTATGTTAAATTTCAAACACTTGCTACGTTTGTTTGCAACACGCTTATTTAAAAAGCGTACAACAAGAATTAGGTAAGTAAATATTTCTTCACCCTACTCTGTCTAGTAGTACCTTTTGCCGACTAATTGGCTCTAAATCAAGAATTCTTGAGAAAACTCCCGTCAAACATTTTTGGCGTTTAACAGTCGCTTCTAGAGCACGCCAATATTCTTAAATTTTCTTTCTTAACGTTATTTAGTAAAGAAAACGATAAAGAAAAGTAAAGTAGAAAAAAAATTAGCAAACGATAACTGAAAGAAATTGGTTTCTGATAAGCTAAATTCGTCGGAAAATGAAAACGACTTTCGCCTCTCACGGGAACCGAGTACAGAGAAAGGTAAAAAAAATTAGAATAAATAAAAGATAAACCAAGGTCTTTCACAGACCTACCTCCCGCACAGCTTACTTGGCTAATAATAGCCTCACTGATTAAAAGCTCTGCAAGTAGTTACATGAGATATTTCCTATGCGGATTTCGTGCGGTAAAAAGTTCCATAAAAATTTCTGAACTGCTAATGGCAACAAGGTTTTCTTTCTGAGACGAAGGGGATTGGTTTGTTTTAAAGAAACTTACACAACGGGATGTTTTTCAACGTTTATTTCTAATTTTTTTTTCTCTTCTCCTTTGAGTATGACGCATTTTGGGCGCTCCGTTAACCTTGGAGAAAACAAAGATTCCGAAAATAAATTACTTTTCTGATAATTCAATTTAGGATGTAGTTTGAATTTTTTCGGTTAGAAGAATAATGTGGTTTTTCACTTAAAGCAAACCTTAAGAAATATTTGGTAACTTTCTAAATGGTTCTTCAACCTTTCTGGAACTAAAAATAAAAGCAGTTCATATAATGCAGCTTTTTTTTAAAAAATATTAAATGTTTGAATAATAATGGTGGCTACATTCTGGGAAAATTAAAGAAGATGGGACAAATGCTTCACAAATATGTTGGAAATTTTTAAAGGGTTTTAATCTTAATATCTAGATGCATATTTATTTAATTTACAAATATTTTTGGTTGAAGGGATGAAATTTAAACAATATTTATAATTGATTTTTTTCTCCTACTTTTTAATTTTTTGCAGAATGTTGCTTAATACGTTATTACATATTAGAAATACTATATATGCAGGGGGGGGGGTATGAGTAATACTTTAAAATCTTCATAAATTTCTAACTTTTCTTGACCGTTTCCGAAACAGACAATTTTGATTGAAAGTTTTAGGAAGGCTATAAGTGCATCTCAAGACAGTACTTTTTAATTGAAGCGAGATACTTGTTTAAAGAACAGTGGTTGCTAAATCTTAAAAAATAATTAGTTTTACATTTCTAGTGGTTTGTAACATTTGTTGAACTAATGTTACCAGACTGGCTGCACTGCACAGTAAAGGGTTACGGAAAATACAAAATGAATTTATATATAATTATTTATGTGCAGTGGTGATCAGAATCATTATTGGTCGTCCAATTTTATATTTAGTCGTCCAAATTTCGATGAGAGGGTCTTCCTCTCATCGAAACTTTTAAAGTGGTCCTGTTTTTTTTTTTTTTTTTTTTTTTTTTTTTATAGAAAAAATTTACAGATTGCAGAAACCCTGATAGTTTTATAGGTAATGGTAAAAATAAAATCGCATAAAATGAAACACTATCTCACCACACTAAAAAATCTAACAATAAGCATAAATTATATATGACTCTTTCTTCGATGAGGAACTTCCGTTCTACGAAGTGACGATAGAAAATCGTAAATCATCATAATCGGTCCTACGAAATGACATCAGAAAAACATGAATTAAAATAACCTGTCTTGTGAAGTGACAATAAAAAAGGTAAATCATCATGGCCCGTCCTACGAATTGAGAATCGAAACAAATCAACATAGCCTGACCTACGAAGTGACAATGGAAAAACGTAAATCAACATAGCGTGTCTTACGAAGTGACAATCAAGAATCGTAAATTAACATAGCTCGTCTTACGAAGTGACAATGGAAAAACGCAAAACAACGTATCCCATCTTACGAAGTTGCAATCGAAAAACGTAAATCAACATAGCCCGTTTTAGGACGTGAGTGAGAATGGAAAAACATAAATCCATACCGCCCGTCTTACGTGCGAAGTGACAATGGGAAAAACGTAAATCAACATAGTCCGTTCTAGGAGGTAAGAGTGGAAAAACGTAAATCGACACACCCTTTTTACGAAGACACAATGAGAAAACGTAAGTCAACATAGCCCGTCCTACGAAGTGACAATAGAAAAACGAAAATCAACATAGCCTGTTTAACACGTTGAACGCCACGCTAAATTTTACATGACTTGCCCATCTGGTCACGGTAAATAATTACAATCTAAATTTGCAAATATTAGACGGATTTTGCAATTTTTTTAGAAGGTTTATCATGACATATCTGACAAAAGTGGTGAATTATATAAGCCTACGAATTGTTTAAAAATAGTGAGGGATAAAAATCTACTAAATTGAATTTATTAAAACAAGAATCACAATAATTAAGAAAATTTTGAATAAATTTTCTGCAATTCCGTAAAAGAACGTAAATTTTATAGTTCTATATCATGTTATATGCTGTCAGCCTGTTGTTTTTCGCGGCCTATGTGAAAGGCCAATGTCACAAGCGGTGGCAGATGCAGTCTAAATGTAATTTGAGTGTCAGCCACCGGTGGTTGACGCGGCCTAAATGTAATTTGAGTGTCAGCCACCGGTGGTTGACGCGGCCTAAATGTAATTTCAGTGTCTGACACGGCCTAAATGGAAAGTCCAGTGTCAGGCACCGATGGCTGACGCGGCGCTCAACTTGTTAAGGAAGTAACAGTGAGAAAATATAAATCTACGTAAAGTGTAAAGGTTAGCCTAATGCCTAAAATTGTACTATTTTGAAGTTAAGTAAAAAGTTCTTTTGTGAGATTAGTAAAAGTTTTAACGTTCAATTTTTATCGCCTCACAAAAAAAAAAAAAAAAAAATTAAATATGAAAAAGCGGTCATCATCGCTTCGTAGTAAATTTTTCAAATAAGCTTACAATTATGTGCAGAAACTGTTCAAATTGGCTTATGGAAAAAATCCCGTATGGAGTGTAATAATCGATATAAAATAATCGATAAAAGAATCAGCAATTTTAGTATAACATTTAATATAAATCTCAAAAATAGAATGAAAATAAAATAAATCGAAACGTGCTCTAAGAGGCTGGAATTCAATTTCTAATACGCATTTTAAAATAAATGTTTCTCTTAAATCATAAGTTTAAAAAATTTGCCCTTATAAATTTGAGATAAGCTTTTTCTTCTAGATTGCTTTTAAGTAAATACTTTAGAAAGCTTTCATCGAATATATCTTTGGAGTTTTCATTTCCTTTTTTTTTTTTTTTTTTTTTTGTATAGACTTGTAAGTAAAGAATTTGCATTTCTCAGAATAAATCTGATTAAAAGGATTGAAATTCCACTTTAATTAAATCAGCACGATCAGCAATTTAGGTTTTCACTCGACGAACTCATGCGCGTTTCTGCCGGTTGGAATTTGATGATTCGAATTATAAAATGCTTAGATTGAATAAATAACAGTTCTTTTAAGAGTTTTCTTTTTATCTTCCACCGAATTAGGGATGCCAACAGCTCCGCTTTTTTTTTTTTTTTCGTGCAAAAGTTTTAATAAATTGGTTGTTAATTAAATGGTAAAACTCGTAAAATAAGAATAATTAACCCCTATTCTTTAGAGGTGTCACCGACAGACAGTGCCGGATTACCTATTGGGCCATGGCCTGGGGCCCCCAATGATTAGGGGCCCCCTTAAAAACATTTGATTGAAAATAAATTTTAAAAAATTAAGAAAAACAATAATTAAAAAAAAAAATTATTTCAAATATATATTAATAAAATACGATAATTTTTTTACATAATTATTACATAATTTTTTACATATTTATTTATTACTTATTTTAGTTATTATTTATAAGTATTATTATAGTTTATGTATTATAATATTTATCAATGTTTTTTAAGTTCAAATTTGTCCTTTTGATTTGCGCGCGAGAGAGAAAGGAGGTCCAGTTTATTTTTATTTTAAATATTCTTTCTTAAATGAAAAGATTCATAAATACTTTTATATTTGAATAAATTAAAAATTTACGAGAAAAAAATTTAATCTAAGGGCCCCAAAAATTTGAATAGCCTAGGGCCCTGCGTACGCTTAATCCGCCCCTGCCGACAAACAACTATTATAAAGTTGCATTTCACTTTGAATTTTTGATATGTAGAGTGGAGGAAAATTTATTTAAAAAGAAAAACTAAAATAATTGGTTACCACTAGAAAATACTTCTTTTACAAAGCGAAGCAAGTTGCCATCTTTGCAAAATATATGACAAGGATGCTGGATATTAAGGATAGCTCGGTGTTTGGCTCGAAGCGCCACTAACTGATTCGTTGAATCTGTGTTGACATATGATAGGAAGTCATATGTTTCAAGAAAGCTCTGAAGTCAATTCCAGATATATGACAATTATATTAATGTAGAAAATATTTTTAAATTTTTCAGAATTTGTAGTGGTTGATTAACACGTTGAATGCCACGCTAATTTTACATGGCTTGCCCGTCTGGCCAAACGGTAAATAACTACCAACTAATTGTGCAAATATTAGACAGATTTCGCTAATTTTTTAAAAGGTTCTAGTGTGACTTATCTGCAAAAAGAAGTGAATTATATAAACCAACGAATTGTTTCGAAATAGTGGCGAATAAAAATCTACTCAATTGAATTTATTAAACCAAGAATCACAATTAATAAACTACCACTTGAAAATATTTATTCACTGTCCGGAGCAAGTTGGCATCTCTGTGTATATAAATAAAACTATTTTTGTGTGTTCTATATTGCATTCATTTCTTCAAACCATTTTAGTAACGATAATAATATAAAAAAATTTTAAAAAATTACAAGAATTATGTGTTTTTAATAATCATGGCTTCGCCGGTCACCGGTGACCTCCATGGCGTTCAACGTGCTAATAAATATGTATTTTAAAAGAAATAAACTTACACATTTACAGTTTTTTTTAACATTGATAAAAAATGGTTCGGCATTTCAAATCCGATGCACCTGGAAAGGAAAATGTGGTTTGAGCTTCACCCAAGTCAAAATTCTTGATGGTCCCGTCAAACAATTTTGATGGTTTATGTTGGTTTCAGTGCGATTCAAATCCCATGAGGGTTCAACATCATTTGATGGTCACCATCATCCAATATTTTCCATTACATGTTCGTGGTTTTTGATATGCCAACAAACTTCCATCGTCCCTCGATGGAAAATGCTACTTTAATACTATGATGGTTAACCATCAAGAGAAGTCTGACTCTCATGGACCAACAATCCGTGATGGTTCATGATGGTTTCAACTATACATTTCCCTAATGGTTTAATGGGAATTTTTGTTGGTTCTCAGGAATATACCATAGAAACCTTTTTTTTAATTGTTGAACCATCATAAATCAGTCCGAATTCCTACATTGGGATGGTGGTTATTCATGATCGTTCCAACATTTGTTTTCTAAGACACTGTAATGGAAATTCGTGATGGTTCAACAGGAACAAACCATCAAAACAAGTTGATATACTTGTGTTGGATCACCCTAAATCAGTCCGAATTCCTACATTGAGGTGATGATTACTTATGTTGGTTACAATCAAGAAGTATATTATTTCTTGATGAAATTATTGATGGTTACCGTCAAGATTATGTGGGTCCATCAATGAAAAAAACCATCAGAAATTTTGACTTGGGCATCCTTATGAGTTAAGGTAGTGTTTTTGGTATAAAAATAACTGAAAAAAATTCCAGGGTTTGGACAAAAATATGGAAACACTTCTATACTAACTCTATATAAACAATCTATATTCTGTCTCAGAAAATCAGACTTGAAGTTTCTAGAACTGTCATTCATGCAAAATTTGGATAGTCAAAAAAGAGCCTTAGAAGTTAATAGCCTCCACACGGTTTCTTCTAAGTAGTCGGCGCAGATTATTTAAAAACCGGTTGTGCGCATGAAGGCAAACCGGTTGTGCGCCTGAAGGCAAATTCCATTTTAAAAGTACTTGAGAGAAATTTATCATATATATTTCAAAATTGAATCTGTAGTGGTTGACAAGTAAATAAGACAAACCAGTCATATTCATACTTACTTACTTACTTATCCTCTACGTGCCTTTGGGCACTTAAGGCCTCTAGCATATCCCTCCTGTCTCTAGCAATAGATCTTGCTTCCTCCCAGCCAGAAATTCTACATTCTTTTAATTCGCCCAAAAACATGCGCTGGATGGTCAGTCTGGGTCTTCCTCTTGTTCTTTTACCATCAGGGGCCTTTGTAAGCGCAACAGATTTAATTTTTTCTTTGGGCATTCTAAGGATATGTCCGAGCCAGCTCCATATTCGTTTTTTAATTTCATCCTCTATTGTTTTTATTTTAGCTTTCTTTAATAGATTTTGATTTGATACTTAGTAAGGCCAAAAAATTTTAAAAATAAATCTAAAACATTTGTTTTGAAAGGTTTCTAATTTTTGTATTTCGATCTTAGTCTGTTTCCAGGTTTCTGCGCCATATAATAGTACTGCTCTAACAATAACTTTGTAAACAACTATTTTTGTCTTTATTTCAATATTTGACTCTCCAAAATTTATGTAATCCCTTAAAACATGTTCTTGCTTTGATTATTCTCTGTCTAATATCTTCACTACTTCCACCTTTTTAGTCATATTCATAAATTAAACAAATTTTTAGACATAAATTTGCTACCACTTTTTAATTTTTAATAGATTTTGTATGAAATGGCGTTTTCATAAACTAAGTTTAAAGTGGAGTGCCCGCTCCACGGGCAGGTACTTCGCACTACACCTCAGCCTAACCAAGTTTAACTTCTAAGTGGTGGAACTACATATAAAAAGCCGTGGGGAGGCGTTTCTTAGTAGAATTTTTTTTTTTTTTTTTTACAGCAGTTTTAAATTATTCACTTAACATATAAGTACTCAAAAGAATTCTGTTTGCTTAAGCCTGAACTTTTCAAGCCCAAATCTATCAGTATTATAAATATTTAGATCTATTGGTGTGAACTGAAGTAATTTTTATAGGTAATTAGTTTTTAAAATTTTTTATTTTATTGCTATGACATTATATTGTTCTAAAAATTTGAGATAGTTCACAACCGTAGTTTAATATTTTCGCTTATCAAACGAACGGATATATTAAATACTATTTTTGCTTACATCACATTGTGCATGAAGCTGATCGTTAATCTCTAAATATATAAATGTTATTTGAGCAAAAATGAATAATTGTAAAACGGTTAATAAGATTAGACACCTTTTTAAATAACTTTATCATAAAATGTAGCACAGAATTACGTTATAATAATAACAACAAAAACAGCAGTTATCATTATTTATATTTTTAATCAAACTCGGAATAATAGCAGTACAGGAAAATACCTTTAAATTAGGGATTCAAAAATATTTATAGAAAAACAATACCTTTATAACATTTACGTGCTGATGTCAACCAAATCAATAAGGAAATGAATGAGGGAAAACTATATCCTGTCACGTGATTTTCCGGCCAATAAAAATGCACCGACAACAATGAAAAACTGTGACACCATCAGTAGATTTTTATGTTTAGTCAGAAATTTTACTTTGAATAAGATGTTGCAAATTTGCATAGTGACTTTCATTTGATTCTAGCTTAAAATTTAACAGTGAATGTTACTAATGGAGTTTCTATTAAAATGCGCTTTTTTATTGAATGATAAGTGTTTTTTCTAGAGAGACAACAACATATCACTAATTTGTTGATAACAATAATAATGAAGCTACGTGCGAAGCAAACTTCAATAATAATATTCATATTGTTCAGTTTTTAGGTAAAATGAATAAAAATTTGAAGAAGTTACGGACTACACAATTTGCAAAGAAAACTAGGGATACTTATAAGCGTTATATTTTGCATACTTTACTTTTAATATTGCGCCCCTCTAAGGTTGGCACCCTAAGACAGATATTCCCCATATCCCTCCACTGATAGTCATGTATTTAAGTTTGGATAGAAGATTCATTAAACATCTTACTTGTTTTAAAAATTATTGCTTTACTTCCTCACCAGTTCGAAAAATAATTCTCAATAAACTCGAAGGAGGGTTTAGTTCAGTATATATTTATTCAGTTTATTTTGTGTAAATTTTCGCTATCGGTTATGAAATGATACTAAAAATTGTCCTACGTGTATTTCTGCTTCTTTAATAATAAAATAACTCTTCTAAAGAAAGTCGCCTACACAATGTTTTTATCTCATAAAACGCCAACGGAAAATTTTTTATCTAAAAAAACCACCCGCAGGGCCGGAAGGCTTAACCACATGTTTTATAATAAAATATGGATTTTTTTCCTAGATACTGTTCTGAACTATCAAGAACATGAAAACGAATGAATCATCACAATTTCCCCCAAAAAAGATTAAATAATAATATCATTCCTTCTGATATTGTATTTTGAATCATCAAAAACATGAAAATGGATGAATCATTACAATTTCCTCAAAAATTGGTTCAATGAAAGGAAAGCATATCATCCAAATTTTGCGAAATGGAGAAATTCTGTGGTGTTTTCCTCTCTTAACCCCTGATTTCTATTTCGTCGGAAATCGTCATAAAGATGTTCTTGAAATAAGTGAACAAACTCCACAGAGACATCCCCTCCTAGAGCAGAAAATAGTCAGGATGTATTTGTCATTTCTTTCAGCGCGGTTGGCAACAGTCCAGGGCTCGAAAAATGTAAACAATCCTCATCGTGTAGCCACACGTGACGATGCTTCTGTTTACGTTTTTTTTTTTTTTTTACTTCTTCATCTCTTTGCAAGAAATCACAATTGAGTATTGTAAACAACGCATGATAGTGTTGTTATAAGGTTCATTGCATCAAGCATAAAAATGTATGCGAAGATTCTTTAGAAACTGTGTTTGTAACTGTATTTAACATCCGTTGTAGGATATCGATTATTTCGGATCAGGAGAAATAAGGTCGTTTCGAAAATTTAGACGGAGTAGCTCATTGGCTCTTTTTTATTATTTTGGATAAAGCTTAAATTGCGCGTTTACGAAAATGGATGCATCTTGAAATGCGTGGTTGAAAATATGAACAAAGTTTTCTCAGAATGCGAGAATAAGAAAATGGATATATCTTGCGAAATATGTTTTTTAAGAAATAAAGTATTTAAAAAAAAATAATGAAGTATTTAAAAAAATAATAAAGTATTTAAAAAATAATAATAAAGCAGTATTAAGTTAAAGAGTATAGTAGGAAATCGATATAACATGGTTTCGAAAATTTAGACGGAGTAGCTTTCCATGTAGCCTTGATACGTAAATTAATTGTAAATTTTGGGAAATTTGTAAAGTCAATGCACATTATAAGTAAAATTTAAGTAATTTTGACGAAATGATATTTTCTTTAATATATGGTAAACGAGCTATATGGTAAACGAGCTTAGGTATATTTTACGCAATATTAACGGAATGGATTTTGCCAACAACCCTTCGATAAGATTACTATCGTATATTTTACGAAAGATTGACAAAAGAATATTTACTATTTAGGTTTACTAAAAATGATTCTGTTTTTTTTTACGTATTATTGACAAAGCAAATTTACCATTAAAATTTCGATAAATTTTGGCTCGAATTTATTTGCCCAAATGTTTTGTTTTTTGGATAACCACTTTTTTTCCCTATTATTTGACGTTTCAATTTAAGAACGTTTTGAATGCGTATAATATGTAAAAATAACGTTTTCATTCTTATTGAGTGCAAAATGTTTCATGAAATATTCATTTGTAAATGAAACGAATTTGTTTACGTAAAATTTAACGTTTTTGGACAACCATTTTTTGCTATAATTGGACTTTTCAGTCTTACGTAAATTTTACAAACGCTTAATAAAATTTAAGGGTGAAATATACGTATTTTTGACGTAAAATTGCTGGTTGTCTTCTATCTGGGCATTGTTTTGTTTTTTTATTACATGGGCATTGGCCGTTTTACGAAAATTATATCTTTAAATATGTGTTTGAAAAAAGAGATATACTTTTCTCAGAAGGTGAGGTTAAGTATATGTAGATATCTTTCCATATATGTTTGAAGAAAAAAAATGAAAATAGCTCTAAATTATAGTTAAAAAAATTGATACAGATTTAACTACGCGTTTCAGAAAATAGACATGGATACGATTCAGAAAATTGATGAAATACTCGTTTGTAAACATTGATATACCTCAAGATGCGCGTTTCGAAAAATGGATGAGTTTTGTCATACGTGTTTGAAGAAATAGAAATAACTCATAATGTGTTTAAAAAATTGACATAAATTGAAATACTCGTTTGAGAAAATGGACTTAGATTAATATGCGCGTTTGCAAAGATAGGTATAGATCAGAATGCGTATTTAAGAAAATTAATTAATATTGTAATTTGTGCTTAAGAAAATGTACATAGCTAAGAATTAGTATTAAAAATGGATGTTTACTGAATTGCACGTATGAGAAAATGCACATAGATTAAAATACGCGGTTGAAATATTAGACATAACTCAGAATACGCTTTTAAGAAAATGGTTAGATAATGTAATTAGTGTTTGAAAAAATGGATTCAGCAAATATGCGTTACAAAATGAATGTATATTGAATCACACGCTTTAGAAAAATGGACATAGATTAAAGTAAACGTTTGGGAAAAAAAAAAAGAAATTAGCACAGAATGCGTGATTAAGAAAATGGATAATATCTTGTAATAAGTGTTTGAAAGTAGCTCAAAATACGTATAAAAACAGACGTCAACTGAAAAGTACGTTTGAAAATAAACACATACTGAAATTCGCGTTTACAAAATTGACATAGCTCAAACAAAATTAGAATTAAAAGTATTATGCGAATTACTACATATAATTTACACACGCATAATAAAACTCAAACAGAGAGATTTTTTTTCTCAAAAGTCTTAATAACAGCAGAGATGCAATCTTGGTAATAATATGTTTTTCTACGATAACAAAATTTAAGTTATTTTTAGTTCAGTATTTTTCACTTTAAGTATTTTTTCTACCACTGCATATCAATGATTCAAAGTATCATATGAAATGCATAGTGCGTCAAAAAAAAAGGGCTACTCTGAATAACTTTTGATCTAATGCTCAGATTTTTACGTTAAAGGACTCATTCTTAATGGTTCGAGGGGGTAACGTTATGCAGACAATATTTTAGGTTATGAAATCAGAAATTGAAACGAACTTTGTCTGAATAAACATACTTTTTTTCCCTTCCGTGACTGGATTTCAAGGATTTTTGACCCTTGAAATACAGGTCCCTAATCCCTAAATCTATTATGGCCCAATGGTGTACAACACAATGATGTTCTTCTGTTTCTATCTGATGCTGCACCCTATATGGTCAAAGCTGGAAAGTCAATTAAAGGGTTTTTATCAAAAACTTATTTATGTTACTTGTCTTGCACATGCACTTCATCCTGTTGCCGAAGAGATCCGTGTAAATTACTCTGATGAAGACACAGTATGGTGTCAAATGTGAAAAAGATTTTTCTGAAAGCCCCATATCGTCAAGAATGTTTCAAAACATTTGCTCCTAGTCTAGCTTTACCCCCTAAACCAGTAATCACACGATGGGGTACCTGGTTGGATGCATGCTTATACTACAATGAAAATTTTAAGATAGTGAAGTCTATCGTCAGTAGTTTTGATTCTGAAGATGCTGCATCAATTAAGATAGCGCAAAACGTGTTGGACTCTGATAAAATCGAAGGAAACTTAGCATTGATCAAGTCTTACGTTGCTATTGTGTCCTCGACAATTACAAGCTTGGAGAAACAAGAATCGGAACTTTACGATGCAATAAATTATATTGACGTAGTGAGTCAAGTGTTGCAAAAAACAAAGGGGAAAGATAGGACAAAGTGTAGCAGCTGAATTGAACAAAGCTATGGAGAAGAACACTGGCTTCCAAACAATGAAGAAAATCTCTAGGATATTAACGGGTGAAGCAACATCTTTTCATATTGAAGAAAAATTTTATTTTATTTTATAACCGTCGTTGAACAGCCGACCCAATTTCATGGGTTTACGACTACTAATGTTCAACTCCGTAGCCTTGTAATTTTGAACCCATTCCAGAAGACAAGGGAACTCCTGGATCGAGTATTGGGAGAAATTTGCCTTCGTGGAGGACTTTTTGATGGAGCTAACCCGCATTTGCGTTACATGGAGAGGAAGACCACGAGAACCTCCCACGGTTAGCCTGACGGCAAGGGGACTCTAACCCATGATCCGTCTACCACTGAGGATATTTCACGTCAGCACTGTGGTCAGTGCAAGCCGGATGCGGAATTCGTATCGACTGGGATTCGAACCCGGTTCGCCTCATTGGAAGGCGAACGCTCTATCCCCTGAGCCATCGCGGCTCTTGAAGAAGAATTGTCAGTAAGTGAGACCGTCTTTTTTCATCAGTAGACGTTGAAAGAAGCTTCTCCATGTATAAAAATTTACTTTCAGACAAGAGACGCTCGTTTACATTTCAAAATATCAAGGAACATTTAATAATCCAATGTAATTCTGATATTTAGTAATATTATGAGATGGAAGTTGTTATATTCATTATTCTATATAAAATGAAAATGTTTTGGAGTCAATATATTTTCCTTTTTTTTTTGTTGTTTTAGGATATAAAACATATTTTTCAAACTTAAATGAACGTAGAACAAGTATTGCATTGCTTTATATTTTTTTAAATGACTCATAATAATTTTAAAGAGTAAAACATTGTTTTAGTTCAATATTTATTTAAGTCATGCCATAAAGCATTTTTAGCGCAATTTTCGCATTTTTAAAAGGCATTTTTTACACTTTTTAAGGTCATTAGTTGAGATTTTTTAGGTCATCAAAATCCGGGCTCTACTAATAATAACCCCATGAAAAGCAAATTTTCATGTTTCTTATTTTAAAATTAAGATTTATCTTAGTGATAGTAAAATTAAATTTTCTTAAAAACAGTTTTTTTTCCTATTATTTACGTCGGCACTTTGAAATAGTTATTATTTGAATATTAGAATTTTTATACAATTTTACTTTGTTGTAGTGATCAGGATCTTTTAAAAAAATCATACTTTTAAACTATGATTCAAATGAATATAATAAAACGACGTGAATAATGTACAAATAAACGAGAAAATGTGTTTTATTTACGTTGTTTTGCTTAATTCATGCGTATTATGCTGTATAATCTATCCTTATTTGGATTAAAAACCAAGTATTAATGCGTAAATTTCGCTACGACAAGGAAATTTCATCTGCCAAAAGCGGGAAATTTAGCAAACTATTTTCTTGTTGCCAATTCATGAAATTAACAGTTAACACACTGACTTAATGATTTGGAAAGTTTATTTGTGAAAATGGTACTAAAGAACGTTCCACAACGGTGGTTATGTCATCAAACCTTAAGAACTAAAACAACATCCAAAAAGAAGGTAATGAACCTTACATTTTTTTAGCTAAAAACATATGGGGTAAATAGAGCTATAAGCCACCTTGCACCTCAAATGTTGTATTATCAGAAGATAATCAATTTTCGTAGATTTCAATCAGTGAAGTAGTGCATGAACTTCGGGTTCTAAAAAGCATCTCACTCATGGCGGCCATGGTCTATTGGCTATTCGGATGAGTTGGGAAAAGAGATAGTTTCGTCTTGAGTCAATGAATTTACAGTGATTAATACAATAATTGTTATTAAATCAAATATTCCTTCATAAATCACTTGACCACCAAATTCTGTTCTATGTACAGCGGAAGATTTTAATAAAATGACATGCTGAGTTCTCAAAGAGCCTGTTTAGTTTATTTTAGATAAGCTGTAAATAGTAAGGTAATAAAAAGTATCACATTAAATCATAGCTGCATATTATTGGCAACTTTCTTTTTAATAGAATAAAAGTCTAAAACGAAACCATTTTTTTTATTTAAAAGTGTATAATTAAATATATAAACCTTATTAATTATAACTTTAAATTATACAGTATAATAATATTACCTTACGCTCATCTATGTTCGGGCCAATCCAAGGTAACTAATAAACAAAATGCGCCCTAAAAGATCCCTTTATTTATGCTTCTAACCTCTACCACTGCGTCATTTGCAGATATTCCATTCAAATTTTGTTTATTTTATTATGACATATTGCGATGAAATCGAAATTTGGAAATGTAAAATATATTTCTGCTATATTTTATTATACTTCAGTAGAGAAGAAGACTCGTTAAAAGCCTAATTGAACTTTTTTTTCCAAACAAAAAACAAAATTTTTTTTTCGGGAAAGTGTTTCGATTCACATTTGGAGTGTAAAGTGTAATTTCAAATCTACAAAACCTTGCATCATTAATATAACTCTAAGCGTGTTTTGAAACAATGCACTAAAATGAAATTAAATAATAAATTTGGATACTTTAACAGAACTGTTGCATCATGTTGCATGAAACTAAGCCAGAATTTAACAGTAACCTCCCTTATACTCTGTCACACTATATTTGGGACTTGTCATTTATGCAGTGAGTCAGGTGACATGACGCCACTCACAACGTTGATTGCTTATGTAATTAAGAAGAAAACCCAAACAAAAGAAATTAACGAAAGTCGCTTATTCGAAAAAGCTGATTTTATTAGCAGAAACGTGAAGAGGAAGAATTATGATAAAACAGCTCATTTACAATGATGAATCATCATGATATTCTGCGGGCGTGAACATGTGTGTCATCAAATTAAGGGACAATTGCAGTGTTTTAGTTTATAAAGCGTATTAGATTTCAAGGTATGGAGGAAGGCGAAACATCGCGGTATATTTTTTAATAAAAGCAGTCTTTTAAATAAAATAGATTATGGAATGAATAATACAAAATAAAATACACTTTTTCCAACCTGCAGATATTTAGGAAATCAAATCAAATGTTTATAAAAGGAATATTTCAATTGTAAAATTATCAAATCATGTTTTGAGCAATTTTGGACAGCAAAAATAAGCATGATGCTCTCATGCTTACGTATGTAAAATCGTAACTATAACTTTGACCTTGGCGAACAAAGACTTTGACATTTACAGTAGCAATCTAATTTTAGGATGAAACTGAAATGCAACTTTGTACAAAATAAAATGTGTGTTTCAATTCATTTTATAAATTTTTGCTTAGAATATTCTTCATAAATCTTAATGTTTTCCTTTATGTGGAAAATTTTTGACCTTTGAAACTAGTGTAGGAAATTTTTTTCGAACATTTACTTTTCCCAAACCTAACTTTTATTAAAAATTTATCAAGTGTAAACTACATTTTTTTGCTGCATTGTTTTAAAATAAAAAATTGAGCAATTTTGGACAGCAAAAATAAGCATGATGCTCTCATGCTTACGTATGTAAAATCGTAACTTTGACGAACAAAGACATTTACAGTAGCAATCTAATTTTAGGATGAAACTGAAATGCAACTTTGTACAAAATAAAATGTGTGTTTCAATTCATTTTATAAATTTTTGCTTAGAATATTCTTCATAAATCTTAATGTTTTCCTTTATGTGGAAAATTTTTGACCTTTGAAACTAGTGTAGGAAATTTTTTTCGAACATTTACTTTTCCCAAACTTAACTTTTATTAAAAATTTATCAAGTGTAAACTACATTTTTTGCTGCATTGTTTTAAAATAAAAAATAACGTGATTTTAATCATTGTTTAAACTCTTACTCCCTCTTGTTAGAAAAAGTAAGAAAATCCCCCTTCCATATCTTCTGACATTGTCGAAAATGTTCGATGATGACAATATTATTTCCCCACCAGTCACATCAGCACATCTTGATGCTCTGGAATCTTTTTTTATACATATGAATTCTGATTCTCTTGTTAACAACATTAATTCCTCACACTCCTTTTCATAGCTCGAGGAAATGCATTTTTTTCTTTTTGTTTTCTGTGGTTTTTCTTGTTCAGTTGTTCTCTCTCGGCTGCTGTAGTTTTTTTCTAATTTTGTTTGTCACCTTATTTCTCCATTGTTCGTTGGCAACTTTACGTTTTTATTTAAATCCTTTCTGTTTCTTCTCATTCCCGTCTGACCAGTCTTGAAAATGAGCGCTTATTTTTGAGTGCTTAGAACATTAAATTTGTTTGAAATTTTTTGAAGAGATTGAAGTTTTACTTTTAGTATAATTTACACCAGTTTTTAATTTTTTCCAGGTGCCTCGAACCCTATGCAGGGTAGCCACGCAAGAATAAAAATGCAGAAAGTGGTGACTAATAAAATTTAAAGTCTTATTTAAAAAAAAATAATTAAATTAGCAACTTTTCCAGGATAGTCTTTTCAGTTTACGATTGAAAGTGAAATCAAAATTTTAGATTTAAATATGAATAATTTGAAATATAAGTCGATACGATTTCGTAGGAATGTTGGAAAATTTTAGATATTGTAAATAAATAAAAATGAATAGAGTTCTTGCATTTTTTTAGATTTTTAGTCGCTCATGGCATTCTAGCCAATGCCAATATATTTTTTTTTTTTTTGCAAGTTGAAATCTAATTTACTTATTTTTCATCGAGTCGAGCTTAAACAACAAATGGTTTTCTCCCACGGTTTATACGACCTTCTAGTTTGTTGAAAATTACAGACAAACTTATAAATAAATTAATTCCTTCTTTTTTTCACTAATTAAATAGTGAAAAGAGATATCGAGTTGATGTGAGCTAATCTGACTTCAGCATGGCAACAGCAGAATTTCATGTCACGCACAATCGTCTGCTCATATCTTCTGTCTTAACAAAAATAACTCAAATAAAAGAACAAATCATTCTCTATTAGCTCTTTGTTTATTCATCGTTGTATAGCTCTTGTATTTTTAACACCAACAACGATTTCGTTCTCTATTCATAAATAAGTAATAAATATTATAGCTCTCAGACTAAATATATATATATTCTATTTTATAAATGGCGGGATTTCATTGGCAGAAGGTCAACGCCATTTTTTTTCTCCTTTTATTTCATTGCAAGACGCAATGAAACGAAATCGTCTGCTTTCATGAAACTAACTATAATTAAGAATAAAGAAGATGTAAATTTACGAACAAGACTAGCCACAAGAAAAAAAGTAATATTTGGTGACATTAGATTTACTGTCATTTTGTGCAACTTATTAAAATGCAGAGTTGTTTGTAAAGTATAATAATACTAATAGAAGAATACTATTTTTTTATTGAAATTAATTTTTTTTTATCAAGCTGATTGTAGGTTTAAAAATAGATTCAAATTCATATTTAGAATAATTGGAGACTTTGCTTTCTGCTCGCTTCACTCACCAAACCCTGTGATTATTACTCATTCATTGTTTTTTTTCCCTTAAAAAACAACGATGAGTTACAAAAATCCCAGATCATTTTAGAAACAAAATATATATTAATAATATTTTTGTAATCACGGGGATTAATCTCTACGAACATTTCGTTAATATGTTAATTGTAGCAAAAGTAATCACTATATATATATAGTTTATTTAGTTATATATAACTTATTATAGTTATATTATAGTTTATATAGTTATAATTAGGTAATTTAAGGCAAAACAAATAAGAAACAATTAGCAAAAAAGAACTTTAAATTTATCTTTCAATATTCGAAAATCACTCGTGATAAGTTTTTAAATAAAAATGTTCCTTTCAAACCGTCAAATTTCAACTCTATTTCTGCATATTACGGCCTGCATAGCAAAATGTTTGGTATTTTTTACTACAAATTTCGAATGTTAATTATTTTATTTTTCCCCACTACCCACATTTTTAGTTTCCTCCGAATGAGGTGAGTGAGTTCGAAGCCCAGCGATGGGTTGACTGGCCGATACGAATTCCGCATCCGACACGCACCGACCACTGTGCTGATGTGAAACATTTCTCTAATTTTTATTATTAAATTTAATGAAAATAGTGAAAACTCACTATTTTGTATAAAATTAAATTTTTAAGAATATAGTGAAAATTCGGAGCTTGGCAACGGTGTTATTTTAATTCGACTCAATATATGTATACACAAATAAGAGGCACTGAGTAATATTTTAAGTAAATTCTTGTTTCGAAATCCGTTATTTATCGCAACTATAAAAAGTGAGTGTTTATTTCTAAGTGTTTAATTGTGGACGATATGATGACACATCACCAATATCTTTGAAATGTTTTATTTGATTTTATCACACCCATCAATTAGAATATAAAAATTTTATCATTTCCTTGTAGTTTTATTATTATTTTTTATTTCAGCCACATTTGAAAGCATCAGAACAACTACGTATAACAATTGATAAGAAAAAAAAACGTGGTATGTGATAATAATTAGCAAACCAAAATTAAGAGGAAAAAAAGGAGAGAATTTTGCCATTCCAGTTATTGTATCCGCATGTAAATATATTACCTAAATTCATTACCTATTAAGCTAATTTGAGATACCAAATAATGAAATTTAAAAAAAAAAAAAAATCTGATTTACCGTTTTATCGTTTAAGCCTTTTTCGCTTAACGTATTATGGTTATTATATAAGAGTGAACGTTTCCTTGAATTTTTTTTCAAAAATATCTTACGAAATTCGAGAAAATGTGTGAATCAAAAAATTAAAGAAAAAAGAATAGTTACTCTAAAATTAAAATGTGTTGAGCTTTTATCAGAAAAGGTTTGATGAGTTTTAATTTTTCATGCTAACATTAAAAATTTAAAAATCCAAAATATATCAATTATGTCTAAGTATTGTTATTCTTTTACCAAAGAAAAAAAAAATCTTTTACGTCTATATTAATTATTGCATTTTCTAAAGGTGTCTCCCTGGTAGAGCGTTATCGCCCACTAAACGTTACGCAAAGCGTGGAGGTGGCTGGATGTCTACCCTTCTATGGCTTAGAAGCATAAATTGAGCACACAAGCCAGCAAATGTATGTAATTTCAATGCACTTCAGCAGTAGTCCAGAATGTATTTAGTCTTGCACTGGTTACATAGCGTTATTACGTAAGCATATAAAGCAGAGAAGTTATGCCCATTTTCATAACATGGATCTCAGCTTAGTTAAGTCTGATTTATTTCAAGCAGTTTGCAATAAGTTAAGAGTTGTGAAGTCTAATAATACATAGCCCTTTAAAGATTATTTTAAAAAGTCAAGAAAGCATTTTTGAGAAATTCTTCATCAATATCCTAATTATCCTAAATGCATATAGGCTGATTTAAAAAAAAACTTTACAAATTATTAGGTTAATTAGCAAATTGGGTAATGAAATTTTATTATAAATAGCCCTTATTATAGGTTTTTGCAGAATGCCTAAGAAAATTCATTGTGATTGAGAAATCCTCTGTCCATTTTCTGACCATACTCGTGGCAAAGCTGACCTTCAGCCATTGCCAAGGCTACGATTGTCTGTTTCATTTTATTTTATAACCATCTTTGAACAGCCGACCCAGTTTTGGGTTCACGACTATCAATGTTCAACACCGTAGCCTTGAAATTTTTAACCCAATTTAGAGTACAAGAGAACTCCTGGTTCAAGCATTGGGAGAAATTTGCCTTCGTTGAGGATTTTTTGGTGGAACTAATCCACATTTGGGTTACAAGGAGAGGAAAACCACAAAGACTTCGACGGTTAGCATGACAGCAAGGGGACTCTAATCCATGATCCGTTTACCACTCATGATATTTTACCTCACTATGGAAGATGGATCATGGATCATCAAAGCACTGTGGTCGGTGTGAGCCAGATGCGTATCGACCAGCCATCGATGGGACTCCAACCCGGTTCACCTCATTGGAAGGCAAACACTCTATCCTCTGCGGCTCTCGATTGCCCGTTTGCATAATTCTCTAGCGATTTTGCCAAATAATGTTTTTTTAACGCTAAATTTGACGACTTTTCCGAGGTCAATCATTCAAATACCGCCAGCATATACTTTACACAAAAAAATAATGTTAAAAAACCTATCGTCTTCAAAGAAACATTTATGGAAGAAAACTTAAGATAAAATACTGTTTGAATTTATAAAAACAACTATTTCCTATTTAGAAGTAAGGTAACAAGCATTAATAAAATATTCCTTAGTTTTGAAATATAAAAACTTCTTTATCTCGTCTTTATTTTTTTTATTTTTTTTTAAAGAAAAAAAAAAGAAGAAAAAAAGCAGAAATGTGAACTAGACAAATAAAATAATCAGATATGTGAAGAATGGTTACAACAAAAATGTCCTGCCAATAAGTGAGCTAAACTTATTTTCATTCTTATCAATGGGCATTTTTAATCACCAATGGGCATTTTTAAAGTTTTGTCTTAAATAATTAAAGATAGATGCCTACTTGCTCTCCAGAAAGTAAATAGATATTTTCTAGTGATTTCAACATTTATGTTTTAAAGTGTGATTCTTGATTTTAAATTCGATTTATAGGGTTTTTATCCACAAATATTTCGAAATAATTTAAGATCTTACATAAAATACCAATTTGTTGAAGTTATTTTGTGTTGAATCTTTTGAAAAATTACAAAATTGTCCGAAATTCTGCAAGTTTTTTTTATTGTTCACTGCCGTTTTTTAAAATATCTTGTTGAGTCCGAAGCATTTGGCATCTCTGGAATTTTTTTGCACGATGCAGAAAAAAAAAAAAAAAAGAAAAACTGAATCAGCCTGAATAACTTCTATGATCGGATCGTCACGTACTCAATGATTTGAATGGGGTAACCTCATATAGGCTTATTATTTAGCGCGGGAGATATTTTAAGTTACGAAATTACTCACAAAACGTACTACCTTTGAACAAAAATACCATTTTTTCCCCGACGGATTTGAGTTTCCTACCATGAAATTACCACCACTCCTTACGCAGCAGAGAAGGAGGACGTTTAGTGTTTACAGGAGTGAACTTTAAAAAATCCTGGTTAGTAATATAATATTAAATTGCATAAAAACTGTACATTTTAGAGAGAAAGCGATTGCAAACTTAAATACAGCGACGCGAAATATATACGCGAAGATCTGTTTAAAAATCTCCCGCGACAGGAAACAAGAGCCAAAAATTGTTTCCCATCGTTATCTTCCAGAGTTCAAAATTGATCTTCCGTTACATAATAACCATAACCAACACTAAAGTAATTCCAATGCATGCAGAATTTAATTTAAATTTATACCTAATTTTCATATTTTTTGCATTTGTTTCTCTATTGTCATTTTTTACAGATTTCAATCTTTCGCTAACAAATATAATCCTTTCAAAGTAGGCTTCACTGTGAAGAGAAAAAAAAATGACATTCTTCCTGACAAATATGAGAAATATCTTGAAAAAAAAAATGATTTTGCTATTTATTAAATCCATCCTTTGAATAAAACGGCTTCACAGATAAATTCTTGGCTTCTTTTCCTTATGTTGAAATAAAATTCCTGGACGTCTAAACATTCTTAGAAATATTATCGTGATTTATATTTACAAAAAGAATCTTTGGTGTTGTTTATTTCAAACATATATCAAAAACTTGAATGTTTTTTTTCCCTCTCTTTTTTTAATTTTATTAAAAATTCTGTTCGATCAGTTTTGACAATGCATGCTAAAAACTCTTTCTTAAATACACGAAATTATTCGTAATTTGAAAGAAATGTTTTTAACATATTTTTTTTCTCCATTATCTTGTTGATTATAAAGGAATAATGTGCGTAGCATATAGTTCGTGGAGTGTACAGTCCCAATAAAATACGCAGACGGTTTTCTTAAAGGAAAAAATAGCGTAATTAACGTGAATCAATATCTTAATCAAGAAGTAACGTCGCAGGTGTCTATGACGTTAGATACATTGCGAACCTAAAACTGAGGCGCATATTCACATGTCGCAAAAAAAAGAAAGAAAAAAGGAATAACACTCATTTGTCTTCTTTAATGATCCTTTTTGTTTGATTGTTTCTCTTAATTTATTGTCAGAAATATCGAGAAAACACTTTGAGTTTACATATTGTTTGTAAACACACATTTTGAAAGTTAGTTAAATATGCGTTCGTAATAATCCGCTCTTTATAATTTGTTCAATTAATTTAGTGTACTCCTCGGTATTAGATAGTTGAATTTATTGAAGAAGGATTTCGTCAGGCACGTTGCGTGTCGTGTGAGTTGAATTAAAATTTTAGAAATATTTGTGGTCAAGGTCACCTGTAGTGAAAACTTATCGAATTTTGATAAGGGTGATTAAGAGTTTAAGTTTTTTCTAGTGTTAACTTGTTTACAGTAGGTGACACCATTTTGATATCTTATTACAGTAATGCAGAAAAAGTTATATTCGGAAAAAGAGTTGCCTTGAAATGAATTTTTAAGCCCCGAAAAAAAAATTTATATATATATATATATATATATATATATATATATATATATATATATATATATATATATATATATATATAGATAGATAGATAGATATAGATATATAAAGTAACTATTAAAATTAGCAACTAGCATATATTTTTTTGTTTACTATTGAAAGAAAGTAAGGAGAACCGGGATCAAATCCAAGAGATGACAGCTCGATTCGAATTCTGCACCCGGCTTGAACTGACCACAGTGACGTGAAATATCCTCCGTGGTTGACAGATCATGCTAACCGTGGGAGGTTTTCGTGGTTTGCCTCTCCATACAACGCAAATGCAGGTTAGTTTCATCAAAAAAGTCCTCTACGTAGGCAATTACTTGATCCAGGAGTTCTTTTGTCTTTTTGATTGGATTATAAGATCAACTTACTTACTTTATTTAACAAAAGCTGGGCACCTGGGCCGCGCAGAAGACCCATATCCCATTCATCATGAAATTAAATAAATATATAAACAGTTTGTATACAGAGTCTCTGGGGCGACTGATATTGCAGAGCAAGCACCTTGCTTGTTTAACTGAAAATAAAAGTGAAAATAAATCTAAGCAACTTGCTGTAGTAAAGATGGCTGTGAATTTATTGTCAACATGAGGTATCAGGTTCGGATTTCAAGGCTGGTATTGTTGTTGAGGCTGTTGAGATTGTAATCTATTGATGTTTTGAACTATTGCTACGAACTATTGATATAAGAGTTGGAGATTTTTATTTATGTTGGTAGTTTTGGTATGAGGCGTCAGAGGTGAAGTGTGCAGTATAGGTATAAGGTTTTTATCTTTTTTAAAGTTTTCAAATTTAAATATTTCGTTGAAGTTAGCTGTATTGCAGTGGATTGCTTTGTCGTAAAAGTCTGCATTAAGTTTGTAAATATGCTGAGAGAGAGTCGGGATTTTAAGGTCCTTGTGGATGTTTGAGTTTCTAATGAACCATCTGGCACAGGTGATTTTACGGAGTATTTTGTTTTGGCACTGATTCAGTTTCTTCATAAGATGGTAATTGTGGCCCAAGCAGGAGAAGCATATGTTAGAATAGGTCGGATCATGGAAGTATAAAGCAGTTTTTTACTTTTAAGTGAAACATTCTGGTTGATAAGTTAAACTTACTTACTTTACTTTATTTATAGAAAATTGGGCACCTGGGCCGCGCAGCGGCCCCTATCCCATACATCTAGAAATTTGCATAAATTTAAAGTGATAACATTTTGAATTTAGCAGTCGATGTGGTAGCTAATACAAAATTACAAGCACTT
This sequence comes from Parasteatoda lunata, assembly GCA_949128135.1. Classification (NCBI taxonomy): domain Eukaryota; kingdom Metazoa; phylum Arthropoda; class Arachnida; order Araneae; family Theridiidae; genus Parasteatoda; species Parasteatoda lunata. The sequence goes on from OX421977.1 coordinate 8,437,162, forward strand.
TGCTTGGGTAAATAAACATATTGACATATATAAATATAAACATGATTTGAAATATATATACATAGGTTGACATTGATAAATATTACATTTGAATATCGAATCTAATTTGACACATATTGGCATATATAAATATAAACATAATTTGTAATATAGATACATAGGTTAACATAAGAGAATATTAACAGAAATTGATTCATATTAAATTTCAAAATTTTATTGGCACATGTTTAATTATGATATATATTGAAAGACTAGAATTTAGAGTTCAATGTTGAAATGAAAAGTCTGAAATTGAGAAATAAAATGTCACTGAAATAGAACGGTCTCTCCTAGGATCCTCTGCAAAAGACGAAGCACTTCTTTATTTTTTAGTAAGTCTTGCAGGTCTTTCACTAGTAATACGAGTCTGTGAGCTAATTTAACTGGTGTAGAAGGAACAGCACGTGGGCCCTTTCTGCTGGGGTGGGCTTTGCATCCCGTGTAGTTAACGGTATGAATTTCTCCACAATTGCAGCACTTTGGTGGTGTGAGTCTATCCTTACGAGACTCGAAGGATCGGTGGTTATCCGCGCATTTCACGCATCTGGGAGGTGCATTACATGTCCGTTGAGCGTGGCCATATTCCTGGCAATTAAAACACTGCAGCGGTCCTCGACCGCCACGAAAACGCTCTACTCGGACCGGAATCCGTTGTATGTCTGTGATGGTGAAAATTTGCCGGTGATACTCCATTTCTTTAAATATTGTGAGAAAAAGCGGGAGGAGCCTGTGGCCCCCGCCTACTCTTCTTTTAAACTGTATTACGTTGTGGGTTTCGATGCCTAATTTCCCTAATTCAAGGGAAATATCCTCTGTTTTAAAGTCAACGTGCAGTCCACGGATTAAAACTTTGGTAAACTTTATATGTAGCACTTTCACTGAAGTTGTGGGTGGATCTGGAGCTTTGTTGGAATCTTCCATGGGTGGGGCTTTGTTGAAATCCTCTTTGGATTCTGATGGTACTAAGATAGTGGCGGTCTCTAGCGGTGAAAAAGAGCAGCTATTTGTAGCCGTAGTTGTGTAATTATCTTCAGCTTTTTTGACATCAGCTTGCTTTTTCTTCTTCTTTTTCCTTTTCTTTGTAGGAGGTTCTGTGCTGTTTTTATTAATACTTTCTGAGTCAGAAGTCGAAGCTTCTTTAGTTTGTTCCATACGCTGGTCTCCGTAGTTGATTTCCATCGCTGGAGCTTCAGCTGATGTAGTCGGCGTTTCAGACGTAATTTGTTGAGGTACCGGAATAGAATTGGCTGAATAATATGGTCTTGCAGCTCCTTCAGGCACTTTAAAATCGCTGAGCGTGCAATAACTTCCTCTTTTGGACCAGCAATGGAAGTGTCCATATTCATCTTCAAAAATTTCACCGGGCTTAGCATCTGGCTTTATGTAGTTGGGGTATATCACCGGTATTACAATTCTCTTGGTGGGCGTGTGAGTAATCTTGCCGCCACGTCCGCAGCGTCGAGACAACATTTTTGCAGTAATTAAAATAAAATGGTCAAATCTAAACTTTACCTCTTTTGCCACGTACAATAATTGCAAGAGAATTAAATACTACTCACTCGAAAAGGAGAATGGTTGATCAGCAGTCAGCATGAAATGGTCAGAAATCTTGAATGGTCGACGAAATCCATGACTAGAGATATCAGAGACATCAATTTCATATTCGCTACTCCGGGGCTCAGACCGTCCATGACATCTAAAGATCCGCGGACCGATAAGCTAAACTAAACGTTTTTATTTAAATATGAATAATTTTAAATTTAAATCATAGTGGTAGTTATGATTAATAATCAAAGATATAATAAATAAACAAAAATGAATTGATTCTCTATCACTTTTTACATCTATAGTCGCCTGTACCTTCCCTGAGAATAGTAAGGTCTATTAAGTAAAACTAAGGTTTTACTTAATATATGCTTAATATACGTTTACTTAATGCTATAAGGTTATTATCCTTTATAGCATTTTATCACATATAACCCAGCATTTGATTTGCACGAGATCATTTCCCATTTAGATGTTAGCTCTCGATATGAGCCCCCTTTTCTTTCTTTCAATTTCTTTTAATTCCGACGAAGGAAAAGATAAACCTAGAGGTTAGGTCAGGGGTGGCCAACCAGCGGTTCGCGAGCCACATGCGGCTCTTTGAAGGATTATGTGGCTCTCGATAAGTGTACCCCAGTTCTCTTTTCTTTTTTGTGCTATTACATTTTAAAAAATTCTTACCGTTCCGTGTGTGTTTCAAAGTGTCTTTTAAATTACTGACGACAAATATGAAAGACTAAGTGCAACGTTGTAACAAATTTCATTTCCGTCCAAATTAAGAATGATATTACTCATCGAAAACTGCGCGAACGAGCATAAACAGTGGCGTAAAATATAAGTTGACGTCAATTTCTGTATTTTGGAAATTTGTACCAGAATCAAAGTATCCTGAATTAAAAAAGGTTGCTTGTCGAATTATTTCAGTATTTGAAACAACGTACTTATGCGAATCATTTTATTCCACTTAAAAACTTGTGAATTCCAAACACCGATCAGTATTAACTAATCAGCATCTCATAGAATTACTGACAAGTGCTGTCACCAATTATTCACCAATTTTTAAAGAATTATATATGTTATATGTAAGAAGTAAATGTGTTTAATTTTTAATATTTAAATTCAATACACATATTTTGTACTTTTATTCATATGTTTTCAAAATATATAATTTCTGTAAAAAAAAAAAAAAAAATTAATATCTTTTTTGCATACCTTTTAAATACGTATTTAATTGCGGTTCGCGAAAAATTTAAAATTTTGAAAAATGGCTCGACTATCAAGGAGCTTGGCCACCCCTGGGTTAGGTATTCCGTAAATAAGGTATCAGCCAGTCAAGTTTTTCTGAAATTTTCGCTTTTTCCCTTTCTTTTGCTTCTTCTTTTTTCTAGCTTTTCAACCTAGAAATAATAAACCCTAATAGTGAAGACAGCTAAAAAATATACAAGACCTGGGTATCTAAAATAAAAGTTCAATCTTACAGCTAATTGTTTAGTAACCTCCTCATTGTTAGTGGCAAAAAGTTGCACGAAAATTGCCATCAACACTTTTGACCTTTAATTTTTATGATGAATTGATTGAGACAAACAATGAATCTTTAAAAAAATTAATTTAAATTAATTAGGAAGAATTTTTTATTCAATGTTTAATTCAATATAGTACTTTTATCCAATAAAAACTATTGCAACTTTTGAATTATTTAAGGCTATTGACTCGCGTTTAGTCTGATTTAAACGAGCGTGAAAAAATAGTTTATAATTAAAAACAGCAAGAGCTTAGTTTATTCCACCAGAAAGCCCTCCATTATTGGGTACTTGCAACTAATCACATGGTTGCGTCTAATTACGCGGTTATGCATGGCGTGTTAAATTTACAGCTATTCACCCTCTATTCTGAAAGAAAAAACAAACCCTACAGGAAGTCTAGCTGTCCTCTTCTGACGTCATAGCAGAACTTGACTATTTCTTTTATTTTCTTTCAGTCTTTCCTCTTTAATGCATTACTTCTTTGATTTTGTCATGATGAGTCTTTAGGGAATTTGAGCATTTTAATTCCAGATAACAAATTAGGGCTTCGACCGAAGTAGTGCCCTAATCGACCGACCATAGTGCACCGAAAAGCAGAACAACTGCTGCGACTTAGAAACAAATTTTTTGAGTTCGAGAACAAACAATTATATTTAAAAAAATAGAAAGATGATTAAAAAAAAAAAAAAAAAAAAAATTCTGCCCCGCAAATACTACCCCCTCCCCCTTTTTACCGTTAAGAACACGAAACACCGTCAAGTCAATAACACTAGGATTTATTGTTGCGCTGAATCCATTTTCGGATCAGATTTAATTGGATACCTGAAAGTGACGTCACGCGTGTGTGTCAAATCTGATTGGCTGACTCACGCGTGACGTCGAAAGTATCCAATTGAAATTATTTCATACCAGTTTTCTTCTTTATTCAGTTTCACTTTTAGGCTTGATCTAAAAAAGAATCTATTGTTTCTGAATGGTAGGAGGTCCCCATTTTCCCACCCCTCATACGTAGGTTGGGGTAAGTTATTGGAAAGCCTGGTACAAATGTTAAACCAGTTATATAAAACTAAATAAGATTCTGTTACCAGTTCCAAAATTTATTCTGAAGTACTTATTATTTAAAACGGAAGTTCTGCAATATAGGGTCATTAAATGCGCATGTTTAAGAAAAAAAATACATTATTCAATTATTTTTCCTTCTTCGGAAGAAGAATTTCATTTCTAAACACCCTTGCGTCACAACAAACAGTTTGCTTTTAATATACCAAAAGTAGAACAAAGCACACCCAAAAGAACATTCAGACTTGTCCCCATTTTCACTCGACCCTTTGGTGCCATTGTATTCCAAAAAAGGGGGATTGAAATAGAAATAAACTTGATGGTAAAAACTCTTTTACGAACGCTAATCAAGATATTAGCGAAAGCGCGTGTCCCAGATAAAGTGAAAGTTCTGATGGTATCTCCTCATCAAAACTCTATTGTGAACTCTTTCTGTGGAACAATTGATTTCTGCAGGTCGCCAAAACAATTGTTTTCAATTGTATAGTAGGCGGTGTGTTATGGCTACTTTTTAATTCAAGAAAAAAACATTGAAAACGTGCGCCCCGTTTTCCGAAAATTTACTGTCCGTTGTTAAAGAGTCATTGTGTCTGGGTGAAGGAAGGTTTTTCGAAACATTATTTTTGGCGGATTAAGTTGGCGAAGTCATAAAAATGTGAAACTGGGACAAAATAGGAATTGTTTTATACCGAGTCATTATTTTATGTGCCTCACTTCGGAAAATAATATGAATCTTGAGTCTTGATTTGAATAAAATGAAGCAGTTCATTTAACCCATTTTGCCTTGCGTCCTATTTAAATCAAGTTTTCTTTAAAAAAAAAAAAATAATGATTACCACTTAGTTTAAAAGTGGTGAGTTACCACTTGGACGATTTAGCGATTAGATAATGCAATGTTCAAAGTCAGGAAGAAATAAAGTACTGATAACATTTTACTTAACCGTCGAAGAACAGCCGACCTGTTCTAAGTTTACGACTACCCATGTTCAGCTTTGTAGCTTTGGAAATTTGAACCCAATCCAGAAGACAAGGGAAGTATTGGGAGACATTTGCCTCCATGGCGGACTTTTTGATGGAACTAACCGGCATTTCCGCTGCGTGGATATGAAAACCTCCAACTGTTATCACGGCAGCAAGGGGATTCTAACCTAATGATCCGTCTACCACAGACGATATTTTATATCTCATAATAGAGGTTGGTGCGAATCGGGAGCAATTTCGTATCCATCAGCCTTCGCTGGGTTTTGAACCCGGTTCACCACCACATTGGACGGCAAACGTTCTATCCGCTGAACCACCACGGCCTCAAGTACTGATAATAAAAATATTTCATTTAAATATTTTTAAGAGACAAGTAAACTATCTTTCACTCCCTTTACTTATTAACTATAATAATGATTTCGTTCGCAAATAAAATGAATTTTATAATCATCATTAAATACTTGTAGTACGGCCTGTTAACTTTCTTATAAAAAAATAGTGTAGCGATTAAATATTCTTACTATTCATGTTTTACCCTTTTTGGATAATGAACAACCCTATGAATTTTTTAAATATTGTATGTGACAAATGTATTAAATTGTTAAAGTGTAATATCTAACCGCATTTAAATTCAATGATCAAAAGGACAAAAGTACAAGTCTTTCGCGAAAAAATTGTATGGCAAATGTAGACTAAAATATAGGAGTATATTTTTTATATTTACCTGAAATCTTTAATTAAAAAAAAAAAAAATTATGATTTCGGATCAATATAAAAATATTATGTCAGAACAATATGCTCAAAAAAATTACCCGTGCCAGATGGTTCATCAGAAATACAAATATTCACAAAGACCTCAAAATCAAGACCTTATTACAATATGTCCACATATTAAATGCATATTTCTTTGACCAGGCTATAAAATGCAATACAGTGAACTTCCAACCAGATATTCAACTTTGAAAACTACAAAAAAGATATAAAATTCAGACCAATAGCTGCTCACTGTACATCCGACGCCTCATATCACAATCATCAAAACAAATAAAAACCTATATAAATTAATCACAGATCGACCCATAACATCAGATTGAACTACAACGATATTGATAACTTGAACAAGCGTTTCCCCACGTTGACCATCCATCTATACATTCAAAGTCACACATAGTTTTTATTTTATTTTATAACCGTCGTTGAACAGCCGACCCAATTTTATGGATTTACGACTATTCATGTTCAACTCCGCAGCCTTGTCATTTTGAACCCAATCCAGAAGACAAGGGAACTCCTGGATCGAGTATTGGGAGAAAAATTTTGCCTTCGTGGAGGACTTTTTGATGGAGCTAACCCGCATTTGAGTTACATGGAGAGGAAGACCACGAGAACCTCCCACAGTTAACCTGACGGCAAGGGTCATGATCCGTCTACCACTGAGGATATTTTACACTGAAGAACACTGAGGATATTTCACGTCACCACTGTGGTCGGTGCAAACTGGGTGCAGAGTTTGTATCGATCAGCAACCTTATTAAGAGACACTCTATTAGAAGACAGTTAAGTGTCACTCGAGTAACTACTAAATGTTCCCCCTTCTCTGTTACGTAGGGAGTGGTAGCGAAGCTGATAATGCATCTCAGTATATGATGCTGAGATAATTATTATTATTTTTTTTTGTATTAAGTGTTATTTTTCAAAGGAGCAGACAATTATATGTATAAATAAACCTATACGTTTTTTATAAATTTGTTCAAGGAGACAAAAAACAAACGAAATTAAAAATATCATTTATCTCTTTCCGAGTGAAGCAAATTTCAGATTTGAAAATGCAGCATCCGAATTAAGTTACTTCTATAAATACATCAAAAACTTGTTCCCCTGTGAAATTAAATTAAGTTCTATGCAAATCATTGAGTTAAAATTGAAAGAAAATATAGTATGAATAGAAAAAAATTCCCCCTTGAATAAATAACTGAATATAGAAACAATTGCATTCACTCATTTTTCATTTCTGTCAAATTATTTGATCTCATTTTAACAAACACAACAACCCATCATAGCTAATCAACAGTTTAAAGGCCATCAGTTTAAACGCCTCCTGATAAAACAAAAAACTTGACACATGTCAGGAATTCGTCAACAAAAATTCGGGTCAAATGTTAATGGAATCCTTTCGAAAAATATGCTACGCCACTATATATACATATAAAAACACATAACTCTAAAGGGATTTGAAGCAATAATAAAAAAAAATCAATTCATAAATTTCAACTGTAAACTAATCAAGATTAAATAAACAAACAAATCTTTGTGCTGTAATCGGATGTTCTACATACTACCCGTCACCAGCCATAAACTAATAACCCTTTTTTCTTCCTTTGTGAACGAATAAATTTCTTTTCCGTAAATAACTTGATAAAAATCACGCGCTGTTTCGTGAGATTTATGATCCAAACAAACAAGCAAATTATATGATACGAAAGGGGAAAGAGAAAAAAATCATTTTATGTCACATGCATTACAACATAAAAGGCTGAAATAGCAGAAAAACAGATCCTATCTGGGGTTGCTGGATTCGTTATTTGTGGGTGTCGGTTTTAGGTTGACCCTCTTAGAAAATATTCGATAAGTACACGAAAAGGGAATGAATGTACTTCGTTTCGAATCAACTCATTTCTATTTCGAGAGATTGACTAAGAGTGTATCTTCAGTTTTTTGTGAGATGAGATAACATTAAAAAGAAGAAGAAAAATCATTTGTGTTAAGTTCAATAGTCTGCAGAGCAGTTTTTGTTTTGTATGGTTCATTGGAATCGGAAATCTTTTTTTTCTTCCAATACCCGCCTGGGGAATGACCTACGTCATACACGCATCTGAAGGACAGATTTGTTAGCCACTCTTTCAGGGGAACTCTATTAGGAGGGCCAACGTTGCTCCCACAGTTAGGACAGATGGTACAGAGAATGAAAGAACATCCATGCCTTGCCCAGGATTCGAACCCAGATCCTTTCTGATGCAAGGCCAGTTCCCTGACCGTCGGTATCGGAAAAATAAATTCTTATAATTATCGATTCTTATGTTTGAATGAAATATTTTTTCAGCAAAAAAAAAAAAAAAATTCATTAGTTTTTGTTTATTAACACAACATACATTTGCAGGCTTGTGTGCTCATTTAAGGCTTATAAGCCTTTGTCACGTTGATGATAGATAGCACAAATCAGAGAAAGACAGCACGACAATACATCAAAGTTATGCACCCATTCTTATAAATTAATTTTAATTTGCTTTGACAACCACTTATTTTTTAAAAAATAAATGTTTTTAATAAATTGTATGCATAGCTAATTTATACTACATCTAAACTATTAGCATTAATAAAAAAATATCGATGCTTGACTAAACGTAACACAAAATATTCGTAGATATTTATTTTTCAATGACAGAGAGAAAACACAGAGATGAGAACTGCTCCAGAAACGCCAAATTAATTTTTAAAAAAACGGTAAATAACTACAAACTAAATTTCGCAAATATTTGACTATTTTTGCTTTCTTTTTAAAAGGAATAGCATACCATAATAAATAAAAAGTGGTGAATTATATAATCCTACAAATTATTTATAAATAGTGGTGGATAAAAATCTACTGAATTGAATTTATTAAACCAAGAATCACAATTGATAAACTACCACTTTAAAATATTTATTGGCTGTCTGGAGTAAGTTGGCTTCTCTGCAAACATAATTGTGTAATTTGCTTAGTAGCCGGCATTTTTGCTCAATGATGAAATTATAATTGCACTGATAATTGAGCGAAGAATTTTTAAAAGTTTGATTATCTACGAAAACCTTTAATCTGTATGTTCGAATAACTCAGAGTAGTGGTCAAAATCATTAGAAATCAAATTTATTAAATAAATAAGAAAATAATTTTGCTATAGTTTTAAATATAAAATTACAACCTTTCCGTAAAACCCCAGAAGTTGGCAGTTCTGTTATTCACAGTGATCATAACCGAGAAGGATTAAAAAGTGGTAGAGAAAGATAAAGAAAAAATAATTTTTTTTACTTATTCTTATTTATTCTTATCAATTAAACTTATTAAACAATTAAAGGCAATATTAGAAGATGTTAATACTAACTTGATTCCTCTAAAGTGAAATTAAATTCTTTAAAATTTCCAATTAACTCATAAAACATTGGAGGGAACAAATGCTGCTATATATGACGTAGTTTATCCTTTTTTTTTTCAAGGCTGCCAAACTGTCTACGCTTTTTGCGAGAATTTCATTCAGTGGTAGCTAAGTTTGTATTTTATTGTATGATTCTTTGTTTTTTTAATTTGATCGAAAGTTATTTCCAGATCACTACTCGAAAATTTATATGAAATCTCACTTTGCTTTGGATCTCTAGTGGAGAGGCTTTTAAAATATTGACAAAATTACCAAAAAAATCTGAAAGATTGAGTTTTTAATTCTCTTACCACTCTAAAAATTAGTTTGAAAAATACATACTTTTTGGCAGTGATTGCAAATGGTAACCCAATGCAGCAAAAACAAAACAACACCTCCAAAATGCTGTCATTGTTACAAAAACCACACAGCCAACTATACTGGGTGCGAGACCCGACCCAGCAGAAGGAGCCCTCGAACAACATCAAATTCGAAGCCTAAACTTGCTCACCGATTAGTGTCATTAATCAAAGAATTACAGGAATTGCTCAAAAATGAAGAAGTGCTCCATTTTCTGAGGCGGATCATCGGGGAAACATCTCAATCCTAGTGAGTCCTGTTTTTATTTTTAAGACTCTCAAGTTAAATTCACTGAGCTATTCATGGCAGACTTTTACTTATGTTTAATTAAATTACATTAAAATTTATTTTCTTACAATATAGCCAATTTATGCTTATTATATTTATCAACTTATGCACGTTAAATTCTTTTGCAAATTCTATTGTATTTAATGAACAATATTTCTGTGTTAAAATATATTTACTGAATTTTCTCCAAATATGTTATTTTATCATGTATCAAGGTATGATTTATCTATATTCATCAATTATGTCTTTCATTTTTCAAAAATCAATTATTGTACATATCAAATCATGTTTTATCTTTATTTTTAAATTCAGTCTACAATCAATATTTTCAATGTTGTGTAAAAACGTCAATTTTTCATATTGAATTTTTTCAAGGTTTTATTATTTCTCAAGCAAACGACTTGATTTTTTATGGCTACCACAATGTTTGCCAAATCAATGTATTTTACCTTACTGTATGTAATTTAATTATGAATGGGGTAGAGGACGCTTCGCGGCCCAGGTGCCTAGTTTATTTAAATAAAGCAAGCGATACAAATGGTAACCTAGCATTTAATCTATCACACTTTCAAATAATTTATAGTAGTGGTATATTCCTATAAATCAAATTTGTTAAATAAATGAGGAAGCATGAAAAAACACTATTATTACTACTTTAAATGTAGGAATAAAATCCCTTCTCAAAACCAGGAAAGTCTTACTGTGAAGGTACACGTGTTAGATAACAACATAAAATTACTTCTTTTTTTTATAGGTTATATAAACCGAATTTTTTTTATATATTTGTAAACACTTTATTTAAAAACTGCTATATTTTATTATAATTACTCAAACCTAATTTAAGAACTTGAATTAGAAAGCACGATCAATTGAATTTGAACTTTTGTTTTATGAACTAGTCATGCTAATAAATGTAATAAAAGGTTTCTGTTTACTAAAAAAGAAAAGAAAAAAAAACTCGTTTTTACGAGCAATTATCCGGTTTATACCGGAATCGGAACATTGACAAAGGCGTTAGTTGATGTTGATCTTAGAGTGAGAACGACGCAGATCGAAGTTGTAGTGTTTGAGCCGTTGCTATGGCTTCCGTAATAGGTTTCATCCTTTTTTGTTATTCTTTTCAAATTCGTAACGCTGTATCTAAAATAGAATTCTTGTTATTTTACTTTGCGCGTGTTTCTAATATAAAGAGTTATTTGCTCTTTGAATGAATTTTATTCCATAATTGGCTATAGTTTGGAAACTGGCAACTTCAGAAAAAATCGTTTTATGTAACTTTTGATAAGAGGGAAAAATATAAAAGAACTTAAACTGAAATGGCAGAGCTGTTCTTTTTAATATACATATGTTCAGGCTAACGCATTAGTTCAATCAAGGTTGCATGAATAAAACATTTAAGTTAGGGCTTTTGATGGTAAAAAGTCACGAAAAACCTTGACTTTGATGAAAGGTAGAAGATTAGATATGAAAAAAAAAAAATACCAATAATAAAATAAATGCTTTGTTTTTGAAGAAAAGTTAAAAGCGATCAGGGCATTTTTGTTGGGGATATGAAAACCTCATTGATTTTTTTAACCCTTTCTCTACAGAGGGGGATGATAAAGGTCAAATTTCTTAAGGTCAAAAAAATTACCTTTATTAAAAAAAAGTGGTAAGACATTTACCAAAAAGTGATAGGACATATTTGGTAAAATGTGGATATTTATTATTATTAGCTATCCCTTCTGATGAATTTTTAATATAGTTCCTATATCGCAGCATGCAGAATTTTTACAAATATTTTTAAAGGAGCCGTGGTGATTCAGGAAATGGAGCGTTCGCTTCCCAATGATGTGACTCGGGTTCGAGTCTTAGCGATGGCTGGTAGATACGAATTCCGCACCCGACTAGCACTTAATATACCCTTCGTGGTTGACGGATCATGGGTTAGAGTTTCCTTGTCGTCAGGCTATCCGTAAGAGGTTTTCGTGATTTTCCTCTCCGTGTAACTCAAATCCGGGTTAGTTCCATCAAAAAAGTCCTCCATGAAGGCAAATTTCTCCCAATACTTGATACAAGTAGAACATTGGAACATTACTTATTCGAACATAGCTGAGTGCGGCGTTACCGCGAATCGGCATTAACTGATTGGTCTCATTTTTGAGAATGGGGAAATGTGTGAAGTGGGAGTAGAATTAAGGGGAGGTGTCAAGTATCAAATAGTAAAGTAATAAGTGAGAAACCAGTTGATTGAACATAGGATGAAATCGATAGGGAATTAAACATAATTGAGATTAAACTAGATTAGAATATAATAATGCTTACAGGGATCAGAATAATATTAACGTATACGCTGGTGTAATAAAATAGAAAATAATGAAGAAAATAGATACAATTATTTACATAACTATACGAGGTTGAAAAAGAAACTGTCAACGACTAAGAAAAGGATATATAAGCGATAGACAGGGCTGGGATAGCCTGGTCGGTAGGTCGCTGTCTGAGAGTTCGTGGGTTCGAACCCCGTCGGTCGAAGATTTCCCGTGTAGTAAAATGGTGATTGATGCACGTTAAATATGTCGAGTCGCAAAGTCTTCCATGTTCCCATAACAAATCAATACCTCTGGGGGTACTGATTTGGAGATGAAGCGTTCTCTGATTCAGGTCAAAATTACGATCTCTGGATGAATGAATCGATGTATGAATGGGTCCGCCCTATAAGCGGGCATGACGTATGGGTGTAGCACAAGTCAAATTCTGGGCCATAAATGGCGCCATTGGAAAACAAGAACAATCGCACCCCTCTGCCGTAACAGAGGCATACGAGAGAGAGCGATAGACAGCTTGGCAACTCCCTTGTTCGTGAGTCTGTTATACCACTCGTCTCTGTGTTGCTCATCACATTAAAGTTACCTATTATTCGTGCCCACGGCTGGGACACATTACAAAACTTACTATTTGTATTTATACTGTATAATAACTGAAAACCATATAAATAAAGTGGTCGCTGAATATGTAGACGTAAAAATTTAACATTTGGAATTGTAGGTTATTTTAAGCAGGCAGTAGTGTCTTAGATGCACCCTTAGAGTGCAAAGGATACTCCAGTATGCAGGTTTCCCCGAATTGGGAGGACATTTTAAAAAAGTTGTAAAACAAAAGGGACAAATGTTATTATTTTGTTGCATTTTTGACTACTAGTATATGTTATTTCTTAAAACATATATAAAAATTTAGTGAACTTTAATTATGACAGAATGTCAGGCTATTTAAAAAAGCAGCCCTATCTGGGTGTGGTCAGTGTAGGGAGCAACCCAGCACGACCTTGTCCAACTCTTTTTAAAGCCTATAGGGAACTTTTAATTTAGGTTTCTGTTTGTTGATGATTTCAGCTTTCTTGAATAAAATTGGCAGCCATTTGTTAGTTTAAGAAGACGTATAAAAAAATATAAAATGCATAATTCCTTTTGAAGAATGTAGCACTTATGAAATTTGTTTCATAAATAAAGAAAAATTAAGTCAATTAATTCCTAATACGTTGCGTTAAATGTACTTATCACCAAAAAAATGTCAATTTTATAAGTTATAAATGAGTTTTTTTTTCGTATATGATAAATATTCTTATAACAATTTCAATTCCAAAAATACTTTAAATTACCTTTACTAGAAATAAATGCCCCATTAAAGGGTTAACAGAGGTACATAAACTAACACAATTTAATTATCACTATTAACACAAATATTGCTATTTTATTGATTGGCTCATTTTTGATTTATCATTTTGTAAATATTATCCATTGGAAAAATGGGTGTTGTTTTGGACTCGATGGCGTGCGCACCTTATTTTATTTTATAACCGTCGTTGAACAGCCGACCCAACTTAATGGGTTTACGGCTACTAATGTTCAACTCCGTAGCCTTGTAATTTTGAACCCAATCCAGAAGACAAGGGAACTCCTGGATCGAGTATTGGGAGAAATTTGCCTTCGTGGAGGACTTTTTGATGGAGCTAACCCGCATTTGCGTTACATGGAAAGGAAGACCACGAGAACCTCCCACGATTAGCCTGACGGCAAGGGGACTCTAACCCATGATCCGTCTACCACTGAGGATATTTCACGTCAGCACTGTGGTCAGTGCAAGCCGGATGCGGAATTCGTATCGACTTGGATTCGAACCCGGTTCGCCTCATTGGAAGGCGAACGCTCTATCCCCTGAGCCATCGCGGCTCGCGCACCTTATTTTGACGTCATCACACTTGTCAACTGTGTTCACGAGTAATAGTAAACAGTGCGCCTGCGTCGTCATGGTATGCTTAGCTATGGCGACCGCTGCTGTTTGATAATTTTTTTAGAATTCTATTTTTCACTTTCAATTTTGTTATGCATTGAGTTGTTGAGTTTATTTTTGAGATGTGGGACCAGAGAAATCCCATAAATACTTCTTTAGTTGTTAATAATAGAAAATTTCATCATTTGGACGATATTTTTGTTTTAAATTAGAATCAGAAATTCTAACCCACAGTTCAAACTGGATCGTTTTCAATACTAATTCAGGTGAATATCACACATAAAGAAGGTCCCAAACTGATTGACACGATCCCAAAGGTTGGAGTTAAAGCAAGAAAAAAAAAATTGATACCCAGGCCTAAACTTACAGAGGCTGAAAAAGCCAAAGTGAAAGAGCGTAGACGGGAATACCTTAAACGTTACTCACAAACGCAAGTATAAAGACCGTCCCTCAGATAAGTACCAAAGTGGTTGAGTGAATTGAACCCTACCGAAGAGCGAATCGTGACTCTCCGAACCTCTTTCATGCAAATACGAGAACTGGGTGTTGATCACCAGTTAGGGGTAAAAGGATACATTGACAATGTACTCAAGAACTTAACACTTGTACCCAATAACTTGACACTTGTACCCAATAACTTGACACTTGTACCCAATAACTTGACACTTGTACCACACAACTTGCACAAGACCGTAGACTGTCTTCCACGCAATATAAATGATTCATTCACTAAATTTAGAAAACAAAATCCTAGCTTTCAAATTATATTTCATGTATGAACTTGTGAATCCGAAACGGGTGTATGATGCAGCTTACAATCTCCATCAAACATCATTGTACCCATTCGAACATGCCAATATTGATCTCGATTGGCTGTTCAATGTCTATTCAGTCATCAAAAGAATTTACACAGAAAGTGTCTGAGCTGCATTTAAATATGTTTGCGAAATTGTGTACCGAGCAGTTCAGGATTAACAGTTAAAGATGTCCGAGGTGAAAACACAATAAAGTTTCTTTTCGCCTGGCGGCGATCACTATTTTCTTCATCTTGTAGTGAATCGTATTTTACATTATTATTATTTTGTTTTTGGAAGATATAAATCTTTGAAAATATAAGTGCAAGAATAAAACTTGTGAATTTGTACTTAAGTATATTTTAAGCAATTTCAGTATTTAAAGCGATTAAATTCTCAATCAGTAAGTAAATTGCCATGCTTTTGCTGAATGCAAATTTATACAGGAATTTAGAACTCAAAACAATGTCATTTTTATTTAATTTCTTTTTTTTAAAATTATATTTTAATTTAACGTATGTTTATGATCAACTTGCTTTCTAAACTCTTAATATTTTTGTAAATGTCTTTGTAAATAATTTCTATTTGTTTTGTTGTATATACGAGTAGTTATAACTGTGTTTTCATGTTATTATCTAATTGATACCATAACAAAGTGCCACTTTCTCTTCAAGCCATGCAAACTTTTTTTTATATTTCATGATCTCAAATTTAAGATGAATGGGAAAAGGGTTATTTTGGCATGAAAATTTTACTTTCTTATTTTTGAATTTACCTTCTTATTTTTGATTCATTGCGGGAGGAGGGAGTAACCCTTCACTGAAGCCAGCCGCGAGAGGGAAAGGGTCCCCTTGTTAGGTCCCTTATGTCATCGTTGCTCCCTCAGCTATCACGCTCAGCCCCCCTCACATTCGTCTGAGTATTAGCCTATATATATATATATATAATTATTAATTTCATGTGTCATACACCTTTATTAACCCTTTTGGATTAGTCACATGACACCTCTGGTGTGGTCTTCATGACCTCTAGGATTGTACTTGTGTACGTCCACCCCTTTTCCTTTTTATCATATTTATGTACATATTTATATCGCTTTTAAATATTCGAATCAAAATGACGGTAAGTTCCGAGATCCTGCAAACTTCGTGAATCGAGAAAAGCAAGTTACTTTAAAAGAATGTTATATTATAATAAAATTGTCACCGCTGTTATTAAGGTCCCGTAGGAGCACTGATAAACAATGGGTGCAATTATGACAAAAGATAAAAAAATAGCATATTACCTTTTTACGCTCTAAGACTTAATCTTAATGGTTAGAGGAGAGACGACAATTATGAAAATTAATTATTATTTTGTTGTAATTTTTTAATTTAATCATTAAATTATAATTATTAATTTGTTATAATTATCAATTTAATTATTCTAATTATTAGTTTATTATTAAAATTTAAATATTATTTTGCTATAATTATTAATTGAATTATTTCATTATAATTATTAATTTAATTGCTTTATTATAATTATTAAATTGATTATTTTATTATAATGATTAATTTGATTATTTTATTATAATTATATTTAAAAATATATTTATTAAACATAATCGCTAATTATGATAATTAATTTAGTACCACTAATTTTTAAAATGTTTTACTTACATAAAACAATTTCTAAAAATCAATTAAATTAATTTAAAATAAATAAAAAAAATTTAAAAGAAATCTGGCAATTGTCAGAGCAACTAGAAAAGAAAAGAAAATCATTTTGACCAAGTCCCGCTTAAGTTTTGGTTCTTTATCGCATCTATTTATCCCAAAAAGAGATGATGGTATTTTAATTATTTTATCCTTTGAATTAATCTCAATGAAAGAATGGCATCAGTTTTTATCAAAATATTGCTTCAACATATATATTTCTTAATATTGATATATCTCAATTAATTCCATTGCAAAATATTTCAAAACTGAAGTGGTATTCATACTAATTGCCAATTTAGCTTAAGAGCTAATTTCTTGCCATATTTTTATAAAAAAATTATCATTACTTCAGCACAAAGGATTGCGTACATGCAACATTTTGTGGGAAATGGTTAAACTCATCTACAGTGATCGATTTTCATTATACTAAGAGTCAATCTTATTGGTTCGAAGGCTTAAGATTAAATATGCAGGGCTGCTAACCACTACTGTTTTGGTAAAATATTTCCAGAAAGGTTAAACTAATAAGGACTAAAGCATCAGAAATCGTTGTAATTTTGAGGTTTTTATCTGTGGAACCATTTGCATGTAGTGTGGAAAATAAGTTTAAATCAAATTTGCAAAACAAAGAATCATACAGCGAAACATAAATTTGGCTACCACTAGAAAAATAGTTCACAAAATAGCGTAGAAAGTTGGCAGCTTAAAATATGTTCTTTATTTTTGTAGACGAGATTTTAAAATAAGAAATAAGCAAGAACATGTACTCTTTTCAAATACGTAATGCGCATACTAAAAGCAAAATGAGCCCACAGAAATAACTTTTGATCTAAAAATTAGGTTTTCACGTACTAGGACTCAATTTTAATAGTTTGATAGCTAATTATTATGCTAATTATAGCGCAGACGATATTTAAAGTTACGAAATCAGACACAAAAAAAACGTACTTTCCCTGAATAACCATTCCCCTTTTTTTTTAAAGATCAGGATTTTTCTGAAATCCTAAATTGGCGGGTAGCTGCAATCTGGGAAATGTAATCCCAATAATTTGGTCAGGAGAGAGGTCCAAAGTTTAGATAATTATTATATTTGGACGAATTTTAAAATTATGTGCAATAATCTTTCGATTTGCTAAGGAAAAAATCCCAAACTATCTTGAAATACGCAAAAAGTAAAAGTAACATTAAGGGGTCCATACTTTGGATCCCTCTACTGACCGAACTATTGGGTCCATATTTCTCAGACCGCGGCTACCCCCTATATTTTAAGGGCCAGAAATCCAAATCCATCGAGAAAAAGGTCTGTTTATGCAGCGAAATTACATTTTTGTGTCTGATTGCGTAGTTTAAAAGAGTGTATGCAGAATTAATTAGCATATTTAAAGTTACCTTCTTGAACCATTAAAATTGAACCCTCGCACGTTAAGATCCGATCATTAGATTAAAAGTTATTCAGGTCGATTCATTTATTTTTTTGCACTGCACATATTGTGTGGGGTTCATAAGATGTTATAGTTTATTTCTGATAATTTATCCTTTCTTGAAACTTTTTCTATCTATCTATTACTCTAAATGTAGATTCTAATATTTTATAAATCAATTCTCATCACAATGCATTTAGAATATGATAATTAATTCAAAATCCCAAATTGCTTATCATATTCTAATCAGAATTTTCGAAATAAGATAGCATAAAGTGTTTTTCGATTTTATCGACCATTTCCACAGAATTTACATTTCAATCAACGATAATTGAATTAACCCAAATTTCAAGAGACGGATGATTTCTCTTATTGAACTTCGGATCAACAGAGTTTCAAGCTGGAACTCAAAAAAGGCGGATTATACTCGCTATTCATTAAACGAACGAATCCTGGAAAATTCCCGGTCGTATTTTCACAAATTTAGACGCTAAAAAGGAGGTTAACTCGTTATTCCTTGATTGACCTCATTATGTCCTACAGATTATTGTGAGTGATGAGCTTGACCGACCATTTATTCATCTCTTCCAGAATTTGTGTTTATAATCATAATAAAAATAATGTTTTTGTTTCAGCTGGTGTGACATTTATTTCTTAAGAGCTTTTCAAAATTACTGAGATAACAATAATGAAAATTATTAGCTACGTATGTTCCACTTCATTTGTTCTTGAACTTTGCACACATAATACCATGTAATATTTAAATTTTAGTTTAACCCTTTACGGTTAGTTGTCACATCGCACTACTTTCAATTTTGAAAGTTTTATAATTTAAATTTGCATAACCATTTCCTTGACGGACAGGGCAGAAAGTAAGATAGGAAAAAGGTAAAACTGATAGTAATACAAATTCATGTATAGTTCGTCTGCATGAGGCTTAAAATAAGCTTTTATCATTCTGAATTATAAACTATTCATCACTACTTATTTTTCCTACGGTAAAAAAGAAGTCGTATGTATAGGTTATAACTCTTGGTAGTTAAGTTAGTTATGTATACTTTAACCTGGACAACCAACTATCAACGCTTTTTGCTAAAATTTATTCTGGTGGTAACTAAAGTTTATATTTCAATGCATTATTATTAATTCATTAAAACTTATTTTCCACACCACTGCAAATAAATGACATAACAATTCATATGCAACACCGCTTTGTTTCAGTTTCTCTGGGGGCTTCCCTGGCCGAGCGGTATCGCTCCACGCTGTTAAGCGTGGACGTGGCGGGTTCGAATCATGTCGTAACCCTGGATGTATTCTTTGTGAAGTCTGTTCTTCTACTTGACAAAGCCTTATAGGCCTAAATTGAGCACACAAGCCTGAAAATGTATGTTGTGCCAATAAACTGCTGCCAAAAAAATGTTCTCAAAATTCTGAAAGCTTTGGTTTTTTAATGTATTTCATTCTATTAAATAATTCACACAAAATGTATTATTTGGCAGCCATTCTTATACTATTGATGTACTAGGTTCTAAAATTTTGTCGTGTGCGAGTACTCGATGAAAATTTTATATTTTATCCAGCTCTTGTCATATTCTTGGTCCCAAGAATATGACAAAAATTTTATTTGTTACCTGAACGGTTCCGAGCATTCGATAAAATTTGAATTCATTACCAATTTTCTCTTCTTTCTTTTGTTCTACTCTTCCAGGTAACCGGACAATTGTTATAAAAATTAAGTATAACTATATAAGAATCGTATAATTTTCTATTGAACAAATATTTTACTCTCTCTGTCTCAAATTATTTGCTACATTTGAATACTTCGGCACTGATTATTGATACTTATTTTCTGATTTTGTTTGAACATTTTTCAGAGATTTCAGGGTGCTAGTTCAAGGAAATTTATTGTGAATCCCTAAAAAAAATTATAAAGCATAGGTTTTTATGATTAGAGTTTGTTAAAACAAATTTTTAAACTTTTTCTTAAAGAAACTTTAATTGGCTGTTTGGATGTAGAACTTTTTTTATGAAGTGATAAGCTGATAATCTACTTTATAATTAATAAAATTTGCATTAGCATTTATTAATGTAGCTTCTAAACATAAAATATTCATAAAATACTTCAAAATGATAGTACATTAAGTGAAAACTGTTTAATATACTAGGATATTAATCCTCTATAATGTTTACATTTGTAAAAGCATCCTAATAGTAAATGCATTATTTACAAGGAAATGTTTTTGTTTTGTTTGCAACTGTTGTCAATTATATTCCTCTAAAAAGCTTAAGCTTATAAACCTAAACAACAAAACAATTTTATTGCATTTAGTAATTTAATGCGGGCAATTAAATATTTTGTATGTGAGTAATTAACATATATTGCATTTCTTACAATTATCTTTGAATTTTATGCATTATGATTTTATTGACTTTAAAAAATAAAATATCTTTTTAATTCTTTATTTCTTATTTACCTCCAATTTAACTATAAAATTATTTTTAGTTAAAATAGATTTGAGAATTTTTTTCCATGACCTTCTATAATAATACAAAATAATGGTATTCTTCCTGCATTTGGGTTGCCATGGGTGACAAAAAATGTAGAAATTTGTGATTCATTAAAAAAAGTAAAAATCTCTCATAAGAGATTAAAAATTGTAATTTTTCCTAGCATTTATTTTTTCAGTTTTCTATTGAAGGTGATTGCGAGGAATTTTTTCCCTTTAAATATGAATAGTTTACTATCTATGTCATGGTGATAGTTATGATTGAATAGATACATAAAAAAAATTGAATTGAGTTTTAACCATTTCTTGCATTTTGATTCGCCTGTGTCATACCTGCCTTAATTGCCCATGAACTCATTCCTAAAAGTTAAAGACTGGTAATTATTTCATTCTTGAAAGTTTTCTTGGAGATAAAAGACATTATCACTCTATTATATTAAATAGACAATTGTTTATAGTTTGATTAGAAATTAAGTGATAATGACATTTTTGAAATGAAAGCGTTCACTTACAGCATAAAATATCGGATGAGTCTTTGCATAAAAGTCTACCGTGTTTTTTTTTCGTTTTGTTTCGTTCGTTTTTTTTTTTGTTGCTTTTTACGTCAAAACTAAATGTTGCATTTTCGCAACAGCAGTCTTAAATGGGTTACATCAAATTTACTGTAACAAGAATCATAAAAATAAAACATAAAATTTACCGCCACAAGAAAAACTCTTTCCTCAAAGCGATGCAATTTGGCATTTCAGTCGGGACACCCCCATCAACTTAATTAGTAACATGGAAAGTCGATGCCACCCATGTATAGCAGAAGTATGGACAAATTCCTTATTGGAATCCATATTTGTAATCTATATGTTACCGTGAATGACCGAAATCAAGAGAATGTCGACTTTCAACGGTGAATGTCAACAATCACCTAATCGTTCCGGTGAAATATTTTTTATATCAGATTTGATATTAATTTATACGTTGATATTATTATATTTATTCGATATTTTAATATCTGCTGAGGATAGATTAGGAGAAACATCAGTGTTTGAAGTACCGGTTAAATGCATACTAAGCCACTTGACCATAAAAAACCATGATGTAGGGCATACCGGGCAAAAGAATGCCGGGCAGTGGCACTTAACTGCACTTAGTATATATTTCGGATATTTACCAAAGCGACTATGAAATTGTTAACATTCACCGGTGGAAGTCAACAACCACCCATTTCTGTCATTCACAGTAACATGTCCACGACAATTTTCCACGCAAAACTGTCATGAACTTTTTTCTTTGAAAAGGGACTCTTTGATAAGAATGCTTTTTTTTGTTATTGTGAATATCAAGGTTGTGTTTAAATTTATAAAAAAATTGTATGTGGCAATTAAGAAAGAACTATCTTATGCACAGTTTTCCCCCTTTAAATTTATTCTTCGTTCATTTGTTTTTAAATTACACATTGAAAGCCCATTGTACCTTAAGAGGAAGCCATACTACAGGAGAAACTTTTCGTCACCCATTCTCTTTTACCTCCATAACTACTTTAAAATCTAAAGTATTGAAGAAATGTGTTCAGGAGAACCTAGAGTAAGCCATGAAGTTTCAAATATTAGATTTCAAAAGCAATTTTCAAAATATTAAAGCAATTAATTAGAGAAAAGCAATTTTCAAAATATTAAAATGAAACTAAATTATTAGAAGATAACTCAGGATTACGAAATGGGTGAAGTTCTCATCCAGGGCTTTGTTTGCATTTTTGGCCTTTTATTCAACAATTGCTTTTTCTAGGTTTGCCTGAACTAACATTTTTTAGACATTAAATTTCAAAGTAGTTAATGAAAGAGAATTTGTGACGAAAAGGGAAGTATGCATATATATTTAGTTCTGATTAAATATATAATTGAATAAAATCCACACATTTTAAGATGAGTCCAATTTTTCCTTATGCTGTCGCTCGCCTAAATCTTTTCCTTAAGTTGTTTTGGACAACTTGTAAGTAAATCGTTAATCATGAAACGTGTGAATATATTTATACGAATCGTGCTAAATCTATTAAATATTTTAACTTTCCATAAATCTTTGAAGAGTAAAGGTTAAATATCAAGGAGGATTTAGTTAATCACGAATCTGCAGTTTTTCCACTTCTGGCTAGAAATATTTCTTCAATATTTAAACCGGTAAAATAATTTATGTTTTAATATTGGATGGTTTAGTTTGATAGATTTGATTTAAAAGAATATATTTTTACCATTCTCACACGCATAGGCCTGTCAACTACTAAACTTTTAACAAAATATTTTATAGAGTGGTAGACATTTAAAAGTCAAAGCTTTCTGAATGTTTAGTACTTTTGTCAGGACGGGATAGCCTGGACGGCAGGGCGCTGGGCCAACGCCTCCTTTAACTGAAAGCTTCCACACGGTTTTTTATAGGTAGTCTGTTCAGACCACTGCGAAGGATATTCACTTCCGAACGAGTCACTTAATACAAAATCTAGTTGAAATAAGAAAGTGGTAGCAAATATATGACTAAAACTTTTATTTATTTATGAATATTATTGGTTTGCCTTATTCACTTGTCAACCACTACAGATTCAATTCTCAAATATATATGATAAATTGCTCTCAATCACTTATATAAAAGGTTTTGGGTTCATGCGCACAACTGGTTCACTTTTTAAACAGTCTGCGCGGACTACTTATAACAGACCGTGTGGAGGCTTTTTGATGTAGGAGGTGATGGCTGGGCCCATGTCCTAGAGTACGTGGGTTCAAACCCCGTCGGCCGAAGACTCCCCGTGTAGTAAAGTGATTGATGCACGTTAAATCTGTCGAGTCGCAAAAGTACTCCATGTTCCCATAACAAATCAACACCTCTGGGGGTACCGGATTGGAGATCGATCGTTCTCTGATTCAGGTCAAAATTACGATCTGTGGATGAATGAATGGGTCCGCCCTATAAACGGTTATGACGTATGGTGTGGCAGAAGTCGAATTCATGGCCATAGATGGTGCCACTGGAAAACAAGAACAATCGAACTGCCTAAACAGGCATACGTCAACAGCAGCAACAACAATAATTTTGCTAACATATTAAAAGCCTTACCACGAAAGAAGTTGGCGTTGCATATGAATTTTAAATCATTTATGTGTAGTGGTGTGGAAAATAAGTTTAAGTGAATAAAAAAAAATAATGCAGTAAAAACATATTTTTAGCTACGATTGAATAAATTTTTACAAAAAGTGTTAAAAGTTGCCAACTTTTGCACACACATCACATTTAGAGTACCCACTTTCCTGAAAAGTTTAAAAACTGGTAGAAAAGATCGGAGAAAAAAAATATTATAACGACTTATTATCGACCTAAAATACATTTGAAAATTGAATTATGACCTTAAATGATATGCTACTAATGACCAAAAATTGACGTAAAATTAACGCCTAAGAAATTTAAGATAACTTCATGAAGCATCTGGCATCCTTCTTTAGTTTTTTCCAGACGGTGTAATGCAAATAAATGAGGATTGAAACTTATGCGGACAATTGAAAAAACTGGTAGTAAGATTATTACAATTTCAGTTATTTTACGGTTGGGTGTTAAATATCGACGATTATAAAACCATATTAACAATCATACAGTAACCCAGAAAAAAAGAGAATAGTGAGAAAAAGTTGATAGCTAGTAAAAATTATAATCAAGGCTCACATACACCTAACGCAAAAATAGGTAGTAATATTAAAATTAAAAATTGTATTTATAATAACTAAAATTAGAATATTCTCCTATCACCGCGTAAAGATATCTAGGTGAGAAGTCATGATCTCAGTGAGACTCTAGGAGCGATATTTAGGTGAGACTTTGAAATTTTAATTCTAAATTTTAAGCTATTACTAAGAAATTCAAAGATAGAGAGAGATCTACTTAGAGATGTCTATAGGGTGAAGATTGATTGAGAAATAGAATTTTAAATGTACGACTTTTTTAAAACTTGATAACACAAAAACTCTTCAACCAACTGTGTTTAAATTTTCTATTATGTCATTTAAAATTAAATTCTTTGAAATGATGTGAAAACTTATATTCCGTACAATGCAAATCTTTTCAACCATTATTAAATATACTAATAAAAAATAGAATTTAAAAAAAAAAAAAAAAAAAAAAAAAATAAAAATAAAAAAAAATAAAAAAATAAATAAATAAATAAATAAATAAATAATTTATAAAAATGATGTTTTTGTGGTGATAGTTTTGGATCATCGAATTATTTAATTGTGTTTAAAAAATTTTCGATTCGCTTAAGAAAAATTCCAAGATATTTTATACGCAATAAAGTAAAATTAGCATAAAGTGGTTCAAACTTTCGACCTTTTTCCTGACCAAACAATTACGATCATATTTCAAAAATTCTTGCTCCTCCCTACATTTTGAAGACAAAAAATCCATTGAAAGAACGATATTCAGAAAAAGTACGTTTCTGTGTCGGATTCCGTTACTTAAAATTTTGTCACCACAAATTAATTAGAATAATTAAGGTTAAGCTTTCGAACCATTATGATTGAATCCTGGTACGCGAAAATCTGATCATTCAATTAAAAGGAATTCAAAATGCTCACTTCTTATATGTCTGACAGTTCGATAAACTGTTTGCTCCAAGGGTAATTTTCGAATCGCACTTAAATGTACATTTAAGTGCATCGTAAAAAAAAAAAAAAAATAAGAAATACACTTCGCAGTTCCACAACGCTATCGCACGGACAAATTGTTTATTGTAATTAAAATGAAAACGGTTTAACTTTTTTTTTAAGAAATTGATTAATATCTTCCATCTCTGTATTTTATTACCGACATTGAACAGTCAACCCAATTTCAGTTTACGACTAAAAATGTCCAACTCCGTAGCCTTGTCATTTTGAACCCAATCCAGAAGACAAAGGAACTCCTGGATCAAGTATTGGAAGAAATTTGCCTTCGTGGAGGACATTTTGAGGAAACTAACACGCCGTTGCGTTACATGAAGAGGAAAACCACGAAAATCTCCCATGGTAAGCCTGACGGCAAGGGGACTTTAACCCATGATTAGGTGACCACTACCACTGACGATATTTAACGTCAGCACTGTGGTCATTGCAAGCCGGGTGTTGAATTCGAGTAAATCAGGCGTAATTTTCATTTCTTCGCTCATTTTGATAGACCAGAACCAACCACAGAACTCACCAACTAACTTGGCTGCTTGTTACATTTTACAATGATTATTAAAGGAGTTGGATTACTATAATTATTTACTGGTTAATTAACTGGTTAGTTAACTGGATGGGTTACTGGTTTACTACAATGTAAAGATACATCTACGACTTATTTAAAGTTTGACTTTTTGGTGAAATGAGGATTTTGTGTGATGTTTGGATATATTCATCTCTAGCTTCATGTTCCCATACATTTTATGCTAAGCCTCTGTCACAATTCTGACACACCTTCCCACACCATTAGAAAGACAAGGAAAATTTTGTATTTCCCTAATGCTCGAAGCGTTGGTATTTATGAGTGTTAAAGTAACATCGTCACTTTAAAGTAATCCGAACTTTCATAAATTAAATCGCAATGTATAGAAAGTGGGTGAAATGTTAATAAATGAAAGATTTGACTAGAGATATATGTTTTATAGATTGGAAACATTATTTAAAAATAAACAAATACTAAAATATACCCATATTTATAGTAAAATACATAAATATACATCAACAAGTTTAGCGTTTTTCAAAAAGTTGCGAGAGCAGCTCCGGGAAACTGACGAACGCAAACAGGCACCAGGGCTTTCCAGTACTTAAACAAAATTCAGGTTCAGTTTAGCACCACTGATTTGTCCCCAAAAAACGCTATTAGTTAACTATAGTTAATTTACATTAAATCTTGATTGAATGTATTATTAAAATGTTATATTAACTATAACAACCATCGATTGTACATTATATGTAAAGAAATATGCATGATTACCACTAATTTTTAAGAAATTTCATGTATACAATATAACTTTAAAGTTAATAATTCAAATTCCTAAAAGCAACTCCACTGCCTGCTTACCGCAATGCTCAACCAAAAGTGTGTTAAAATTCAAGTTGAATGGGATAGGGGCCGCTTTGTGGCCCAGGTGCCCATTAAAATCAAAAGACGAGGAATAATTCAAATTGAAACAATAAACTTCTCATTCAATTTTAAGCATTCTGGCATTTGTCAGAATAACTCTAATGAAAGTTCAGTTAAATTATTTACTGTTTAACCGTTAGGTTCTCATTCAGGTATATTTTTCCTATTCATATAAAAGCTGGTATTTTAATTATTCGAAACTTAATTATTAAATTTATGGTAGTTTCTGTACCTTTACACACAAAGAAGTTAAACATTATATATATATATCCTATTAATTATATATAATTAATTATATTTAATAATATATAAATCCTATTAATTATGCGAAGAAGATTAGTAATGCAAGTTAAGTAAAAGTTACTAAATTTTAAAGTAGTAAAAAGATATTTTGGAAAAACAAACTCCCTCTTGTAAACATGAAATATTTCGTAATTATTCCCTTATATTTAATGTAAGCCAATTTCTTATTCAAAACCATTTTGAAGGTAGGCGAAAATTAAATTCTTCAGCAAAGTTCGTCTCCTTAAAGTAGTGAAGTAGTTACTAAATTTTTAGTACTTTGTAAAGAAGTAAAAAAAATATTTTGGAAAAACAAACTCCCTCTTGTAAACATGAAATATTTCGTAATTATTCCCTTATATTTAATGTAAGCCCATTTCTTATTCAAAACCATTTTGAACGTAGGTGAAAATTAAATTCTTCAGCAAAGTTCGTCTCCTTAAAGTAGTGAAGTAGTTACAAAATTTTAAAGTACTTTGTAAAGTAGTAAAAAAATATTTTGGAAAAACAAACTCCCTCTTGTAAACATGAAATATTTCGTAATTATTCCCTTATATTTAATGTAAGCCAATTTCTTATTCAAAACCATTTTGAACGTAGGCGAAAATTAAATTCTTCAGCAAAGTTCGTCTCCTTAAAGTAGTGAAGTAGTTACTAAATTTTTAGTACTTTGTAAAATAGTAAAAAAAAATATTTTGGAAAAACAAACTCCCTCTTGTAAACTTGAAATATTTCGTAATTATTCCCTTATATTTAATGTAAGCCAATTTCTTATTCAAAACCATTTTGAACGTAGGCGAAAATTAAATTCTTCAGCAAAGTTCGTCTCCTTAAAGTAGTGAAGTAGTTCCTAAATTTTAAAGTACTTTGTAAAGTAGTAAAAAAAATATTTTGGAAAAACAAACTCCCTCTTGTAAACATGAAATATTTCGTAATTATTCCCTTACATTTAATGTAAGCCAATTTCTTATTCAAAACCATTTTGAACGTAGGCGAAAATTAAATTCTTCAGCAAAGTTCGTCTCCTTAAAGTAGTGAAGTAGTTAAAAAATTTTTAAGTACTTTGTAAAGCAGTAAAAAAATATTTTGGAAAAACAAACTCCCTCTTGTAAACATGAAATATTTCGTAATTATTCCCTTATATTTAATGTAAGCCAATTTCTTATTCAAAACCATTTTGAACGTAGGCGAAAATTAAATTCTTCAGCAAAGTTCGTCTCCTTAAAGTAGTGAAGTAGTTACTAAATTTTAAAGTAGTTTGTAAAGTAGTAAAAAAAATATTTTGGAAAAACAAACTCCCTCTTGTAAACATGAAATATTTCGTAATTATTCCCTTATATTTAATGTAAGCCAATTTCTTATTCAAAACCATTTTGAACGTAGGCGAAAATTAAATTCTTCAGCAAAGTTCGTCTCCTTAAAGTAGTGAAGTAGTTACTAAATTTTAAAGTAGTTTGTAAAGTAGTAAAAAAATATTTTGGAAAAACAAACTCCCTCTTGTAAACATAAAATATTTCGTAATTATTCCCTTATATTTAATGTAAGCCAATTTCTTATTCAAAACTATTTTGAACGTAGGCGAAAATTAAATTCTTCAGCAAAGTTCGTCTCCTTAAAGTAGTGAAGTAGTTACTAAATTTTAAAGTAGTTTGTAAAGTAGTAAAAAAAAGATTTTGGAAAAACAAACTCCCTCTTGTAAACATGAAATATTTCGTAATTATTCCCTTATATTTAATGTATGCCAATTTCTTATTCAAAAGCATTTTGAACGTAGGCGAAAATTAAATTCTTCAGCAAAGTTCGTCTCCTTAAAGTAGTGAAGTAGTTACTAAATTTTAAAGTAGTTTGTAAAGTAGTAAAAAAAATATTTTGGAAAAACAAACATGACATGTAAACATGAAATATTTCGTAATTATTCCCTTATATTTAATGTAAGCCAATTTCTTATTCAAAACCATTTTGAACGTAGGCGAAAATTAAATTCTTTAGCAAAGTTCGTCTCCTAAAAGTAGTGAAGTAGTTACTAAATTTTAAAGTAGTTTGTAAAGTAGTAAAAAAAATATTTTGGAAAAACAAACTCCCTCTTGTAAACATGAAATATTTCGTAATTATTCCCTTATATTTAATGTAAGCCAATTTCTTATTCAAAACCATTTTGAACGTAGGCGAAAATTAAATTCTTCAGCAAAGTTCGTCTCCTTAAAGTAGTGAAGTAGTTACCAAATTTTAAAGTACTTTGTAAAGTAGTAAAAAAAATATTTTGGAAAAACAAACTCCCTCTTGTAAACATGAAATATTTCGTAATTATTCCCTTATATTTAATGTAAGTCAATTTCTTATTCAAAACCATTTTGAACGTAGGCGAAAATTAAATTTCTTCAGCAAAGTTCGTCTCCTTAAAGTAGTGAAGTAGTTACTAAATTTTAAAGTAGTTTGTAGTCACTACATTTAAAAAAAAAGGTAAGTTGTAGTAAACTACAAAAATAATGTAGTTTTTCCGACCATTGGATATGGGGGAAAAAATTTTTGTTACAAGCACTGGATCTTATCTAATTCGAGTTTGGTAATTTCGAATCTAAAAATATTTTATTTGGAGCGTTACTGATTAGTATAAATAGCAGTTACAAATGACAGTAAATTACAAATAGCATTTTCTTTCAGTTTATTTTTGGTCTGAATGTACAAATTTGTAAAGAATGTATAGATTTATACACAAACACTTGCTTGCTTCTCTAAGAAGAACACTTAACATAAAATACCCTTAACGTGAAAGAAATTTATAATTGCATTCTTCCTATCATTCTGACTGATGCATTATTTACGGAATACCTAACCACTGGTTTTATCTTCTTCTTCATCGGAATTAAAATAATTAAGGGTGAGCTTATAGCGAGAGCTAACATCTAAATGGGAAATTATTTCTTTGAAGTCGAATACTGGGTTATATAAGATAATATGCAATAAAGTGTAATAACAGTGAAAAGAAAAATAAAGAAAAGGAAAATGTTTATGTTATTTACTATTAACCTCTTCGAGACGGGCGAGTCATATATGCATTATCAGTGTCGATAATCAGGTTAAAAAAGATAAAACTGGCAGCCAGACTATTTTAATAGCAGTTAATTTGTGGGTGGGGTGATAATAGTTTGCTTTATTTAATTTACCACTACTTAGTCTGAACTAAAAAATTTATGAATGCACTTTTAACACAACGATTGGAGATGTCAAATTCAAAATAAAAACAAAAATAAGTCTGCCAAATTAGTTATGCCCAAATTTAAGCTACCGCCTTTTTGCTATCCTAATTCCGCCTCTCTCCGACAAATCCAGTTTGTCTCAATTTTGATGCATTTTACCTACATTGAAATTGAAATTTTTGAATAGCATAATCACTAAGGAAATAGGCGACTACGTTCATTAATTTAGCGATTATACAGTGGAGATTAATATTGATTTGAGTAAATATTAAAAAATAGTGGTAGAATGTACATTATTAAATAGCGAAAAAACTAGTTTATAGAAAGAAACCGTTTGCAGATTTATAAAATATTCAATAATATAAAATATTTAAAATCTGTTCCAGATAATCCTCATGCACCAAAAAAAAAAAAAATTTTTAATTTTAATTAATGTCAATTTTTTAACAGCAATATCTGTTTTCTTGAACACTCTTTTTGAGTTTTTTCTTGCTTCAAAACGCTTTGGACTACAATCATATTTTGATCCGAAATGCATTTCATATGTCAGATATAAAAAATACACTTTTCCTTATGTGTGCAGACATTTTGAATTAAAGCTCTGTTGTCTTCAGATTAACTGCAGATATGATTTGTTACTTCTCTTTATTTTTAAAGATAAGACAAGAATAATTTTGTATTAAATAGAAAAGAATTGGTTTACAATGAATTTGCATTGTTATTTTTCCGAAAAAAATTCATTTTCTGTTTCGAAAACAAAAATCGACGTAGCAAGGTTTTGAGAAGAAACCCTTCGACATAGGAATTCAAATTAACATTAGATAGGTATATGTAATTGCAGGGGAATAAATATTTGTTGTTGTTGATATAACAAGGTTTTCGAGATATCGAGAGTATACTGCATAAGTAGATTATCAAATGTTATATAATGAGAAGTTTATGAAACGTTTACTTTATAACGGTTCACATCTCTTAAAGCAAGAATTATATACACTGAAGAGTTTTTATTTATTTACTTTTTTCTTTCATTTTTGTAAATAGTTTCTCCAAATGACATATTTCGTAGCATTTACATTATAGTTGCTCTTTTCGAATAGTTTAGAGTTGCGAAAACATGTTTATCGTCTGAGACGAACTGATTGGTGGAGATGAAAACATTCTAAATGGTTTTCTTTTAAGATGGTGAAATAAATATTCCCGGCTACGAAAATGTCAGTCTAGCCAATCGTCTACGTAGCTTTATCTGAAATATTAGAAAGGCTCCCTCTATGATATTTATATATATATATATATATATATATATATATATATCTTCTGATATTTAATAAAATAAAAGATATCTTCATTAAACGTTAATTTTCTCTCTAAAGTTCGTTAAAATTAAAATGCTATAATTAAAATTTGACCATTTATGAATTATAAACTTATAGCTT
This sequence comes from Parasteatoda lunata, assembly GCA_949128135.1. Taxonomy (NCBI): domain Eukaryota; kingdom Metazoa; phylum Arthropoda; class Arachnida; order Araneae; family Theridiidae; genus Parasteatoda; species Parasteatoda lunata. Next base: position 8,468,861 of record OX421977.1, read on the forward strand.
TATTTATCATAAACTTATAAATTATAAACTAGTTATAAACTTCGTTCTTAATTATATACTTATAATTATATACTTGAATTACCCAGTTGCTGTCAGAGTTTAGTGCGTTGTGGAAATGCTAAGCAAGCATAATGAAAAAGTCATCTCTGAACTAACAAGAATTTTTTATTAAGTAAGAAAAATTATAACTAAACCGAAACATCAGAAAAGAAAAGAATCCTCGAGAGTATCTCCATAACTAAATTCACTCTTTACAATAATGAAAATCACTATATCTAATCTTGATTTGACATATATATATATACAAGCATATTTATCATCCAATCAAAAAATAGCATTTGCATAATGAGGGTAGAAAACGTAACACACAAAATTAATACTATGAAAACTCTGTCTTTAAATAAATTTTAAATTTTCGAACTCCCTCTTTCAGTGGTTTTTCGAACTTGCGATTTCTGACCCGCCTTCCTTCTTACTCGAACCTACCTTGTTCATTGAGATTCATAGTCTGACAGTATAACAAATAGTTACCTTGCGCAAATCAAGTTTCGGGCCTATCCAAGGTAACACACAAATCAAATGTGGTTCTGTACTTCAGTAAGAATGCGCCATAAAATATAATCCACTATCCTTTATTTACGCTTTAATTTTATATTTTGTAATCTGAAAAACTAGTTACGAAAATATTTTTCAATCATTTTTGCTAGAGCCGCGATGGCTCAGGGGATAGAGCGTTCGCCTTCCAATGAGGCGAACCGGGTTCGAATCCCAGTCGATACGAATTCCGCATCCGGCTTGCACTGACCACAGTGCTGACGTGAAATATCCTCAGTGGTAGACGGATCATGGGTTAGAGTCCCCTTGCCGTCAGGCTAACCGTGGGAGGTTCTCGTGGTCTTCCTCTCCATGTAACGCAAATGCGGGTTAGCTCCATCAAAAAGTCCTCCACGAAGGCAAATTTCTCCCAATACTCGATCCAGGAGTTCCCTTGTCTTCTGGATTGGGTTCAAAATTACAAGGCTACGGAGTTGAACATTAGTAGCCGTAAACCCATTAAGTTGGGTCGGCTGTTCAACGACGGTTATAAAATAAAATAAAATCATTTTTGCTTAGTGCTGACATAAAATATTCTGAGTGGTCGACGGATCATGGATTAGACTCCCTTTGGGAGGTTTTCGTGGCTTTCCTTCCCATGTAATGCAAATGAGGGTTAGTTCCACCAAGTCATTCTCGCTAGCAAGTTTCGCCTACTATTTGATCCATGAGTTCCCTTGTTTTTTGGATTGAGTTCAAAATGACGAGTCTACAGAGTTAAACATGAGTAGTCGTAAGCACAAAATTGAGTCAACTGTTACAAAATAAAATAAAATCACTTTCGCAAGATATCAATGTATGGATGTAAATGGACGCCTCATCTCGCAACTTCTTTTATCTCTTACTTTTTGTGTTATATTTCTTTTTTTTTTCCTTGTGTTTTTGTTTAATTATTTTTTATTTTTCATGCATTTTTGTGTTTTTTGCTCGATATGTATTATTTTCGCATTGATTATTTTGGTGCCCCTCACACTAGTGTATTGATATATTTTGCTTAGGCTATACTAATAAAATATTGGAAATCAATCTTATCAATTCTTGTAATTTAAATATAAGAATTAATAAAATGTTTATCCTTAAATTGAAATATCTAATCCCAAAATCAATAAAAAAAAACCTACTTGTTGCGTTTAAATTCATAAAATAATGTCAAGTGTCGAGATTTTTCTGTTAGAGTTGAGAAATTTCGCCTCTAAATTGAATTTTTCGAATAATGCTCGATAAGATCTTTAAATTTTTAACGTGAAGGGTAATAATTTTTCGTTCTTCAAAAATTAAATCTAAGTCACGAATATTTAAATTACCTGTATTTTTTAAATTAAAAAAAGTGACGTTCAATAACGATTGTTAATACTTAACGGATGTCCAGATCCAAAAATCTTCTCTATCTGATATAAATTTTTACCACATAAATGACAGTAATTTTTGTTTCCTGTCAGTGCATTAACCCTTATTTTCCCTTTCCAAAAAACGCTCACTTCAATTGTTATATAGTGCGTCTTGTTTTTTTTAATCGATTCTGTTTAAATATTCATTTCGCAGAATTCTTGGAAAGATGAGGGAAAAATATGATTGAGAAGGTAAATACAAAAAAAAAAAAAGGAATAATTTTTGTTTTCGATTTTGAACAGCAGGTTCAACGTCCTTGAAAAGCAACCTGCTCGTCAGGTCAGAAATCACGTGGCTGATTCTGATGATGGACAGATACTGACCTTTGGAAGAAGTAGAAAATTTTGCATTTGAATGGATCACACCATAAATTAACGTCTCCGTTCGTATAGTATAGAACAAAATGAGGAGAGAAAAATAATATCGAAAATGTAACCTGGGTTGTCAGCTTGATCCTTTTTGTGGGTAAATTTTTTATACTAGCCGGAAAATGTATACTTTTAATATGAGAATCTTAGATTAGCAAATTTTAATTAAAAGTAACCTTATGAAGTAACCTTTTTATGAGTTAAAAGTAACCTTAATTGATTTAAATTCTGAAGCTTTAGTTTGTCATTTTCAGTCACTTAAGGTATCTGACTAGTTTCGACAACTTATTTTTGCAATATTAATACAACATTTAAAAACAAAACTAGTTTATTTGGTTTATAACGTATAAAAATTATAGAACTAGCAGGAAAAAAAAAAATATTAATATTATTATTTTTCAAATAGCCATTTTTAGGCAAAAATAAGGCTTTTTCGTTGCATCTCATTTTTGTCGATGCATGTTTTGCATGGAAAAAAGGACCCCATTTCTACAAACTTCGAACATGATGTTTCAAATGATGCCAGCAGTTTTGCCATCTTCCAAAACATTCGTTGCTAAAACAAAAATTGTTTGCATAGAATTAATATAGAAATTTTTCCGCACTTTTGTACAACCCTAATATGTTAATAAATTGAAGGAAATGCATCTAGATATTCAAACTGATTAGTTTAGCGTATATAATACATGAACTTTATTTTTTGCCACAAAGTAAAATATTTTTTAAAACAACCGAAATTCCGCATGAGCAGGAGATCCGTACATGTTCAAAACATGTTCAACAGCAGCGGGTAGGGTTTTTCGATGTATTGCAACAGCATGCAAATTACTATGCATCAAATATAACAATTTCAACTGACGCACTCGGTCTTATTTTTTGCAAGGGGGGAGAGAATGATTGAATTAGAATGTTTGATGCGGAAGGAAGACTGAAATCCACGAAAGATTCGGGTGAAATGCTTTATTTTATGGTTATAAATAAGAAATAAAAACGTGTGCATTTTACGCCCCACGAGACATGGTAAAAATAATAATTAAAAAAAATCGCATAAAAAACCTTTTTTAGTTTTTTTTATATTATTTATTTATTTATTATTATTTTTTAAATTTTTACGCAATATTAACATTTTCATTCAAATGAGCAACATTTTGGTATAAAAATATCGTACAATGTGTGCTAAATGAAAAAGAAAACACAGAATAACTTCTAATCTCATGATCGGATTTTCACGTGCTAGAACTCAATCTTAATGGCTTGAGAGCCTAAACTGAAATATTCTTATTAACTACTGCAAACGATAACGATTATCAACGATTTTTAAACAATATTTTTCTGAATAAATCCACTTTTCCGAAAGATTTGGATTTTTGATGCACAAAATATGGGGAAATACGGAATGGAAAATACGGTCTGAAAAGTTTACGCAGGAAAGCAAATGATTAGACACATTATGTTAATTTTGAGTGTTTAACCATATCTCGAGAACTTTTAAAGAGAATCAAAAAAAAATTTTGCCCACAATTATAAATTTTGTATATTCAAAGATAATTGTAGTCAAAAAATAATTCTTAATAATTGTTTATTATTTGTTATTACATTATTTCTCTAGAATAGAAAAAATTTGAATTGTAAGGTACATAAATTTTTACATCATTTTAAAAGCTTATAATTTTTTACTGGAAAATACAAAATTTGTGCGAAATCGATCAAATAGTTTCTGAGTTACCACAAATTGAAAATTCGCATATTTAAATTAAAATTGATTAATTATGCAAGAAAGTTTTCTTACAATCAATTATAAAGTAAATGTTTTTAAAAATCTTGTGAGAAATTTTTATCAAGCTAATTCCAAATTTTTGAATTAAAATATTCAAGACAAAAGTTAAACTGAAAAAAAACATGTTTTTTTTTTTTCGCAAAATTTATTTCGTACTATTAAACTATTTAAAAGAAAAAAATCTTTTGAAAAATAAAACCTTCAATTTAAAATCTTTTTCATATTACAAGAATAAAGCTAGAGAAAATCATTCAAAACATTCGATATTTCGCTTTCATAAACCAGAATAACACTGGCAGTCAGAAAAGTTTCATATTTCCATATTTTTCAACACATTTAGAACCTTAACAGTGAAATTGATGGAAATCTTAGATTCATAAAAGGAGATTTCTATTCGGAGAATCGTTCTCTTCCGTGTTGCTGATCAAACAATGAGAAACACTTCCCGAATTTTAGATGGAAGAAAGTTTTCCTGGAAGATAGCCGGAAGCTGCATTCTTTCTTGATATTTTCGTGATCGATATTTTATCGATATCTTTTTCTGGGAAAAGTAAGGCCAATGGAATAGGTGGGAAATCACTTTTTAAAACAGCAATTATGTAAAATGTGCAAATCTATGTTTTATGATAATTTTGTAGAAAAATGCTTTAAGTTTATTCCTGAATTTTAACAAAGTGATGTTGTAAAAAGTGCGTTCCCTTACAGAAATTCCAGGTATTTTTGAGATTATAAGGTTGATTTCAGGTTTATTCGAAGTTGATTTCAAACACAACCTTAAAAGATCAACCTTCCAAAGTGAAGTTGTTTTTATTTATACTTGAGGTTGATGGGAATTTACTTTACAGCAACCAGCTTAGGGAGGTTGTTTTTGAGGTGTACGGATTATCTTTTCCACACTTCGAGTAAATAGGTATATTTGAAGTGGAATAATTTTACTGGATCTAAACTAAAATTATTTATGAGGTGTAAAGGAGGTTATTTTTGGTGCAAAACATAACTTTATTTTCCATCTCAAGCGTATTTTGTTTTTAACCTCAAATATGCCTAATTTATTTGTAAGAGTTTGCAAAACTAAAGTGGTAGCGCACGTATGTTGTACGCATTCAGAATGATTTAATTTAGAAAGAAAAACGTGATTTTTACATAAATATATTAAAAGTGGTACGCATTTCTTTCCTTTTTTAAAATTTAGCTTGCAGGCACAAGTGTATATTGGCAGCCATAAGATAATAATAGCCTAGGAGGGAGGGGTTTACTGTGGACAAGGGGTTAAAGTGGGCATCTTGAATAACGTTTTAATTTTTTGGCCAAATTTCTTCTGTGAAATTTCGTAAATTGACAACACTGGAGTACACTTCCATGTGGAGTAGCATTACCAAACTACGAATGCTTAAGAAATTTGTAAAAGAAGGTTTTTAAGGTGCAAAAATAACTTATAAATGTTTCTTTACTCCTTTATTATCATATTTCAATTTCAGAATTTCAACTAAAGGTGATAAATTATACTTTTTTTTTACCGATTTTAACATTAACTTTTGCTCGGTATATTTTCAATTAATCAGCATAAGGCACAAATAAATATATGTCTTCGTAATGCGAGTTACCGGGAATGACCGAAATCAAGAGAATGTCGACTTTCACCGGTGTATGTCAACAATCACATATTTGTTATATCCGATTTGATATTAATTTATTCGTTGATATTATCATTTTTATTCGATATTTTAACATCTTCTGAGGATAGATTAGGAGAAACATCAGTGTTTGAAGTACCGGGCAAATGTATATCAGGCAGTGGCACTTAACTAGACCTAGTATATATTTCTGACACTTACCAAAGCGACTCTGTGATTATCAACATTGACCGTTGGAAGTCAACAACCACCCATTTCGGACATTCACAGTAACATAGACAGATGGTGGTGGGGCTACTAGTAAAATTTTCTCATTTATAAGTTAGCAGCTTTAATTTTTTTTGTGTGTCAAAATCCATATTTTAAAAAAATTATACTTCTTAACACCACTTGTGTAATAAAAGTTGCCAAATTTTCATTTTAAAAAAAAAGAAAAGAAAAGAAGGATAAAAAACAGTGTCATGTATTGTGTTTGTAGATTGTAAGTTGTTTTATAGACTTGGAGATTATGATGTTCAATTCTTAAGAAAAGAATCTCAAAAGAACTGTAACTGGTGTTCGGCGAATCCATTTAAAAGATTTTAGGGAAAGATTAATGAGTAACAATGGTTTTCAACATTTGATACCGAACTACACTGGAAAGAAGAAAAGTTGATAGCTATACGGATCCAAATCGAGTTCTAGTTTTTGAGTAAACAGAAAGTATTTCACTTATATAGAGAGAAAGGTGTTGTTAATCCATTGACGAAGATGGAACGCCAGTGTTCCTTTTTTATAAATGTATTTTTTTCTGACGTTCTTTTTACAAGTTAAAATATATTTTGGCTTTTTTTCATTGCAAAAATCAATCTAATGATTACTAAAAAAAATCTGTTAGATCATCAGAATTACATTTGTATTAAGATATAAAACCCCCAAAAAGTTTTTTGAATTTATTTTTCATTCATATTCAGAAATGTATCAATTATCGATTTTGAAAATTAAAGAAAATTTCACCGATGAGTCACTGTTTCTCTTAGCTGCAAATAATTGCAAATTCGAAAAAAATAGTGTTTAGAAGTGAGCCGTGTTTGGAAGATTTTACCTTTAACCCAGAAGAAGACAATGGTGTTTCACGCTGTATTTCATAACCATAAATTACCAAAATGCTATAACATTTTTCACTTATTTTGACCCAAATTAATACAAAAATAATAAAAAAAAATATTAAATATTTACTTAATGAAAATTTTGCTTCAAAGGGTTAAAAAAGCAAGTAAAAAATAGTTCAAATTTAACCTCATATTTTCATCATCACCTTCATATATCATTTTCTGTTTATTTACCTTTCATTTTTTAATATTTGCCTATTGAGTTACGTAATGTTCTCTTAACTAACGTTGAATAAAATTTTTAGACCTAACGTTCATGGTTATAAAAATAAACTGTTGTATAAATTTACTAAGATTCTATTTTTTCCCCACAATTTCATCAAAAAAGATTTACTACTTTTTACAGTATCGTTGTTGTACTGTATTTATTGTTACAAAATATACACCAGATCAAGATTAAAGTTTTTTTATCATCATAATAAACATGAAAGCGAAATTTTTTTAAACTTAGTATTAATTTATCCTGTTTAAAAAACATACAATTTTAATTTAAGCTATCCTGAAAAAAGTATTATTTTTTTTCCCTTTCATGAACTAAATATCACTTCAATTCATGTGAAATAAACAAATAAGAACAAAAAGTAAAATATTGGGCAACGAGAGATAAGTGTGATAAAATAAAAAATATGAAAATGTCATTTAGATAAGAAGAACGATGGTTTCAAAGTTTGAAAGATAAGAGTTTTGACAAAGGTATTAGAATATTTCCTACACATCCATTTCTTGCAGATGTATCAAAAATAAATATTTGCGATAAATAGTTTCATCTGTCAGGTAAACATTGTACTCTCGTGTTGACACAAACAATGATTACAGCATTTCTTAGAATACGCAGCGCATTTTGAAATGGAGGAAAACATTAACTTACGAAGTATGTTACGTCATATGATTAAACAAAATAAGAACTTTCTGAAGAAAAAAAAAATATTTTTTATATTTCTTTCATAAACTCTATAGCATAGGCAGACTACGTCATCAAATTGGTATTTAAATAATCTGAGAACACATGTTTATATTTTATATTTATGCTTTTAAAACGTATTTTTATAAAACTAAATAGTTTAAAATTAACTGTATTTGAAAAAAAAAAGTTATGTACTGAAAAGCAATTTTAATAGAGAAATAATAATAAATTGTTAAAGAGAAAAGGGAAAAAAATCGCTATACTAATATTGATGCCAACGATGCTTGATTAATTTGAGTAAAAAGGACTCATTTATATATATATTCATAACCGTCGTTGAAATACCGACCCGATTTCAATTTACGACTACCAGTCTTCAATTTCGTATACTTGTAATTTTGAACCCAATCCAGAAGACGAGGGAACTTCTTTATCAAGTATTGGGAGAACTTTTCCTTCGTGGAGGACTTTTTGACGGAACTAACCCCCATTTGCGTTACATGGGGAAGAAAACCTCTCACGTTTAGCCTGACGGCAAATAAACACTATCCCTTGATCAGTCTACCACTGAGAATATTTTACGTCAGCATTGCGGTCGATGTGAGCCGGGTGCGTATCGACCAGCCATCGCTGGGATTCGAATCCGGCTCACCTCATTGGAGGAAGAGCGCTCTATCTCTTGAGCCACCACGGCTTAAAGAAGATTAATTGAAATAAATAAAAAAAAAGCTACATTCTGAAGGGAGAGATTAATGGAGAAATGATACTAATTTATTAAAGAGAAGCGTAGTTAATTGCCATCCTATTATTGAAGCCTATAGTGGTCAATTTGTTTTGGTAATAAGTATCAGAACTGAAACAAAAAAAAATAAATTATGTACTAAATAGCAACATTAATGGAGAATTGATTCGAATACGTTTTGGAGAAAAGTAAAAATAAAATGCCATATGATTATTGAATCCAATGATTCTTAAATAATTTTCGTAACTAGTACTAATTAAAATAAAGCTATAAGCTATGCACTAAAATGCAAAATTAATGGAGAAATATTAGTGATTCGCTTAGGAGGAACATAGAAAATCGTTGATGCCATCATCATTATCATCATAGTGGTCGAGACAGTCAAAATGGGGGCCAATGCCTTCCTCTAAAGATTTCTCAATAACGACTTCCGATTTATCTCCAATTCTTGTCATTAATTGCAGGAAAATCAGACCATCTCAACCGAGGCCTTTCCAGCTTTCTTGTTCCTGTGGGTCTGAAAAGCAGTATCTTTTTTATTGTATTGTCATCAGTCATTGAAATTACGTGGGGACCATCCAATTTATTCTATTTAATAATATCGGATTGTTTATAAATCTTGTACAGTTAAATCTCCCTCTCTAGTTATTGTTTTAATTTACGCCACCAAGTATACTCCGCAAAATCTTTCTTTCAACATACGGAAGCCAGTGGGCACTTTAATAATATGCACTTTTAGTTTTATAGAAATTGATGCAATTTTAATCACTATCAAATATACTATAATGTAAGTAAAATGTATGCATTTAGTACCTATCAAAACTGCGTCAATATTGAGGAGTTTTAGTATATGATGGGGTTTTATGGGCCTTCGAAAAGGATAACGCTTCAAATGTTCGCCATCGTGAATTGTCCTCGAGCTATAGCATCTTTCCAAAAGATACTGAATACAGTTTATCGTTATTTTGATGGTTTGAACTACTAAAAATGTGTTTTGTTTAATCTAACAACGTAAAGCCACCGGTAACTACAAAAATTCCTTAAATAAAAAAAAGAACTATTTTTTCTTTATTAATTGCGTTGGTATATGTTTTCCGGTTTTGTGCATGATTTTGTAGTACTCAGTACTAATTTATTGATAGTCTGATTTTTGTTTTTACCCCGTAAAGTGTACGGCTAGTAGTATATAAAAAATATATTTCAGCTAATAGTATACAAATAAAACATTTATATTTCCTCTTGTAGTATATAAAAAATATATTTCAGCTAATAGTATATAAATAAAACATCTATATTTCATCTAGTAGTATATAAATAAAACATTTATACTTCAGTTAATAGTATATAAATTGAAGATTTATATTTAGATCTGAAGTCAAATCACAGAGCATTTTAAAAGTTTAAAGTAGTCGGTAAAAGAAATATCTACTTAATGGAAACAAATATATACTACTACTTTTTCATAATGGTGTCTTCTTATATAGATCATTTTTTCAATGGTAGCTAATTTACGTTAAAGCTAATAGAATTTTTTTTATTATTTTTTATTATTATTATTATTTTTTTTTTTTGAGATGCCATTTAAGCATTTAGGGATCTGGTAGGATGAAATTTTAATGCATTTGAGATAAATTACGAATTACATAAACATATAGTGATTGTCACCTATGGTTTAAATAATCACGGTTAGTCTTTTTACTGTTACCACTTACTTTAAAACTTTTAAAGGGTCATTAAAACCATATTTTCGCGGCTTTTCATTAACGCTCCCTTCCGGCCAAATGCATCAATTGTCAAGGCCTGTTTAACGGGCTGTGGTGCTCGTCCGAGGCGAAATTATCGCACCTTCACGTGTAGACCACAAGATACTCCCAGCAGTGCAGTGAAGTTACTAAGGATTATCAAAGAACGTCAGGAACTTTTGAAAGACGAGAAAATCATCTCATTACTCATCTCCCAGCCCTAAAGACGGAGCCTCGCCATCAAGCCTGTGACATCTTTCATGATGCCTTTCATTATTTTATCGCATTTCAGGTTCTTTTCCGAACCACCAATACAACTTTCCTATGTATGTCCCTTTGGGGTATTTCATGATGAATGGGATAAGGGCCATTTAGGTCTCAGATGCCCAGTCCTAAAACAACGAACGAATGAACGAGTTTTGCATTAACGGGTTAAGATTGTGTTTGAGTGTATGCCAGTGACAATGAGTATATATCAAATTATTTGAAATCATGAATTTTAACAGAGTTCTGATGGTCCTTGAAAAATTTTAGTAATGGTAGCAAATTTAGGTAAATGTTAGAAGTTGTTTCTCATTTCAATATATACCTTGAGGGGTTTAGAAACTGGAATTTTCAAGCATGCATACTTTCTTTGGAAAACATATTTTATTTTATTTTTTTTTTTTTTTACACAGAAATAAAATTATCGACATTTATTTAATTTTTGTTACGACTTTTTAAAATTTACAAGACCCGCGAGAACCCTGTATAATTATTTTGTACGTCGGGAAAACATTTCTGCTTTTTGTTCTTTTTTTCTTTTACTTTCCTCGTTTGTTCTTTGAAACAAAATGAGAGAAAATGAACTTGGCTAATAAATATATCATATGATGGGCAATTCAGCGGAGGACAAATATATTTTTTCCCGGTACTTTTGCATCAAAATGTTTATTATTATTTCTTCCAGATACTTCGAGAGTTTCGGAATTTTTGCTAGATAACTGATGGTCAATACGTACTGTAAGTTTAACCAAGGAACTTCTCTCGTAATTTGAATACAGGGCTCTCCGTTACGAGGTTACATATACACGGTTACATTTCAAGTAGAGGGTGTTGTAAGCATTTAAAACAGGTTTACTGGGATCGGTGATTTTTCTTGTTTCCATAGCAGCAACCAGTCACAAACTCTGAGGTGGGGGAGTTTTTTAGTTACATGAATAGTATAAACATCCTATTACCTACTGCGAATTTGAGGAGAACTCCTCTTGACTAAAAGTTCGGGGCTGTCTACCGCTATGGTAACAAGTGAGATAACTTTTTTAATGGGGTGCAATGGATGAATATGTGTAGATAGGTTACTCACGCCTACGTATGCCAAGTTTGCGACAAAACTATTCACTTCCCATCCCTATTCGAAATTACTTTTCCTCGTAACCGTAGTACCCTCACGGTGCGAGACAGATGTCTTGAAAGCCGCACAAAATCATGCTGTTTTTTCATCAAAAACGTTCTTAAATGTTTTTCTGCGCAAATGTTGCGTGTCATTATTTTCCCCATGCTTTCATGTACCCAAGAGTCTGCAAATAAATAAAAATAAAATAATAAAATAAAAGTGAGATAAGAAAAGCAGTTGACAGAAGAAAACCTTTAATTGAAAGAAGACATAAATGAGTTGCCGAAAGAAAAACGCCTGAACGACTTCCTACGAGATTTCGGAGCGTTAACCTCTTCGCTTTTCACAGCTTCTGATCACTTTCTAAAAAGAATATTTATTTACTTTTTAGATACAATGTTTGAAACTCTCTCGACAATTAAAAAGAAATTCTGGAACAAAGAACATTGTTTAGCTCGTTTAAGAGGCTCGATAACCAGTCAATCAAAAGTTTCACTTTTCTTGGCTGCCACACATGCTTTCTCTCATTTTGCGCTTCTTACTTAAGCCTGATGATGCAGAGCAACGCTCTTCAGAGTTTTTTTTTTTTTTTCTTTCCTAGTGTAAGATTATTTTAGATTCCTCATGCTTCTTTGTTTTGGTATTTTATCACGTCTATATATATATATATATATATATATATATATATATACATAAATGCGTGTGTGTGTTACAGTGAGTGAAAGAAATCAAGAGAATGTCATAGATCAGTGCCCGAAATATTAATATCCGATTTTATATTAATTTATTCTCTGATATTATTATATTTATTCGATATTTTAATATCTGCTGAGGTTACATTAGGAAAAACATTAGTGTTTTGGGAGTACTGGTTAAATGCATACTGAGCAGTGGCCCTTGACCTTAAAAAAACATTGTTGCACGGCATACTGGGCAGTGGCACTTAACTAGATCCAGTATATATTTCGGACATTTACTAAAGCGACAATGAGATTGTCAACAGCCACCAATTTCGGTCATTCACAATAACATATATATATATATATATATATATATATATATATATACGTATGTATTTTACTGATTTTTTATTATTTGGAGGGAATTAGGCAGCCAGAGACGATTTCTAAAATTCAAAGACTTAATTACATTATTTTTTTTTTTTAATTTCATAGCTTAGCATCGTAAACTGGGGGTCAGAAAATTAAATTTTTAGCTCGAGTTAAAACGCAACGTGGTTTATAGTTAATTTTCTAAATAGAATTAGAATTAAGAAGAAAAAAACGAAAATTAAGAAAAACGAAATTGTTTAAAAAAACCTATTGACCTTTAAAAATATTCACGAATATTTCATAAAAAATGATATTCAAATGTTTTACAATCAACATACTTTCTAGAATACATCTTTTGAGGAAGAAAATAAAGAAAGGAATTTTTGTAAAATCTATATCTGGAAAAAAATCAAGAAAATCGAAATTTTAGTATTTAAAAAAACCTATTGACCTTTAAAAATATTCACGAATATTTCATAAAAAATGATATTCAAATGTTTTACAATCAACATACTTTCTAGAATGCATCTTTTGAGGAAGAAAATAAAGAAAGGAATTTTTGTAAAATCTATATCTGGAAAAAATCAAGAAAATCGAAATTTTAGTATTTAAAAAAAGTCACTAATTTAAAAAACATTCATGAACAATTCACAAGAAAGATGTGTTCACAAGCAATTGCATAGATTTTATAAATGATATATAACCTCTGCTCGCTTCCCCTAGAATATAACTTCAAATATTCCAATAATAAAGAAAAAAGAAATTTTTGCAAAAATTAATAATTTCTGAAAAAAAGATCAAGAAAATGAAATTTTAGCTGCAGAAAATAAAATTGTTGACCTATGAAATTCGTCCAGGATCGATTAACGATGAAAAAAAGACACATTTAAGAGCGATTAAGTCATATCTTACAATTGACATGGCCTGCTACCCTACTCTTCCAGGAATATATCTTCGAAAATTATAAAAGTGTATTAAAAAAAAAAGAAATTTCAGTAAAGTTAGTAATCTCTTTAAAACAGTTTTAAAAAAAAAGTTTTAGTATTAGAAAATGAAAAGAATCCGCTTGACGTTTAAGATATATCCACGAACGATTCACAAAGAAAGTAATATTCAAACGCGTGCATCAGAGTTTACAATCGACTTGACTCTTCCAAGAATACGTCTTCTAAAATTCCGAGAATAAAAAGAAAATAAATTTTAGAGAAATCAATAATTTCTATGACCTGACAAGGAGCGAGGCAGTGTGTTTACCTTTTCTATCGCGTGCTCTCTCGTATTTTGATATGAGAGGGAAACTGATACCTGTATGGGTAATCTTAGAACCAAAGCGCCATCTCGTAAGTGAAGTGTGAAGCTTGGAAGAAAACAAATATTGATTTATGACGTAATACTTAGTTATCATTGGAATATAAAAAATGACTCTCGCTCGATTACTGATTTTCAATATTTCTTCATGTTTTCCAGCAATGATTAATTTCATTAAATTTCTGGAACAACTTTGACATTTTTGTGTGGTTCGTTTTAATCAATTTTTTTGTTATTGAATTCATGAATTTAATTTTGATTAAAAATTCATTATAGCTCATTCGATTCACGTTAATTTTAGTCATGATTAAAAATTCTATTACTGTGCAGTCTAGTGATTAAAATGATCTAGTTTTACGTCAGGAACAACGAGTTATGCTCAAATTAACCATGACCTTGAATTCATACAATGTTTAAAAAAAATAAACCCTGCTCTTAGTTTCCTTATACAAAAATTCCAAATTTTTAAATTAGTTTTCTCGTTTTATTAAAGCTTTATAATTTCAATTAATTCATTTCGTAATAAATTTCACAAACAAATATACTTTTTGTAACCGAAAAGAAGGAATCGTTTCACATTTTTTAATTTTTTTAAGGAAATAAAAAAATTCGAAGTTAAAATATTCTTTCTACAAGTTTGTCTTTTCAAAACCATTTCTTGTCTTATCCATCTACTTTAAACCAACAAACGAAAATACTTATGTAAATTTAAAGCTAACAAAATATTTACCATTTAGAATTCTCATTCAATTAGAAATAACACCGTCTTCAATTCTATAGCTGAACAAACTTTATGAAATTGTTAACATGCCGTAGATATTATATACGTCGATTCATCCAAAAATATACAGAAAAATATCAAAATTCATTTACCACTGTTTTATCTTTAATTGAACGCTGCAGCTCCTCCAGCAGGTTAGAAACGTAAGTTCAAAACACTCCGGATTAAAGAATATAAATAAGCATATGAAAAAAATTTTACTTAAAATTTATTGCGGAGATGGATAAACATGATAAAATATTTTTATACATCGTAAATTTAAAACCGTTTTCTTGTTCTATAATAAAATATTTTAATTTCTCTTGGTTTTGCAACCATAATTTTAACATTTTATAAGCTAGTACAGTAGGCAAAAAAAAAAGAAGAAAAAAAAGAAAAGAAAAAAAAAAAAAAAAAAAAACGAACCACCCTGAATAAGCTTTGATCTAATGGTCGGATCTTTACGTTCTAGAACTCAATCTTTAAGGTTCGAAAGGGTGACCTCAAATAATATGCTAATCAATGAATGCAGAGGATTTTTTAAGTTACGAACTTAGACTCAAAAGCGTACTTTCTCTGAGTAAACATACCTTTTTTTCGACGGATTCAGATTTCTGACTCCCAAAATAGAGTTGGTCTCTGAGCCGCAATCTGATAAATAGGGTCCCAATAGTTTGGAGCGGTCTTAAATTTGGACCCCTTAATGTTAGTTTTACTTTTTGTTTATGTCGCCAGATCTGGAGAACTTTTTAAGCAAATTGAAAAATTTTTGCACTCAATTATAAAAAAATTTTTACCCAAAGAAAATTCCTAACAAAAAATAAATTTCAGTAAATAGTTACTATTTTTAAATATTTTATTTAATAATAGCCGGAAAAATGTTTCAATTGTAAGATATAAAATTTTAGCATAATTTCAAAGTATTTAATTTTACATAGTAAAATACAAAATTAGAGCGAAAGTGGTTCATTAGTTCCTGAGAAACTGAATTTTAAGAAAGCCGTCTATTAAAAATTCAATTTCTTTGAAACTATTCGACCGATTTCTCTTAAATTTGTATTTTGCCATGTAAAATTAGATACTTTAAAATAATGCATAAAAAAAATTCATGCCTTACAATTTAAATTTTCTTCGGTTTTTATTAAAAAAATAAAAAATAAATAAATATTTACTAAAATTTTTTTTTTATCTTTATTTATCATTAGGAAAACGAATTTTATAATTGTGTGCAAATTTTTTTTAATTTGCTTAAAAAGTTCTCAAAATCTGGCAAAATATGCGAAAAGAAAAATTAACTTTAAGGGGTCCAAATTTTGGTCCACTCTCCTGACCAAGCTATGGAGACCCTATTTCCCTACGAATTTTATTATTAGGTAGAGAATTAAAAAGTAAAACTTTGCAGAATAAGGATAATTACGCCCACTTTTTATAAGTGTCATTACGAGTTAACCAATTGACTGATACATTTGAAACATTCCTGGGGATCATTTTCTTGTTCATTTGAATGGAATAATAATTAAAGGTAAAGAGGGAGTTAATTGCACTAAAGTTGAATTTCATATGATACTTCGAAATTTTGACATTTAGTGATGGAAAAATTATTTAAAATGAAAAATATTAAACCTAAAATAACTTAAAATTCGTAACTTCTAGAAAATATTCTTTTACAAAAGCGGATTATGTTTGGAGTCCAGCAATGTTTTAACAATAAAGTTAAAAGTTAATTTTTATTAGCTTTCAATTGAATATTAAAACTACAAATACTGCTATTTGTTAATAAAAACGCTTGTTTGGAAGCATAATAGTGGATACGAATTCATAAAAATACATTTTATTTTCTAAATTTTGCTACTTCTTTTAAAACTTTTTAGGAAGCTACGAGTCTTGTATACATGGAAAATACTGAAGAGAGAATAGGGTTCCTGCGGACCTAGTACATTTTAAAGAGTGTAACGAAAATAAGAAAAATGTCAATAATTTAATTTCAGTGCCACAAAAATTTTTTTTCCAAAGAAAGTAAAGATGCATGAAAATTTCAGCTTCTAAATCACTTAACGACAAAATGTTTTAGCATTAATCTTAATTTACTGAAATGTTTAAAGGAGCGCGGTTACCCTGCAACAAAATTCTATCCTATGTTTTGTTTATTTTAGAAAACTAAATGAAAAGGATAAAAAGAATAATATTTAGAATATTATCTCGTTCCCCCTTCACCCCTTTTTGCAGTTGAGAGGCGCCTCTGAACTATTTTGTTTATTTCATCTTTTATTGACACAAAACTAAATGAAAGTAAAATTAAATGACATTTTTTAAAATATATTAAATGAGGGTTAACCCGAAGGTATATTTCGTCCTAATTTTCATAGCATCTGACGAAAGCTTAAAACCACACGCTTCTTCTTTCTGCTTCAAATACGCTAATTTTCATTTTTTTCCCCCTTTCATTTATTTCGTTTATTCGCCTTCGGTTATTTTTTATTTCACGTTGCACAAAGTAACCTTGGCTTTTAAAATTCACGTCTATTTCAGTATGCAAAATACACAAACAAGCATCCATAAAACAATTACATTAAAATATTTTCATAACTGGCTTAAAGACTTCAATAATAAAATTTTTTCTTTTCATTTGTCTTTTCGATTTTTAAATTTTATTTCATAACCTTTATTGAACAGCTGACGCAATGTTGGGTTTCCGACTATTAATGTTCAACTCAATAACTTGGTAATTTAGAACCCAATCCAGAAGACAAGGGAACTTCTGGATCAAGTAGTGTGAGAAATTTTCCATCGTGGTGGTCTTTTCGATGGAACTAACCCGCATTTGTGTTGCATGGAGAGGAAAACCTCGAAAACCCCTCCTACAGTTAGCCTGACGACAAGGGGACTTTAATCAATGATTCATCTACCACTGAGGATATTTTACGTCAGCACTGTGGTCGGTGCGAGCTGTTCGGATGTGGAATTCGTATCGAACGCCATCGCTGGGGTTCGAACCTGGTTCACCTCATTGAAAGGCGAACACATTGAGTCACCAGTGATTTTTAAACTGACAATTGGTTATAGATTACGAAATAATTCCGCAGTTATTTTGCAAATGTGTTTAATCATTATTAACCTCTTCGTGACGGGCGAATCATATATGCATTTTCAGGGCGTCGATAATCAGGGTAAAAAAAGGATAAAATTGGTAGTCAAAGTATTTTTATAGCAGTTTATTTGTGGATGGGGTAATAATATTTTGCTTTATTTAATACATCACTTCTTAGTTCGAATTAAAAATTGCATAGTCACACTTTTAACACGCAAGGATTGGATGTGTTAGATTTAAAGTGAAAGCAAAAATAAGTCTCTCCAAATAGCTATGATAAAAGTTAAGTTACAGCATTTTATTTTTACTATCCTGATTCTGTACTAATACATTCATGACTCACCCGTCTCGAAAAGGTTAACCCTTTGCACTCTGGTACCGCTTCGAAGACACCATCAACAGTCAACAGTCTAAAATTAAAATTTTTTTTACTGTAATAATTAGTAACCACATTATTTTTTAGGAATTTTCAGCTGTTTACCTTCGTGGTCCTGGAAAAATTCTATCAATTCCGTAATCATCCATCTCCAGTATTATCTCATATCTGTGTACTCAATATTTTACCTTTAACTCCATCAGTAGGAGGGAGTGCCTTTTTGTCTTGTACTTTTTCGTACTCATCTTTTGTTTTCCACTGTTTATTTTAAAAATTATATTAAAATACTGTAATTTGTATTTTAAATGATTTAGTGATTATGTTACCATGAACGACCGAAATCAAGAGAATGTCGACTTTCACCGGTGAATGTCAAGAATCACTTAGTCATTTTGGTGAATGTCCGAAATATTTGTAATATCAGATTTGATATTAATTCATTCGTCGACATTATTATACTTATTCGATATTTTAATATCTATTGAAGAT
Source organism: Parasteatoda lunata (assembly GCA_949128135.1). Taxonomy (NCBI): domain Eukaryota; kingdom Metazoa; phylum Arthropoda; class Arachnida; order Araneae; family Theridiidae; genus Parasteatoda; species Parasteatoda lunata. The sequence goes on from OX421977.1 coordinate 8,487,610, forward strand.
AGATTAGAAGAAATATCCTTGTTCGGAGTACCGGTTAAATGCATACTGAGTTGTGGCATTTGGCCTTAAAAAACACTAATGTAAGGCATACCGGGCAGTGGCATTTATCTAGATTTAGTATATGGGTGATTCTCACGAAATATGACAATTCACTCCCTTGTCCCTTGCTCCAAGACCTATACTTAATACTATTATACTAAAAGAACTTTTTTTAAAAAAAATTAATGAATAGCATTGCTGTTAACATTTTAAAATGACTCTGCACTAGCAATGACTGTTTTGTATAGTTAAAAAATTTAATTGAACTTCAAAATGTCATTCTCCTGGCATGTCCTAAACAATGTTTCCAATAATAACTAGCTTCAAAACTTCCCATAAATTTTTCAATATCTAATTTTTTTTTTATCTCAACCGTTGTAAGCATTTCTAGAATATACACAGAGGGTATTATTTACAAAATCTTCGTTTAAAATAATATTTGCTGTCAATAATTTGTTTGTCCCAAGAAAATCTGTCATTTTCCTGGCTACTTTTATTTAGTGGTTTATAACCAGAATAGTTAGAGCCAGCAATCAATATCTTATGTTAATGGATTGATTAGATAACCTCCTATATAAACATGTCTTGTTACATGAATAAAGAACCAATTTTTTGTTTCAAAATCTATTTCAAAAAATTTTTCAAGATGAGTAGGTTTTTATGTTGTCATTTTCCTGACTTCTTGAAATCATAAATAGCATAAACTACATAGATTTATCTGAGTTATTTTAAGAAATCCTGTTGTTTTTTACAGAATATAACCGTCTTAGGCCAAAATATTACATTAAAGTAAAGTTATATGCTATAAAATGGTGAATTTGTCATTATCCTGGCTGTCATTTTCCTGGTTTATGAATGGCATGACATTTAAACAATTACCAGAAATTTTTTTAAACAGTTGAATGTAAAGCAAATATTAACCTAATATCAAGTTTATGTAAGATTGTTATATGACTGAATGTAATCAAAATTTTTTATTTATTTAATGATAGATTACTACGCGCAATTTTATTCTGTACATATCAGCAATAAAAACATTTTTGATTCTTTCTACAGTGGATAAAATAATTAGTTTAGGCAATTCATGGTCTACCTAACATAAAGGCCTAGGTTTTGTTACTTACTAATAGCTTAAAATGACTGTTTTTTCAAATTTATAAGCTAATAAGTCATTTTCCTGGCATTCAAGATTTGGTGAATTTCTATTTTTTTTTCTCGAGCAAATGTCAATAAACTACACTGCTGTCTCTAAGGTATTAATAAGTGTAACCAAAGAAGTATACAAAAAAAAATTTAGATTATTTTGAAGACTTTAAATTTGAAGAAATTTTTCGGTCCGATTTCGTGAGAATCACCCGTATATTTCTGACATTTACCAAAGCGACTATGTGATTGTCGACATTCCCCGAAAGAAGTAAACAAACAAGCCAATTTCGGTCATTCACAGTAACACGTATATTAGTTCAAACAGCATTTTAAATGACTCGGAATTCAGAGGATTAAATTTAATTTATGGTAACTAATTTGTGTAAAGTGTCAAAGAATTAAAACAACATCAGTAATTTGATTTTATAAGAGACCTTGATTCCCCAGATCTTCAATTACCTAGTCTCGTTGTAAATTAAATTTTTGGATACTTTGGGATTATCCCGTCGATTTGTCAACTCTCTCAAAAATGCGCAAATCTTTTGGCGCCATCATAATAAAAAGCAATTTCCGAAATAAATATTCTAAATGCATTAAATTTATCAAATAATAATAATGAAAAAAAATTAAGTGTAAAAATACGTAATAAAAATGTAGTAAAAAGAATCAAAACAAATAAATAAATAAATAAAACTGCGGTTATTGACGCAGAAGCTACCTTTTGGCGATAATATCGGGTTTGGCGAAAATAGTCGACAGAATAATCCCAAAGTACGAAAATGGTCAACGGGTACCGAATTTTACAATAGCCCAAATTTGTAAAATTTTCAATTTATTATTGTTACAGTTAGTACAGTGGTACCTCGAGATACGAGTGCCTTAACATATGAGTTATTTGAGATACGAGCTGTCGATCGAGCGAAGTTTTGTTTTGAGATATGAGGAACGGCCAGGCAAGCCCTTCTCGTCCTCGACAATAAGCCTGCTCACCCACCGAACCTCGACCATGACATCCTCGAAGAGTTCAAGTTTATAAAGGTTCTCTATCTACCACCTAACACCACTCCTATCCTGCAGCCCGTACATCACCAGGTGATTTCTTATTTTAAAGAGCTGTACACTAAGCACCTGTTCCGGCGCTGCTTTGAGGTGACAGAAAACTCAAACCTCACCCTTCGAGAGTACTGGAAGGACCACTTTAACATCGTAATATGCCTCAGAATTATTGATCAGGCCTGGCTGAGTGTTACAACGAGGACCTTGACCTCTGCATGGAAGAAGCTGTGGCCTGAGTGAGTCTGCAACCGAAAATTACTGTTATATCTGTATATACTAGATATAACTGTATATTGTTACATCTAGGATTGGTAGATTGAAAATCAAGTTTAACCCTTATTGCACATCTATTGCGAACTTAATATTGAGATGCAAAACGTGGATGCCACCGGCGACTATAAATGTAAAAAGATATGACTAACAAATAGCCAAACTCTATTAAGTTGCAGTTTTTTCTTTATGTTTTTCACTTTCATAATTTTCCTTTTTACATTGGAACGTTGCGTTTCCTTTTAAAATCTGCTTTGTATTCACTATTCACGTGCTGCCCAGTCTTGAAAATGGACGTCTGTTTTGAGCGCTCGAAACATCTCGACTTTTCTCACTATAGCTTTAGATAGAATATATTGAAGGTTCTTTCCTTGAAAGGATAAAATAAAAGTTTCTGTTGAATGGCAATTCATTTGCTAAATCTTCATTTTCAATGTATTTTAAAATAAGGCATTTATATTATGGGTTTTGTTCTTGCAAAAAAAAAAAAAATTAAAAACATTGTGTATTGATTTTGATTGGCTACTGATTTCTTCTTTCCAGTATTCTGTAAAGTTTTATTTCTTCTTTAGTTTCACACGCGCCCCTGCATTGTTTTAATCACAAAATTTGCTAACTATCATGATGCCCGTACCGATACGGAGATCTCTCAGAATTCATAAACTTTTTTAAAATATTCAGAATTTAGGATAATACATTATTAGAGTATAAATATTAGAATATGTAAATATTAGAATGAATTAGATTATAAGCATTTAATATGTCTAGCATTTAAGTTAATAGTTAATAGATTAAATTGGTTTTTGAGTGTACTGTTCAATTGTTTGAAATACGTTAAACTTTAATTAAAATTCATTTAAATCAAATTTATTAGTGCGTTAAACCCCTAATATCATATTTAATAAAAAATAAAAAATAAATTCTTCCTCTTAATTATTTTTTTTAAACGGAAAATATTATAATTTTGCATTAGTAGCATTAACATAAATAAGTAAGTATATAAATTTAAATTAATAATGTTTCTCAGACAGCGGTCTATAAAAACAGCGTTTATGAAATTTATTTTTAAATCTTCGAATGGAAACTTCATGTCATGATTTATTGAAAAGGGAAGAATAATTAACAGAAGAGAATGTTTAATTTATAAGCAAATATAATATGCATTGTATTCACAATAATATATTATATTACGCATCAATGTATATTCTATAGCAATCGATAGATTTATTGCTTGATTTAAATAATAACATTCCACTATATACTACATCTTTTCCTAGATGGCAGCACCACAATTCAAGATAATATTTTATGGTTAGAAATTGTGGTGCTGCCATCTAAACGGAAATAGTATAAGTTGCAATTGTTGGTAAAACTTCATTTCGTTATGAAATAAATAATAATATGATTAACAATCTTTATTGAAGAAAAAAAATCTTAAATTATGTTACGAATAATATAACAAAATATCTATCTGATATTATTTTAATATTGGACGAATATTTGTGAGAAATTGACAAAATGTTTTTTTTTTTTTTTTTAAATGATGAAATTTATTTTTAAGCGAAGTTTATTTATCTCAAGAGATGGCGAAACGAAGATATTTAGGACTAGTATCGTTACTGAGAATTCTGTTAAAAAACTTCGTTTTTGAAAAGTTCAGTTTAAAAATAATATAGTGCTGCCATCTAACAATGTAATTGAGGCTTAAATTGCAATACAATTTTTGCCATGGAAATAATTTATTAGTTGTTATAATAATTCATTCGTTAACTTTTTTCACTCCAATCGCACTTTTGCATAGAAATAAAAAATAACTCTAAAATTTAAAATTTTTGTATCTTAATATTAGTTATCATATTATTTTATGAATTTCAGAAACTCAATAAAACTATTGCACTTTATATAAAAAATGATTTATTATTTATATCAGTTAAAACAGCATATTAAAGTTCTCGAAGAGTAAAAAGTAAAATTTTTAAATCAAATTTAATCTATTATCAAAATCAGCTATTCTCATTTCTCTACTTTTCAAAATTAGTAGCGTAAGGTAATTAATTTACGCTCGTATATTTGCAGCTTCCCTGATAGGTCAATGAATGACGAATTATTTTTCACAATGCGGGGAAATCAAAACCGAGCTTTCCTGTGGGAAAAAAAAGAAGAAGAATAAAGAAAAAAAATACATAGTTCACAGCTAGAGCGCAGTATTTATTGGGGATATATATATATATATATCTTTAAAATATATATATATATATTTCTTTGCATCAAGCTTCCTACTGTTAGCTCTCTTTTACTGAGATTTACTCATCTATCATGAGATTTACTATCTTTTACTCATCTATACGTTGACCACCTGTTTAAGTTGACAACTAAAGTAATGCACCACATGTGGTCAATTTAAACATGTTTCTCTGTTATAACATTCTAAGCTTAAATCTGTTTAGATACAAATAAGATTAATATAAATTCCGTAATGAATACTAATTTTGTTATTTAAATAACAAATGAGATGAACCCAATTATGCAATCATCTGCAGGAAGTCAAAGAATAAGAGAAAATTCGAAATAAAAAAAGGAAATAATAAACATTAAAAAAATAATTAATTACTGAATTTAGTTTGATTGCTGTAGTTGTTTATTACTTTAAAGTGTTAAAACAATCTTAAAATACTTAAATACATTAATCTTAACTTCATTTTATAGCATGAAGAAGAATAGCAGTAATAAAGAAGTATTAAGAATAATATAAATCCCACGTTATATAACAATATAATGTGACCTAAGAAATGATTAAAAGTGCATCCTCTTTTATAAGTGATCACTTGGCTAAATTGTCCACTAAGGCAATGCTTCACAAGTGGTCGACTTACACAGGTTTCTTTGTATCAAGCTTCTTACTGTAAGCTCTCTCTTAATGGGATTTAAAAAATGCCTTATCCTCATCTATACGTTGACCGCCTGTTTAAGTTGACAACTACAGTAATACACCACATGTGGTCAATTTAAACACGTTTCTCTATAATAACATTTCAAAAACAAGGACTCTCTTAATGGGATTAAAAAAAAAATGACTCATACCTTTCTATGAGTAGATCAATGCCTTGCAGATTTCGCTGTTTTAGCATTTCAACATTAAATTATCTCTTAGTAAGAATAAAAAGTTACTCATTCCATCCTATAAATTGACTACTTAAAGCTATACTTAAGTTACTACTTAAGTGATCAACTTTCACAGATTTCACTTTACAAGTATTTCAACTCGATACTCGCGTTTAATAGGAATAAAAAATTCCTCACTTCATTCTATAAGTTGACTACTAAAGCAATGCACCGCGAGTGGTCAACACGAGCATTTCAACTTCAAGCTCTCTCTCTCCTAATGGGATTAAAGAATGATTTATCCCCTTTTATAAGTTAACAACTAAAACGAGGTACTCATGGAAAATCTTGTCAGCAATTTTAAACAAGATCACGGTTTTTCTCCAAAATTTGAAAACTATGTTCCAAAATTGTGAATATTCTTTTATGGTTAATCATTGAAATAGTTTTTTTTTTATATAAAGTTTAATGAATTTAAAGCACTTTAAAGTTTAGTTATTTTTGTAAATGAATTGTGTTGTAATTTTTATAATCGTAATCTCTATTAATTTTAACATTTTTTTTAAAATTTTGTTTTAGAGACGAACTTGAGAAAACTTGGAAAATAAAAAAACAACAATAATAATAATAATAATAATAATAGTAATAATATATATATATATATATATATATATATATATATATATATATATATATATATATATATATATATATATATATATATATATATATATGTATGTATATATATATAATATAATAAATATAAGTTCAAAATGTCAAAATGTAGATAAAACAAGGGAAAAAAAAAAAAAATAATAATAAAAATAAAAATAACAAAAAATCCAAAAAAACTAAAGATATAATCTTTTGATCAGCCCACACGATTATATCCGCAAAAAGAGTGCTTTCTAATATTGTATCAATATACCCAAAGCAAAATATATCAATACAATAGTGTAAGGAGCACTCAAAAAATTTTACAAAAAAATTACAACAAATAAAATAGAACACAATGAGTAAAAATAAAACGTAAAACCAGAAGAAAAGAAAAAGAAAAAGCAGAATGAAACATAAAACATATTCTATAAAGCGAGTAGCGAATTCAAATGAACTTACATGAACGGGAAATTTTTCTAGAATGATTTAAAATATTTTCGTGACAAGATTGCCAATTTGAGATAAAAGCGTAACTAGAGGAGTTTTGTATTAAAGTGCGTTCTTACTGCATTACTGAAGTGCGTTTGATTTGTTAGTTACCAAGGATGGGCCCGAAAATGGATGTGCGCAAGGTAATATTATACTGGATAATTTAAAGAATAAATATTTATTTAAGAAAAAAATATATAAAATAGAAGAAAGAAAGTCGAATTGCCTGTTTCGCACATAATTTTAGCCACGGATTTGCCCGAAATGGATTTGCACATGGAAAAATTTTATAAATTAAATAAATTAATAAAGAAATATTTTAGTACATTATTTTAGACATGGATTTGCCCGAAATGGATTTGCACATGGAAACATTGTATAAATTAACAAAGAAATTTTTTAGTAAATAATTTTAGCCACGGATTTGCCCGAAATGGATTTGCACATGGAAAAATTGTATAAATTAAATAAATTAACAAAGAAATATTTTAGTACATTATTTTAGCCATGGATTTACCCGAAATGGATTTGCACATGGAAACATTGTATAAATTAACAAAGAATTTTTTTTAGTAAATAATTTTAGCCACGGATTTGCCCGAAATGGATTTGCACATGGAAAAATTGTATAAATTAAATAAATTAACAAAGAAATATTTTAGTACATTATTTTAGCCATGGATTTGCCCAAAATGGATTTGCACATGGAAACATTGTATAAATTAACAAAGAAATTTTTTTAGTAAATAATTTTAGCCACGGATTTGCCCTAAATGGATTTGCACATGGAAAAATTGTATAAATTAAATAAATTAACAAAAAAATATTTTAGTACATTATTTTAGCCATGGATTTGCCCGAAATGGATTTGCACATGGAAACATTGTATAAATTAACAAAGAAATTTTTTTAGTAAATAATTTTAGCCACGGATTTGCCCTAAATGGATTTGCACATGGAAAAATTGCTTAAATTAAATAAATTAACAAAGAAATATTTTAGTACATTATTTTAGCCATGGATTTGCCCGAAATGGATTTGCACATGGAAACATTGTATAAATTAACAAAGAAATTTTTTTAGTAAATAATTTTACCCACGGATTTGCCCGAAATGGATTTGCACATGGAAAAATTGTATAAATTAAATAAATTAACAAAGAAATATTTAAGTACATTATTCTAACCATCGATTTGCCTGAAATGGATTTGCACATGGAAACATTGTATAAATTAACAAAGAAATTTTTTTAGTAAATAATTTTAGCCACGGATTTGTCCGAAATGGATTTGCACATGGAAAAATTATATAAATTAAAAAAGAAATTTTTAGTAAATAATTTCGGCCACGGATTTATCCAAAATGAATTTGCACATGGAAAAATTATATAAATTATCAAAGAAAATTTTTTGTAAATAAATCTACTCAATGATTAACTCAATGATTTTTTATAGAATTTAATTACTTTAGTTGGATATCTATTGTTTTTTATCAAATTTTGAAAGAGTTTATCTATTTGTTTTTTGGATAAATAAATATTACTACACATTCTTTGAATTCTATTCATTTCATTAAATGTGGTATTTAAATAGATGTTCCTAGAAACATTAGAATTCCAAGTAATTAATTTATTTATATTAAAATTAAAATCATTTCTTTTATCGTATAAATCAACAAAGCAGATATTATCTTCTTTGATAATACCCAAATCCAAAAAATTGAAATTAATATTATCATCATGATTACGAAGCAGGATTAATTTCTCGGGGTAAATATTATTTAATAAAATAGTATAATCTTGAAAATAAAAGATAACTAAATCATCAATAAATCTAAAAACAAATTTAATACTAAGAGCATAATTTTTATCATAATAATGCAAAAATAAGTTAGCTAAGAGAGATGAATAATTAGATCCTTGTGGTATTCCATCAATTTGAAGAAAAATATCCCTTCCACTGTAAAGGTAATTATTAAAAAGACAAAAATTAATCAGAATTTCCTAATAACCAAAATCGCATCAAAGGATATTTTTATAATCATAGTAATAATTCAAAAGAACATCTTTAGTTTAGAAAGGGGAATGCTATTGACAAGTTCCTGGAAATCAAAAATCGCAATAGAATTAATTTTATTGTGTCTAATGAATTCTAAAATCGGTTGATTATTAGTGATAACCTAAGAGAAACGTTCTTTAGAAATATTGTTAATAATTTTATTTAAGTAGTTAGAGAAAATGGTGCCAGGTTTAGTTAGATAAGTATTAGATCCACATGTGATAGTTCTAAATTTTACAGGAATTTTATGAAATTTAGGACTGATAATTAAGTAAGGTAATTGTATATTGCTAATTTTAATTTTTAATCTCTTATAAAAAGCTAAATTTTTTTTAATGACAATATTATTATTTAAATTACTAAGTTTAAAATTTTTACTATTTTTTAATTCCGTATTTAAAAGTTCAACATAGAATTTTTTACAGAAGATTGCATAATTATTGTTAGCTTTGTCTATGGGAGTAATTACAAAATATTTTTGAAGTTGCTTAACTGATTGAACAAATTTAGAAAAATTTATTGAATTGTTACTGTTATTTAAATTATCCTTATTATTGAAAACAAAGTTTTTAAAGTAATAATAAACACCCCATTTCCATTGTGTTAGCATACCTAAGAGAATCTATTTGATATCTTTAAACAAAAACTACTGAGATCATTAAGAAAGTATTTTAGAATTTTATTGATTGATATATGGTAAATGGGTCTAAATTTTGTGCCTTTTATCATTAAATTCCTAAGTTCTAAGTATTCTATAATATTTAAATTACACGTAATAATATGTTTATGATGTTTATCAACAAAATCAAAATATTTCTCTTCCTCACATTGACATTCATAGTCGGATATATTAATCCTCCCTAAATTTTTGCTTATATCATTATAATTAAATATAGTTCTGCCAAGAGATTTATTAAATTTAAAGCTTTTAATTATGTTAAAATCTTTTAATGCAAATAAAGTTTAAAAATTTTCAAAAATTTTATGAAATTTGATCTTATCGAAAATAGGATTTTGAAAGTTAATAATGAAATAAAAATTATCTAAATTTTTCTTTTTATTTGGCGAAATTTTACTCATTTTGGCTTTTATAGGATCGAAACAAAGATTTTTGAAATGTAAATTAATAAAAGAAAAGTTAATAATAAGATCGTGAAGCTTACATACATCATAATTCTTAACAGAGAAAACAAAATGTTTAATTGGTTTAATATTATAATATTTATTAAAATCTTTTTCCATATTAGAAAGAAAATTTATATTTAATTTGACACTATTAAGAAAGTTTCTATTACTTCTTGATCCCCGTTTACCTCGATTTGTACGCTTATCTTTAATATGAAAAAGTGAATAAGTTGAGTTAAGTTAATCTGTGTATGTTGGAAGGTATCGTTTAGCCCGTACGGCAAAATTGTTTTGTATAAAAGCATGTAGTAATTTTCTTTTTGTAGTCTTAAATCTAAATCTTTTACAATATCTAAAATATTAATTTTGACACTGTTAAATTTATGTACTCTAAAATGATTCAATTCCAGGTTATTAATAGTTTTATTACTGTTTATATCAGAACGGTGTTGATTAATTCGAATGTGAAGTGATTTACTGGTTTGTTCAACATATTTCATAATTACGGAAACCACAGGATAACATATAAATAACATTTTTAATTTTACAAAAAGATTTGGAGCTATCGTTATAAAGAAATGTATGCTTTTTGTCAATATTAGGGCAAGTTTTGCATCTTTTATCACTACACGCTTTATAAGACGGTAAAGTATCGGGAATAGAATGCAATTCAAAAATCTTTTGCTTTCAGAGTAGCAGAATGTCGATCCGCTCTGAATTAGGCCCTTCGTACCGGGTACAACATGAAGAATAATTTAAATATTGAACATATTTTTTATCAGGCGCTAAATTGTTATAACTGTTTAAATCCATAAAAATAAACTCATAGAGCAACGTCCTAAAGACAAGAAATTAGAAAAAAGAAATCAAAACGAAAACAGAAGAAAAACGAAAGTTAATAGTAGATAATATATATATAAATATATATATATATATATATATATATATATATATATATATATATATATAATTATTATTATTATTATTGTTTTCTTATTTTCCAAGTTTTCTCAAGTTCGTTTCTCAAAAATTTTAAAATTAATAGAGAATACGATTATAAAAATTATGATAAAATTCATTTACAAAAATAACTAAACATAAAAGTGCTTTAAATTCATAAATTTTTATATATATATATATATATAAAAAACTATTTCAATTATTAACCATAAAAGAATAACCACAATTTTGGAACATAGTTTTCAATTTTTGCAGAAAAACCGTGGTCTTGTTTAAAATTGCCGACGAAATTTTCAATGATTACTTCGTTTTAGTGGGTAACTTATAAAAGGGGATAAATCAATCTTTAATCCCATTAGGAGAGAGAGAGCTTGAAGTTGAAATGTTCGTGTTGACCACTCGCGGTGCATTGCTTTAGTAGTCAACTTATAGAATGAAGTGAGTAATTTTTTATTCCTATTAAACGCGAGTATCGAGTTGAAATACTTGTAAAGTGAAATCTGTGAAAGTTGATCACTTAAGTAGTAACTTAAGTATAGCTTTAAGTAGTCAATTTATAGGATGGAATGAGTAACTTTTTATTCTTAGTAAGAGATAATTTAATGTTGAAATGCTAAAACAGCGAAATCTGCAAGGCATTGATCTACTCATAGAAGGGTATGAGTCATTTTTTTTTAATCCCATTAAGAGAGTCCTTGTTTTTGAAATGTTATTATAGAGAAACGTGCTTAAATTGACCACATGTGGTGTATTACTGAAGTTGTCAACTTAAACAGGCGGTCAACGTATAGATGAGGATAAATCATTTTTTAAATCCCATTAAGAGAGAGCTTACAGTAAGAAGCTTGATACAAAGAAACTTGTGTAAGTCGACCACTTGTGAAGCATTGCCTTAGTGGCCAACTTAGCTAAGTGGTCATATAAAAGAGGATGCACTTTTAATCATTTCTTAGGTCACATTATATCTATACATAATAATAAACGCGGCTGTGTGTGTGTCTGTCTGTAATCACAATATATCGCCCCAGAAGCCTCGCACAGGCACGAAACTCGGCACATAATTGTGTTTTGACATAATGAAGAAGTATTTTTTTTTTCTTTTTCAAAAATTTGGATTATTTTTTTTAGTTATCAGTCATTTTGTAAGAAAATCTATGCTTTTTCGTCTTCAAAGAGCCATATTCAAAAAACTATTCAAAAATGCATATACTTTTCTCCACTCTTATAAATGTATGCTAATGCGAACCTTACAATTGAAATATTAATTTTCCACAACTTAAACCAATGATATACGAAGGAATTAATAATTTAATTGTAAGGTTCGCATTAGTTTACATTTATCAAAGTGGAGAAAAGTTTAACTTTTGTATTAAAAATGTGGCGACATATTCGATACGTAAATAGAACACTTCGCTTTGATATATTTGTCGCTGTTCATAATTGTTATAATAAGTTTTTCTTCTTCTTTCCACGCTCTATATTTATTTTCTTAAGCGAAGACAATAATTTTTGTAGCGATATAGAAATAGAAATTGATACCATAAAAAATTATATAGAAATAGAAAATGATACCATAAAAAATTAATTCGTTTTCGTGTTTTTTTAATGTATTTAGCATTTTAGTTTCTTTTTCTTAAGCGTTGTAGCTATATAATATATAAAATAGGAATTAAATTGTTTTTGAAGGAACGATCACACTTACTTTGGATCTCTTTGGTTTTTCTGTTCTTTATTTTAACAGTTTTTATTAAATGTAATTAGTTATTTTCAGAAAGTTTCAGTTTGCAGGTAAGCACTTAGATTTTAATATTGAAGTTTCATGATTTGCTTTCATCGTAATTGTCGCTCTAAAGTATTCGTTGACTTCTTAAAAACCCGATTACTGACATGGCAGAACCGCCTTCCAAAAAACTTTGTATTTTGTCAAGAAAAAGATATTAAGAGATTCTCAAAGAAGAAGAAGAAGGGCCCAAGAAACGTCTGTGGAACTTTAAAGAAGGATGGAACATGACCGAATTTCGACAAGAAATTCTAGAGCCCAAGAAGTATCAGAGAAACGTCAAAGAAGATTAGAAGAGGATCGTGTCTCAACTAGCAGTGGTAGGGCCCGAGAAACACCTGATTAACGTCAAAGAAGATTGGAAGAGGATCGTGTCTCAACTAGCAGTGTTAGCGCCCGAGAAACACCTGAGGAACGTCAAAGAAGATTGGAAGAGGATCGTGTCTCTACTAGCAGTGTTAGGGCCCGAGAAACACCTGAGGAACGTCAAAGAAGATTGGAAGAGGATCGTGTTTCTACTAGCAGTGTTAGGGCCCGAGAAGCACCTGAGGAACGTCAAAGAAGATTGGAAGAGGATCGTGTCTCTACTAGCAGTGCTAGGGTCCAAGAAACATCAGAAGAACGCGGAAGAAGAATTGTCCACTAATCTTCAGATTTCCTGCTATGTTTTAAAAAACTTTATTTGTGAAAACCTTTAGCGTGACGGACAGCTGGCCGCCTTAAGCGGCTAGTTGTTATATAACGTGGGATTTATATTGTTCTTAATACTTCTTTATTACTTATTACTGCTATTCTTCTTTATGCTATAAAATGAAGTTAAGATTAATGTATTTAAGTATTTTAAGATTGTTTTAACACTTTAAAGTAATAAACAACTACAGCAATCAAACTAAATTCAGTAATTTATTATTATTTTTATGTTTATTATTTCCTTTTTTTATTTCGAATTTTCTCTTATTCTTGGACTTTTTGCAGATGTTTGCATAATTGGGTTCATCTGATTTGTTATTTAAATAACAAAATTAGTATTTGTTACAGAATTTATATTAATCTTATTTGTATTTAAACAGATTTAAGCTCAAAATTGTATGTAATGTGTGAGGGATAAGACACATACAGGTTAAAAAAATTATCTAAGAGCGACAATTTTGCATAGGTAAAAATTACGTTGACTGTCAAAACTACTAACCTCGTGTGCGATAAAACACTGAAATATTTTACCGGTTCTTTGAGAAAATCGGTTAAAAATACATTGGTAAGACTCGTAATTATAAAATATTATGTTTCAAATTATACATGCTAACAAATACCACTTTAATAATTAAAAAAAATTTGATTATAGATGTTTTTTTCACGTGTTGATTAAACCATCACTAACTTTCAAAAAATATCATAGCTTGCTTATATTTAACGACACCGTACTGTATTAACCAAAGTGCTGTGATGTGTACTCGCCACGCCACAAAAAGTGTATCTTGGGTTATAAAATAGTAGAAAATCTTACAAGTTATAAAACACATAGAAAAGGATTTGTGATGTGAAAAAATCTTTCACCCAGGTACCTTGTAAAGTCTTTTTCCTAGCTAGATCCTGATACCCAGTAAAAAAAAAAAATTTTTTAAATAAATTATAAAATGTTTCGAAAAAAAGTTTTCTAATGACTGTTTAGATATAAAATAATTAACATTAAATTTTGCTATGAAGTGGAGACGTTTGCTAATAGTGGATTTTATAATAAATTATATTTTCATTTGATTTTCCTAAATTTTCAATGACATTTATGTGGCTTTCGTTAAGCGAAAATATTTCATAAGTATTTTAATAAAAAGTCGGTATATTAAATTAAAAATATTTTAGTTATTAGGATTTAATTTCTAATCATTTGATGTACAGCGATTGGAAAAACTACATTATTTTTGTAGTTTGCTACAACAACTTGTTACAGATGTAGTTAGTTACAACCACTTTTTTTTTAATGTAGTGACTACAAACTACTATGGAATTGTAGTAACTACTTCACTAGTATTAGGAGACAAATTTTGTTGGAGAACTTAAATTACTACCTAAGTTCAAAATGGTTTTGAATTAGAAATTGGTTTACATTAAATATAAAGGAGTCATTGAGAAATATTTATTCATGTTTACATGGGCCAAATCGTTATTCCAAATGTTTTTTTTCTTCATTTAACCTTCAAGTTTTATGCCTCAAATATTTAGTTTTAGAAATACGAAATTATCAAATAATTCTAACAATTTAATACTCTTTTTTTTTTCCTCTAAAAATGAAGTCCATCGAAAATACGTTCTCTTCTGTTTAAATAACATCAATGTTTCACGAGTGTGTGTGAAAGTGTGAACAAAGTGATTCATTATCTATTTTTCTTAAGTTTAATTATTAGTTATAAGCGATTGTAAATGCGTCATTTCTGTTAACGTTCAGTTACAGCTCATTTTCATTGCATCCATTGACGGACTCGCAAAGATTTGTACCCAAAAAATTCGAAAAATGAGTTGCGTTAGAACCTTGTCACTTTTCGAAACTAAAGTTAAAAGTAGTTGCCAGAAATCACTACAAACTACTGCTTTTTGGTATTGCACTACTCACTACACTACTTTTTTTTTTAAAGTGGCACATTACACTACAAACTACGTAAAAAAAGTAGCGACTACAGTAGTTTCACTACTATAGTGTGCTACTTCTAACCACCGACGATATGCTTAATTTACGTACAACGAGGCCTATCTTAGTACTATCTCTTAAATGTTTCAATAGTCGGTGAGAAACTGTATCTAGTAACTAATATTGGATAGAAGATAAATCTTATTGTCTTTAATGTTACGATTTCCTCTCTGCATTCGAATAATGTTGATCCCCCAGTAGATAAAGTAACTTCAAGATCAAACAACAAACACGAGTCTAACTTGCTTTCATGAAAAACTTTTACTGAAAAACTAACTTAAACTAGTTTCTTAACTAACACGTATTTGAGTAAAATGGAGGAAATAATCACGAAAACCTCCCACGAGTAGCCAGACGGTAAGATATCTTTAACTAGATCGGCTAGAAATTAAATATATTGCGCTAAAAAATAAAAGAATAAATCTTTCTGGCAAAATTTTAGTTTAAAGCGATCGTTAATGTTAACTGGTTTCGTACAGTATATGGGACCTATTCAACCTTATACTTCCTTTTATAGACGAATGAGGAATTCTTGAGAAACATATCAGGCGAACCTCTGAATGATTCAGTAAATAAAAAATAAAAATCAATCCACATATTTTGGTCTCTGCAAATCGTAAAATAATATCTAATGAATCCTTTTTATAAGTAGGTGTGTCTAACGTAGTGTTCAAAAAGAAAATCGATCTTCTCAGTAACTATTGATCTGATATTCAACTACTTCGTCGATCGTTTTATCAGTTAAGTTTATTTTTTATTTATTTATTTGTTTTTTGTATTCTTCGTTTCGGAGGACTATAGTCATTGCATTTAAAGTACGTAGTCATTTTGGAATTTATTTTTCAAATTTTTATGCTGCAAGAAAACGTTTTCGACCGTTACTCCGTTTTGCTGACAACTATAATTAAAATAGATTAAATGGATGTTGCTAAAAGAAAGACTAAAAGAAAGCTTGTGAAAAAGAAAAAAGGTGGTCATTTGTATTCAAAAAATGGTCAAACAAATACAATATAAAAATTAGAGTTTTATTTTTTTGGCGAAAAATTCCAAGTTAACCACCAAATTTATATTTCAGGAATATTTCCGAAATAAGACTGGTAAAAAAAGGTGGTCAAAAAGTGATCAAACGAATGCAGTTTGAATGTTTGATTTTCCTTATTTTCGGGGGCTATCTTCGCATAGCTCATTTTTAAATATTTAATTAATTTTTTTATTCGCCCTATCTGTTAAACTGCATGATTAACAATAACTTAAATAACAGCAACAAAGTTATATGAAAACACATACCCATTTTGTTTTACAGTTATTCTTTTAAAACGTGTTTATATAAAACTAAATAATTTGAAACGAACAGTAATTGAAAAAAAAAAAGGAAAAAAGTTATGTACTAAATAACAAATTAATTGAGAATTGGCGCCAAACCACTTAAGAAAAACTTTAAACCAAGAAAATCACCAAACAGTTATTGACGCCCATGAGGTATACCTAATTTTTAATTCATTTTATAATTTCATAATCGTCATTGAATAGTCGACAGATTTTAGGTGTACGACAGCCTATGTTCAACTCCGTAGCCAATAATTTTGAATCCAATGCAGAAGACAAGGGAACTTCTGGATCAAGTATTGGGAGAAATTTTCTTTCGTTGTGGCGTAACTACCACTACGAAAATTAAACATCAATTCACTCGTATATAAGACATGCTAACTTGATTCAATCACGAGGTACCTTTTGATAGATGAAGGTTGGCATTGTTGATAACTCAGCCCCCACAACTTCTTGATGGAAATAACTCACATTTGCGGTACATGGAGAGAAAAATCACGGAAGCCTCTTATGTGGTCGGTACGAGCTGGGAGCGGAATTGACCAGACATCGCTCTGATTTGAACCCGATTCACATAGTTGGAAGAGGAGCGCTTTATCCTCTCAGCCACCACGGATCTTTTTTTAATTTTTTGTAATGAGTACTGACTGAAATTAAAAAAATATTAAATATATATTAATGTAGGTATAATTTGTATATTGATTAAAACTAAAAATGGTGACACTATTTTGCTGTTTTAATATAAATAATGACAAAAGAGGTTTTTTCCAGTCTTTCGGAAGAGATAAGTACGGGAAAAAATTACTTGATAGTTGAAAATCATCCTATCATGAGTTGGCCTCCAGCAACAGCCAAATAGTACAAAATACAATGAATATTTATTTTGATGGGTGAACTACTAAAAATGTGTTTTGCTTCATCTAATAACTCAAAGAACAAATGGGCGAAATTTTCCTTCTTGAAGGACTTTTTTGATGGAACTAACCTGCTTTTGCGTTACATGGAGAGGAAAACCACGAAAACCTCACACGGTTAGCCTGACGGCAAGGAGACTATACTTCATGATTACCACGGAGGATATTTAAGTCAGCACTGGGATCGGTGGAAGTCGGTTGTGGAATTCGCATGGACCAGTCATCGCCGGGATTCGAACCGGGTCACCTCATTGGAACGCTCTATCCCCTGAGGCTACACGGCTCTTTTAGGTTTATTCATAGTTTAGGTCTTTCTGTTTTGTGCATCATGTCTAAGTATTTTCTGCATTTTTTTTTTTTTTTTTGCTTTTTTCTTCCTGTTTGAAGAACCTGTAATCAGGTGGTATGTACTAGTCACTAAAAATGCTTGTATAATAGTTAGAAACTTTTTTCATCGCAGCTAAACTTGGCTGATGAACTAAAATGAAACAATCCTAAAAAGCAAAATTAGTTTGAAAAATTAAGCGAAATTAATTTCAGGGATTTGAACTAGCATACCCAATTTCATGTTAAAAAAAAAAAAAAAAATCTTGTAAAAACATCTACAAAAAAAATTCTCTCACCTCTTCTTCCCATCCCCTCTCTTCTAAATACCGTTTTAACACATTAATTAACAAGATAAAAAATGCCGCTATTCAACAAACCGGAGAAGAAAATCGTCGTTGTTTATTTTAGGTGAGGGAAGAATCGCGAAGGATGTTAATTTACGATAACAGTAATTTCTACGACGTTTTGATAGATGAGCGCTGTATCTCTTTTAGATGCGAGCTTTTAAAAGCAGCTACTCTTTACAAATCTCATCTTTAAAGAGGAAATAAGAAAAAAAGAATATCACGTGATCCGTTTTCCGGACAAAGTGTCTTCGCCACCTTGAATTTCACAGGGGAAAAAAATCGTCTGCTGAAGCTGCAAATTGTTGGAAACTCTTCCGGCAAAAATCTGACGTTGCCAAATGATAGTAAATAAAGATGAGTTATTAAAAAAATAAAAATTTTGCCCATAAAAAAAAAAGAACATTTCACTCAGGAAATATTTTTCTCAGAGCCGTCCTAATAATAAAATGCAGCTGTTCAGAGACGCAAATTTATAATTATTAGTAATTGCTTGCACTTTAATTTGCATAACATTTGTAATTGTCAGCATTTGTAAATATAACTAATTATTTGCATTTTAAATTAGTGTCATCACCAATTTAAATTTCACTCGAAAAAAATCAGCTGAAGTTGTTCATTTTTGAAAACTATTTCGTCAGAAAGCTGACGTTGTATAATGTAGACAAATGAAAGTGAGTTAAGAAAATTGAAAATTTTATAATCTTTGATCATAAGAAAAGAACATTTTTGTCAGAGTATTTTTTTCCTAGTTTCATCTCAATTCGCGATCGCAACGCTTGAATACGCCGTCTACCGGGGACGATATTTTCAGGCTTTTCTTTACTAAGTTTTCATTTTGTTCTATCAGAATCATTGGCAAAGAAGAACACTTTTTTTTTAGCAGCAAATAAAAAGCAAAATTTTCCTAAGGAAAATGCAGAAGAACTTGAAAAGACAACCCAGAACCTTAGTAAATCATTCTGAAACAGAATGCATCCAAAATTTGAAGAACAATTTCTGAATAATGTTTTTCTTCTTCTTGCTAAACTTGCTACAGATATATTCCGATTTCGTGATCGCATTCTATTAAAGAAGTGTGTATTAAGGTAAAATACATTTGTTTTGTCTTCAATTCATTGTAAATTAAAGGGAAGTTATTTCCTTTTAAATTGCTAATTTCATTATAATGAATAAATGTAATTTAAGTACGTGCAGAGCTGTAATAGTTACAGAATATTCTTCTTCTTTATAGAATGGTATATATTTCTGTATCTATATAATGCGGAGAACAAAAATAAAAAATCATCCGAATTACTTGAAATAGTATCTTTCGTGTTGATAAATAATACATTTTTATCGTTTTCTTGGCAAGTAGTTTTTAGTTTTGAATGCTTAATTTTAACTCGAATTCAGCTATTCTGTTTTTAAGTTAAATAAGCTCATTGCTTTTAAGTTATTCAAATTTATATCGAGATCAGACAATTATAAAATTTTATTGTGTGGTATGTCATCCTAAAATAATGAAGAGATAATCTATGTATATATGATTTGTGAATAAAATTTTGAAGCGAAAAACTTTTCCATTTTCAATTCTCCGGATTTATAAAGCAGGTAATGTAATGATTTATATAATAATAAAAAATTTTCTTGTAAATAATTTTTGTCTAATTTGATGATAATTCTCTACAGAATGATTTTCTACGTCTTATTAAGAACTTTAAGACTAAAAAAGACAACAACAAAAAAAAAAAACAATATGAAATTTTTTTATTTCAAAATAATGAATTTTTAGAATCATTTTTTTTTATCGTATGCATTCTTTATTTTACGTTTTTTTGCTTATGAATAATGATTTTTTAATGAAATTTTAAATTTTTGGATAAGAATTAATGCCAAAAAAACTTTTTTTTGCAAAATTAAATGATGTACTATTATATTTTTTGTATTTATTAATGTTTGAAGTAATATGATTCAAAAAAGTATGGAATATAAACTTTAAATGACCTTTCATATTAGATCATTAAATTTAATAGAGCAATTTCGCAGGCATTAATTTTTAACTCTAATAAGAAGATACATATTTTTTTTTCTGTTTATTTGTAAATATTTTTCCAAAGTGCTTTGGATGTTCCTTCTCTAAAAAAAGTGATTCCATTTTGTGTTCGCCTGCATAAGAAAGAATAAAAAAAAAAAGTTTAATTTTATTTTTAATTTAATAAGACACAGTAAGGAAGGAACATTGTCATTGTAACTGATGATAGTGTTGTTCTGCTAGCAGTCATTTGTCTCTAATAAAAACGCCCCCTATAGGTTCACGAATTAGAAAAAGCAGCTGTTCGGAGACACAGGTTATGAATTATTAGTAATCAATTCCACTTTAATTTACTTAGCATTTATAATTGTCAGCATTTGTAAATATAACTAATTATTTGCATTTTAAATTAGTGTTTTTGCCACTTTAAATTTCACAAGGAAAAAAAATTCCGTCGAATTTGAAAACTATTTCGTCTGAAATCTGACGTTGTCAAACGATAGTAAATAAAAGCGAGTTATCAAAAATAAATAAATAATATAATATAATATAATCTTTGCTCACAAAAAAAGAACATCTTACTCAGGATATATTTTTCTTAATCATCTGAAATTCATATTTCAGAACATAGCTATCCCAGGACATAAACTAATAATTATAAGTAATTACTTACACCTTAATTTGGGTTCCGTCAATAATGTTTAGTATTTGTAAATATTACTAATTATTTGCATTTTCAAATAGAGGGCATTTTTTCATAAATAAAAATTACTAATACTTTGCACTATAGTTTGTGTAACATCGGTATTTTTTAAAACAAATAATTATTTTTTTCTTATTTCCATACATTGTAATATTGGTATATATTAGTATAAGTAACTTTTTCTAATTATTTAAACTGTTGTTTCAGTAATAGAGGTTACTAATAAATAATGGATAACTAAATGAGAATTTTCGGATTACTTTATTTTTTGTTTGGATGTACAAGTTTATAAAGAATGTACTGGTTTATATATATACATATGCACTTGTCTGCTCCTTAGGAAGTAACTTAAGACGAAAAGCAAATGACCTTAACCTATCGCGTCATAAACTGAATTGTATTATTACATACTTTCTTTCTAACACCATGTCCTACATACCAAAGAAAGTAGAGGTAGTCTGGTTGGTAGGGTGTTGTGCTCATGTCGTGGATTGTTGAGGTTGTAGGTTACCTGTGTAGTAAATGGTGACTGGTGCACGTTAAATCTGTCGGGTCTCAAAGTCCCTCATGTTCCCACAACAAATCATACCATTGGGGGATTAATTGGTCTCGGGTTCAACGATAGCGATCTGTGAATGAAGGGATTATGAATGGGTACGCCTAATAAACGGGTTGAGGTGTGTGTGTGGCTGAAGTCATATTCTTGGCCATAGATGGCGCCACTGAAAAACAAAAACGCACCATTTACTTTAAATTCCCTTGGTTTTACCAAGCAGGCTTGCTGATATTGGCATTTGACATTAAAAACAACAACAACTACGTACCAGAGAAATGGACACACTTAGTAGTGACTCGAGGGAATAAAAAAAAAAAATAAATAAAAAAAAAAACAAGGTTTGAAATACATTATTAAATTCCATAAAAACTGTAATATGTAGAAATAAACTGTTACAGATTTGAAATTACGAATTTGTGTTTGAATGTACAGATTTACATACATACATATACACTTGTCAGCTGTTGTGAAAATTATACTTAAAAGAGAAACATACAAGAGTTGGAAAAAAATATGGAAACACTTCTATACTGTCTCTCTTTATGTAAACATTTTTTCTTCAATGTTTTGGAAGATTTTACATGGCAAAACTGTTGGCATAATTATAAAGATCGTTCTTACTGCATTTAGAAATGGCGTCCTTTTTAACCCAGGCAAAAGAGGAGTTTTAGTCCAGGTAAAATAAAAGTTATAGAGAAGAAATTTTAGTGCATTACCTGAATAAATTTTTGTTGGAAAGCTTGAGCATGAAGACTTTTCTTTCGAAATATTTAGTAGGTGTGTTACTTTGAATGGCCGAAATCGGTGGTTTTTGATTTCCACCGGTGAATGTTGACAATCACATTGTCGCTTCGGTAAATGCCCGAAATGTATACTATGTCTACTTAAGAACCACTGCCCGGTATATATTTGCCCGGTATGCCCTACATCAATGTTTTTCTAAGGTCAAGTGCCACCACCCAGTATGCATTTAAGCGATACTCTGCACACTGATGTTTCTCTTAATCGATCCTCACCAGATATTAAAATGTCAAATAAATATAATAATATCAAGGAATAAATCAATATCAAATCAGATATAACAAATATATCGAACATTCACCAAAGCAACTATGTGATTGGTTACATTCACCGGTGAAGGTCGACTTTCTCTTGATTTCAGTCATTCATGGTAGCAGCAGTGGTGAAAGCGAGACGGAAAAGAGGAAAGACTGGTAGTAAAACCATTTCAGTTATATCTAGTTTTTGGGAGGAGTTAACTTATTACTTTTCAAACTATTCAACAATGTCTACTTTATCCTTCGAATATAAGCAGTTTTATATATAGACTAAAATTATAAAAGAAATATTAATAGTTACATATATTTTATTTTTCTCGGAAAAAATGCTAAAATGAAATGTCTTTCGTACCAGTTTTTGCACTTTTCCGTCTTGCTATATAAGGGCTTTCAGCCATGGGTAGCAGGTGTATTAGAAAGTATTTTGGACTTAAGTGGTCCCCTCCCACCTAGTAAATTTTCCAGATACCATGTCATCAAATATTTAGTATTATATTTGACCTGTTTGCATGAAAATTGAGTCAGTTCGCTTTAATTATGTTAATAAGTTCAAAAATAGTCTAATAATGTATAGAAGAAAAGGTGTATAGGAATTCTGGTCGTCATGCTAAGCAAAGAAGTATATCAGGTGGACCCCCAAATTTTTAATATTTTTAAGTTATTGAACTCATTATAACTGTGTTTAAAATAAATAGACTAACAAAAAAGACAATATTTTAAACTCAACACTCTATTAGAACCTTCTTAAACTATTACTATTTGCAAGTAGAGAGCAATGTGTCAAAATACAAATTAACACCACTTTTAAATATATTTAATATCTTATTTCCTGCATCTTGTGAAGTCATTTCTTTTGTCACCGAACTTTATAATGGAACTAGCAGACCCGACAGACATTGTCCTGTACACACGTCTTTAATTGGAAAATTTCAAATTTTTTTGAATAAGCTGTAACAATCTGGATCGTTTTGATGCAAATATTTATTAAAAAGTTATCATATTATCTAACGTCATTACATATATCTTATCACAATTCGACCAATCGATAGCGTGTGAGTATGTGTATACTATCAGCGAAGTTAAATGTAGAGGTTGTTTTAAATCAAAACTTAAACTTATTTTAATTAAAGGTAAAAAAGTGAAAACTTAAACTATATTATAACAGATATATTTTTTCAATTAACAAAAACTTAAGTTATTGTAATGCCATTAGATGTACAATATTTTTGGTTAATCCTTCAGGAGCGTACACAAACAAATTCGAGGGTTTTCCAACTCTGGAACACGCAACATATAATTGACCGTGAGAAAAGCACGGGTTTTCTAAATCTAAGCCACAAATTGTCATTGTTTGACCTTGTGACTTATTAATAGTCATAGCAAATGCTAAGCGGATTGGAAATTGCAAACGTTTGAATGGTATAGGCGAATCTGAAGGAATCATTGGGATCCGCGGTAGAAGTACAACTTCACCTTGAAATTTTCCACTTAAAATAGTGGCTTCCAAAATGTTACCCATGATTTTTTTATGACCAGTCGCGTGCCATTACACAATTTCGGAGCATTCAAATTTCTAAGCAAAATTAAAGGTGAACCAATCTTCAATCGCAAATTATGGGTTGGCATTCCAGGTAAATCCAGTGAATTTAAAAACTCGGCAGGATAGTTGACAACTTCATCAGGATCAACAACAGTGTCAATCGATTTAAATGTAATTTCACTACCAGGCAATGATTGTTGTACTTTAAAATTGATTACGTCAACATCTAAATTTTTTGCGGCTAAAATAGCTCGCTCACGTAGCCATGCATGATTAGTATAATTATGTGGCAAATCTGGAAAGATACTTTTTATTAACTCCTCTTCGGTAGGAACCATGCTGCAAAAATTCTGTGGGAGTCGAATATATTGTGTATCTTCATACAATTGAATTTTACCATTGCCAATGTCTAACAGTTGTTCAGAGAATCTTGAAGTTGAACACGCATATTAAGAGTAAGGCATAATTTACTGACCCTTCGCCACAGATAAGATTGTTTCAAACATGCGTTTATTTCGTCCGCATATGTCGCACGTGGAATGACGAGTAATGTTTGTCTGAAATCACCTGACAGCAGCAGTAGAGCACCACCAAAAAGCCGAGTATTATCTTTGATATCTTTTAGGGACCTGTCGAGAGCTTCAAGCGAATGCTTGTGGGCCATTGTACATTCATCCCAGATAATAATTTTACATTTTCTCAAAACTTCAGCCATGCCTGACTGCTTCTTTATGTTACACATTGCTTCGGGATTTGTATGAATATTCAAATGTAATTTAAGTGCTGAATGCGCTGTCCGTTCACCATCAAGTAAGGTTGCTGCAATGCCTGATGAAGCAATTGCCAATGCAATATGATTTTGAGATCGAATGCGCGCAAGTATTAGTGAGATGAGGAATGTTTTACCAGTGCCACCTGGTGCGTCCAGAAAAAAAAATCCACCTTGTTGTGCTGCAATTGACACGTTAATTTGATCATGTATATTTCGTTGCTCAGCAGTAAGCAATCGTTCATTGTTAGCAACAAAAGTAGCCAAAGAAGTCATATCGAACTGGTGTTCACGTTGAACGTCGCTGTTGATGATATCTGCTGCTTGGCGGATTGGCGCTGGCATACCAAAATTTATGAGCGGCATGTTCGAAATAAGAATACAAATATCCTCAATCATTATTAATGCCTCGTTATATATTTCTGCGGAGAATTCAATACTGAGATTTTGATTAGTAATTCTAATCCGATGCAAAATATCCTCACTCATTGAGTCTTTATATTTATTCCACAGAGCAAATGCTTCAGACGGAAAACACGTTGTCAATATTATTGAAAATAACTGACGAATTTGCTGTGGAGATGAGCTCAGTGCTGCATCAGCAAGTGTGAGGTCCCAATGGTTATCATCCTCCAATAAATGTAACTCACGACACGCATCGAAGAAAGTGCCGTATAAAGTACCGTTGACTTTTCGCAAGTATTGGAAGGATGTCGGTCCAGGAACGTTAACCAATAACAAACGCAGAAAAAAGCATTCGCGTTGCTTAGGATGAACTGTATATAATCGTCCTAAAGTATTTGTCATAACTATGTCGGCAAATCCTGGGACTGGAGTGCCTCGTTTCCGTGGTTCCCAACTTCTTGATTGTTTATTCCATGTAAAAAATTAGGAACATCAGTATACATTAATGTCTTTGCAAATTCACCAACAATATCTTGTCGATTACAAAGGTTGAAGAATTCAGTAAGAATTGTTTTTGGAGCTGTTAAAGCTTGTTGTAGTGCATTCTGTTCTGTGAAATAAACACGCTGTCCATTTTCAAGCTGCACAGCCAAATGTACAACAGCAGGATCCCTTTCATGTATAGGAAATGTAAAAATTCGCCAAATAATTTCATTACTACTTATGTATCGTCCCATTTGATAATGTGTTATTTCGTCATTCTTATTTACATTTTGAACAGCAAATATAGCTTTATAACTGCCCTTATGAACGTACTTACAAATGTACTTGATAGACTTCACCGAACTGCATAACACAACGTTTATGTGTGCTTTATAGGTTTTGCACAGCAATGGTGAGTATGGAACCACCCAGCGATTATCGATGTCCACTCTTACACCGTTTGATAGACGCAATTCATATGATTGACCGCCATTGTCTACATCTCTACGACGGTAAGATGGATAACCATCCATATTGGTGATAGTGTCAGTTTGACATGGTTTAGGAAAACGTTTCGTACATTTTCCATTATCCATACATGGTGACATCATGTTGAGAGAACCACATGGACCATGGATCATATTAGTAGTCACAATGTTAAACAATTCTTGATCAAAATTCGGATTTGGAATTTTCGCTGAAATAATTTTGTCAATTTCTTCTGGGCGTACTTTGTCCACCAACCAAATCAAAATATGCGCATGAGGTAAACCTCGTTTTTGCCATTCAACAGAATAAAGCCAACATCGTGTTTCACCAAATACCGAGTGATGTGTAATCAATTTCATCAGAGATTTATATTTTTGTTTGAACACACGTGCAATGATATCATGGCGATGCATCGATGTTTGACCTGATAACAGCAAATTTTTTATTTCATCCCAGTTTGGATTACACGTAAATGTGATAAAAAGATCTGGTCGGCCGTATGCGCGTACGTAAGTCATGGCGTCTTGAATATATTATATAAGACCCGGACTACCAATGTATGATGATGGAAGAATATATGCGGTACCGATGTTGTTGATATCATTCGTTGCATCTACGTTACCAATTATGGCGTCACGCAAATGAATGTACTCCTCAGAACGAAGTTTCAATTGATTAAATTTTATATAACGCAATCTCTCACTTTCGATTTTTACATACATATAAGCAATGTACTGATGAAATAGCTGTCTGCATCGGAGAATGTTATTATCTTCATTTTCACGAATCATCAACCGGTATGCGTAGAAGTTCATCGCACTAACTTTCTTGATTAGTTCTTCCCCTGTAAATAAAACTATTTATAAGATAAACAGAAATAATTGGTTCAAAAAAAATTTTTTTTAAATAATCTATAAGTTGTGCCTGTTCTAGGATTCCTTTGTTAAATATTTAAATGATATCCATCTTCTCCTTCCCAAAATATCAACGGATATTGCAGTGCGTCGTAAGAACGATGATTGTCTTTAATTATTTGTATTGTATTATCTCTGCGTTGTATGCGAATATCTCGACGTTCACATGGGTCGCCAGCCATAACAACTGCAACTTCATTAACAGTTGGAACATTATATGTGTCTGCGTGCTCTCCATAGGGCACTTTGTCTGCCTTAATAACAATGGCGTAGTTGTCGTTTTGCAGTCTGTTGGAAAGAGTCTTGAACAATCGTATCAATTGGTTATGGTTTTGCAAGAACGTTTCCAAAATGTCCACAATTTCTCGTTCCTCCATCTGCTCTATATGGTTTTATACGCATCGTGTATGAGTTTGTTGCTCCTCATCGCCCATAAAGAAAATTTGTAAGAATTTTGGATCGACATTAGGCATTGGAAGCAATGAACCAATTTGGTGGCACACTTGACCTTGAATCTTAAATGTAGATTCACAATTACGACCATCTTCATTATGAACAATTTTTGTTGCTCCAAATGATGTCATTTGAAAGCAAGAATTGAATTTACGAATTTTCCGCAAAAACAATTTCGATTGAGATACGGTTCCAGCTAATAATGTTTTCAAAGGTTCCGGTGGTGGATTTAACGGTGGAAGTGAAATTTTTCCAGATGCGCAACATAAACCAGCTGATTCACCTTTGTACTTTAAAGCATGACAATATTGACACTCGTTGTCCATACTACCGATTAAGATTAATGCATGTGACGAATAGTCTATTTCAGGGTCATATTCAAACGCAAGACGATTAAGTGATGCTCGTATCAATGCTCGATTATCTTGCATTCGCCGTTGGTTACGTTCTCTGTTTTCGTTGGTCGCTCGTTGGCGTGTCTCTCGTTGTCTTAATGCATTTGCACGAAGACGTTGATTGCGTTGCTCTGAATTTTCATTTTCACGCGAAGATGCAACTTGATTTCTTGAATTCACATTATCCGTCAAGTGTTCTTCAACTGTTCTATTCAATCGACGATCATGGACCAATTGTGCGTTTCGAGTACGTCGACCAATATTTCTTGCTCTTCCACGAAGACGTGGCATTTCTTTGTAAAACAAAATACTGTAAAATAGTACATAAAAATATGAGTAATTTATTGAAAATGATATTTTAATTAAGTAACAGGACTGAAAAGATTTATTGTACCAAAATTTAGATAAAAAATGTGTAATTTTATTTTTTTGCTTTTTTTTATTTAATGTTTCAAATAATATATTCACACTTCAAAACTCTTCAAACACAATAATAACACGAAATTACAAAATATCTTCCTGATTTTGATCACAGCACTAACTATCGATAAAAGAAAAACA
This sequence comes from Parasteatoda lunata, assembly GCA_949128135.1. NCBI lineage: Eukaryota > Metazoa > Arthropoda > Arachnida > Araneae > Theridiidae > Parasteatoda > Parasteatoda lunata. The sequence continues at coordinate 8,516,222 of OX421977.1, forward strand.
AAAGTTTTATGACTTTTATTATTTTTATGCTAGTGAGAACCAAAACAATATGGAAATGAATGAGGGAAAACTGGATCCTACCACGGGATTTCCCGGCCAATAAAAATGTAGCGTTAAACGTTTAACGCTTTCTTGTTGGAAGTCGCATAAGAAGTATAACTTCAATAAAAAATTAATTAAAAAAACAATTGAAATTGGACCGAATTGTGAATCTAAACCATTCTCGAATCCTTCTGAAGGTACACAGAAAATTTCATTTAAATCGGTCCAGCCGTTTAGGAGGAGTTCAGTGACAAACACACGCACAGAAGAAGTATATATATAAAGATAGGAAGCACATAAAAGCGTATCTATTTGCCAATATTTGAACATCAGGGTCATTTTTAGATCTAAGCTTTGGATTTTCTTGAAAACTCAAGAAAAATGCTCAAAATTTTCGATAAATTAATGGAGTCGTCCGTTATTTCCCGAAGTACATTTGGTATCATTTTGACACTAATCATGTGTCATCAACCATTCTGTTACAATATTTTATGCTTCAATGCGCTCTACCATACCAAATTAACTTGTTTGTTAATAGTTTGGTTCAATTATTTAGTTGTTTCTTAATTTTTCTGCTGTGACTAATGAAAAAAATTATGGTCGTACTGTTTTATAACATGTTTTTATTTCGAGAACACTTTTCAACCTTTGGTGCTGTCTTGAGCAATCATATATCTTCCAGATATAAAGAAAACAATCGCTGGTTGTTGACTATCAATCATACACTATAAATACAGGATGACATTTCTGTACTTTATCTAGATGCAATTTGATGGAGAATTTGGATCAACTTCAAACAAATTATCCAAGTACAAACACTGTTTCGATGCTACAAGTTTCTAAGACTTCATTTGAGTGGGAGGAATCTTCAATTGGCAGCTTTCATTTTGGCATCTACATTTACATAATCTACTTTTTTTATGCGAAAGAAATATTTTGTTGATTGAAAAGTAATTTTAAAACTTGCGATGCATTGTACTATGGAATATTCAATGGATTGTACAATGGAATATTCTTCTAACATTGACTTAAAATTCAACTTCGTTTACTTACTATATTAGGGTTCCTGAACTGGATTCTGGTTCATACCGATTTGAAGTATTTTCTTTTGGCAATGATTCCAGATCGTCTAACAGATTTCTACTGGTTCTCAGTTTTAGTATTTATGTTATTTTGTATGTTTAAATTTATAAGATATATTATTATTATATCTCTGGCATTTTGGAATTGACAAACTTAAATTGTATGTTATAAGTATTATAATTGTCTATGTCTTTAATTGTATATTACAAAATACATTATAAATACTCTATGTTATTGGTAAATTATAAGGAATATTGGTAAATTGTTGGAAGGCGCTGTTGCCGTCGTCATTACTGTAAAAACAGTAATATTTTCCGAAGAGGCTTACCCGAAACCACACATGTGACCTATGACGTAGCTCCAGCTGATCGTTTAAAAGCAAAATGGCGTGTTAAAGTTAAGTTTTTCCACATGAGTTAGAGTGTTTGTTAACGTGACGTTAAATAAATGCAGTGCCGTATCACACATCAAATTTTTTGAAATATAATTCTTTCTTTTCTACGTCTTTTAGTTAACTTATATTTATATTTTGATTATGTATTTTATTGTAGCCGTGATATATTTTGTTTTTTGTACCTCGCAAACTTCGACGAATAACTAATTTGCTTATGTTCTACATGGCTTAATACCTGTATTTGTGTTAAGTAAGAAATATATAGTAAAAGAATTGAAATCTCTGTAAAAGAATCTTTGTAAAAGAATATAGAATGTATCATTTAAGAAAATTGATGCTCGACGGACTTGGCTTAATCGAAATATAATGGAAAGAACAGTTGCTAACGTAAACAAATGCCACGTTTCAAGACTAATCAGTATCCAGATACCCCCAATACGTCACTTGCAGGTATTCCATTCTCAGTCAACACTATATTTTTCATATTGCATTCATAAATATGTCATACGGGGATATAATTCATAATAAAATTTAAAATTTCCTATGTGAAAAAAATATTCAACTAATATCTCAAAATTTTAATGTGTATGTCCATTTTTTTTCTACTAATTTTACTTATACTTTTAGTGTTCCTGTATTGGCAACTCCTCTTTTAACCACGGGGGAATTATGGGGGGCCAATCCAATTAGTGTAATAGCCACTCTTGCTGTCTCATTCCACCTGAACCCCTTTTTCAATTTTCTATTAATCTGTCATGAAGGACTGAAAATGTTCTAAATGGAATGACTTTCCTAATAGCTCCAGAGGAGTAAATGTTCTCGTTGCCAATTTTTTGGTTTTAATTTAGGAAATAAAGGCTGGAAAGATTCATTGGCGATCGTCTGAAATGGTTTAGGGAGGGAAACCAAACGATTTTTGAGGGCGAAAACGATTTATGAATGAGGAACAAAACGGTGAGATTTCTTTCTTTTTCAAAGAAAGTAAGTCTCATCCGCCTAGCGATTCCCCAACAATAATAAAAGTTTTAACGAGTTCCATTGTCGAATTTCAACACTCTCTGTTTTTTATATTCTTTGCCCAAATCGTGATGATAGATTAAATATCTCTTAATTTATAGTCTCTTTCACAAATGAAGTTAGAATAATCTAAAATTTTGGAGCATAATTTCAATGAAGGAAAAAGTTTCATTTCGGTAAAAATAACTTTGCCAACTTTGTAAAAGAAGAAATAAAAGTTTTCGGTTATAACCACTATTTAAGCAGCATTTTATCTGCTGCCTTCAGTTTCAACTAATCAGTTTCATTTCGATTATTGAATAAACAAAAATTAAAAAAAAAAAAAAAAAACAGGAACTCCGCTCAATATTAATTAAAATATAAACGAAACTAATCGTAAAGTGCGCTTCTTGAACTTTATGACTTATGCAGTTTTTACACTTTACGTTTATTTAGAGTTCAGATCCTTTAATCTGCATGGCAAATATGCTCAAGCTATTTAACATGCCGAACTAAAACTGAGGATACTTGAAATTTTTAAATATTTTTTTTATTCACTAAATTAAAAAGTACAATATGATGATAAATAACCAGGTGAAATAAATAATGTTTTTAACCTATTTTGATGAAACTGAAATGATTAATACACAATTAAATCTAATATTTTACTTAACATACATCAAACGAAAAAAATAGTTAAAGCGTTTTAAATAGCGTGACAGACTAAATTAAAGTGCTTTAGTGCTGTCCGCGATTTTAACTAATACAGCAGTTATGAAAGCAAAGCTGGCAACTCGGAAATTTTAGCGCTAAAAAACGATAGAGAAATAACCATTAAGTAAGTATATGTCTTTAAAGTTTCATAAGCTCTTAATACAAAGAAACAGGATTGAATATATATATATATATATATATATATATATATATCTGAAGATGTTGCCCTTCTCCAATAAGGAAAACGCCTATATGCATTCTGTTTATGGAGCTGCAAATGGAAATAGCTTAGAGGCTCAACGGTTGTACGGAGAACGATCTCCCTATTGGCTGCTGCCCAACTGTAAAACATTTCAGTTCTTGCACCGACAGTGGTGTGAGACGAGATCCTTTCTTTCAGTCAGGTCGGATGCAGGTCGTGCAAGGACGGACGGAATGGTAGAAAAAGCTATTTTGGATATGGTGGCTGATCAGCCAAGTACAAATACGCGAGCGGGGGCTAGACATACAGGTATTGCAATCCACAACATGGCGAGTACTGAAGGATGAATTTCTGCACCTTTATCATGTTCAACGAGTCCAGAGACTGACTCAAAGGGATTATCCAAGTCGTGCGCAACTTGCCAGCTGGTTTCCGCAGAAAAAGGCTGTAAATCCTGATTTTGTTGCAACTGTTCTTTTCACGGATGAACGTACACCTTCACGCGTGATGCTGCATTTAACACCCACAATCAGCAAGCATGAGTAGAAGTAAATCCATATACCGCTTATCCACATTCACATCAGCGACGTTTTTCTATCAATGTTTGGGCAGGAATAATCTGCGACCATTCACTCGGCCCGTATCTTCTGCCATAAAGCCCTGACAGAAAAAAATATCTCACGTTTCTGCAACAGGTTCTGCCAGACATGTTGAACTACGTTCCTCCACACATCCGGCGAGTAATGGGGTTCCAACTGGATGGAGCACCAGTTCATCACGTACGAGAAGTGCGAAACTATCTGGGAGTAACCTTTCCAAACCAGTGGATTGGGAGAGATGGTCCTATAGCTTGGCCGCCGCGCTCGCCAGATCTTTCATGCCTCGATTTCATATTGTGGGGACAGCTGAAGGCACTTATGTATAAGACTTCCATTGAATCTGCAGAAACACTTATTGCCAAGCTTTCGGCCGCTGCAGGGGAATTTCGCGATATGCCGAGTGAGTGTCAGAAAGTTCGCCCATCTTTTCTTCGCCATTGTACTGCTTGCATAGCCTCTGCCGGCCACTGTTTTGAACATTTATTGTAATCACATTTGTAGACATTTAATTTACTTTTATAACTTAAATTCATCGTTCTTTGTGTGTTTTTGCCTCATAAAAACATAATTTTTGACCCCCTCTAACGGCTTTGCGTTTTGTTTTCGACCATGCATTCTTTGATAAAAAATTGTTCGCCTGGGTGTGTACTATCACTTCCTAAAATTTTGCCCATCTTTTATGAATCACCCTGTATCTATCTATCTATCTATCTATATATATATATATATATATATATATATATATATATATATATATATATATATATATATATATATATATATATATATATATATATCGGGGTATACAAATTTTCTCCGTCAAAAGGTTTTGGCTCAGTAGCAGAAATTTCTAAAAACATATCTCCAACTGACGGTAAAATTTGAAATTTTTATCTGCTCACACAGCATGTTTTAATTTGCTTGTATTTAAAGATTGTCCTTTTTAAGTTCGCAAGTTTGAAATATCAAAGTGCTTAATACTACAGTGCATGATAAAATAGCTGCCCTGTTTAACGAAAATGCTTCATTAATTAATCGTAGCGCTAGTAGTTTGAATTTTATTAAGTGAAGAAAATCCTGCAGCTTTGAAAATTACATAAATTGAAAAATAATTTTGATTTTCATGATGTTTATTTTATTGAAATGAATGAACATTAAAAACAAATGAAAACTATTAACAGAACATCGAGTTCACGAAATAAATTTTTGTAAGTAAATTAAATTAATAACATTCTAATACTTGCGAAATTAAAATAACCAGATCTCCTTGAATTAAACAAACTGGAATAATACAGAATAGATTGTCCTTTTTCAATTTAACTTAATTTTATCTGCAAGGCTAAAATAAGTCTATGGTATACCTCGTATTACATATTAGAATTGATTATATTTAATATTGACTGATACCATTACCATATATATCTGCGATACAAATCATATGCTATCACCGTTACCATTATATTACGGAACATCATATAAATCTCCATATGATATATATATATAGCTGATTCTCACGAAATATGACAATTCACTGTCCCTTGCTCCAAGATCTAATACTATTATACTAAAAGAACTTTTTTTAAAAAAAATTAATAAATAGCATCGATGTTAACATTTTAAAATGACTCTGCGCTAGCAATGATTATTTTGTATAGTTCAAAAATTTAATTGAACTTCAAAATGACATTTTCCTGGCATGTTCCAAACAATGTTTCCAATAATAACTAGCTTCAAAACTTCCCATAAATTTTTCAATGTCAAATTTTTTTTTATCTCAACCGTTGTAAGCATTTCTAGAATATACGCAGAGGGTATTATTTACAAAAATTCATTTAAAATATTTTTTGCTGTCAATAATTTGTTTGTCCTAAGAAAATCTGTCATTTCCTGGCTACTTTTATTTAGTGGTTTATAGCCAAAATTGATAGAGCCAGCAATCAATATCTTATGTTCATAGATTGATTAGATACTCTCCTATATGAACTTGTCTTGTTACATGAATAAAGAACCAATTTTCTGGTTCAAAATCTATTTCAAAAAAATTTTTCAACGTGAGTAGGTTTTTATGCTGTCATTTTCCTGGCTTCTTGAAATCATAAATAACATAACTACATAGATTTATCTGAGTTAGTTTAAGAAATTCTGTTGTTTTTTACAGAATATAACCGTCTTAGGCCAAAATATTAAATGAAAGTAAAGTTATATGCTATATCCTGGCTGTCATTTTCCTGGTTTATGAATGACATGAGATTGAAGCAGTTACCAGAAATTTTTTTAAACTGTTGAATGTAAAGCAAATATTAACCAAATATCAAGTTTATGTAAGATTGTTATATGACTGAATGTTGTCAATGTTTTTTTTTATTTAATGATAGATGACTACGCACAATTTTATTCTGTACATATCAGCAACAAAAGCATTTTTGATCCTTTCTACAGTGGATAAAATAATTAGTTTAGGCAATTCATGGTCCCCCTAACATAAAGGCCTAGGTTTTGTTACTTACTAATAGCTTAAAATGACTGTTTTTTCAAATTTATAAGCTAATATGTCATTTTCCTGGCATTCAAGATTTGGTGAATTTATATTTTATTTTTTTCCCCCAGCAAATGTAAATAAACTACACTGCTGTCTCTAAGGTATTTATAAGTGTAACTAAAGAAGTATACAAAAAAAATTTAGATTATTTTGAAGACTTTAAATTTGAAGAAATTTTTTGATCCGAATTGTCATGTTTCGTGAGAATCCCCCATATATATATATATATATATATATATTTGTTATCATAATGGCTAATACTATTATCATATGGTATAACATATATACCAGCATATGTTATATATCATCGACATATAGCTATTCCTTGATACCATTTATTAAGCATCTGGTATCAACTAAGCTAAAGAAGTAAATAGAATCCCACATATGTATTCTGTTTGTTTGATTACCACACCATTGGAATGATGTTTGGCTGGTATTCGCAGCATTATACAGTCCTGATTTTTCAATCTAAAAATAAACAAACCTTTCTTTCGCGCCGCTTTTTCCTAATGGATGCCAAGAAAGAAACTCTTTCTTACGGATCTCTTTTTCTTAATAGTCCCTCTTGGAAGGTGTGTAAATAAAGGGGCGGATGACGGGGCCCGCGCTTTTATTGCCCCACAAATCGCGGGCGTCCCGTCAATTAGCGATCTAATGAAGGCAAATGCCGCCTAAATCTGTCTAGAGGACTTAGAAAAGAAGGTCGGGTACGCAATTAGACATCTCTCCCTATGCCCCCCCTCACGCTGTAACCGTGATTATACTGGCAAGAAGATCTAAAAGGCTCGACAAATTGCGGACGTCCGAAGACTCGACAACAAAAACGATTTGGAGAGGGGGACTCACTTCTCTTGTCTTCCAAGATTTTTTCTGAAATCAGTCCAAATGATGTTCGAGAAGCTCATAAAAGTAAATGAGAAGCCAAACAGAGGTAGAGGTTTTGTTTGAAGAATTTCCTTACGAAAGAAAGCCTTCATTGGCACTTCTCGAAAGACTAATTATGAATTCCATATATATGTTAAAGTAAATAATCACCTCTCTTGTAATATACTGTTCTTAATTAAATAAAAATAACACTGGAATAACTTTTTTGCACTAAATTTTAGGACACCAGATCATTTTAAGGCACCCGAATGTCCTCGGAGACAGAATTTTTGAAATTTTTTTATTTAGATTTATTGCGTAGAATGCACTAAAACATGACTGCAAGAAAAGAAAAAAAATGCGAAGCAAAATAAGAGGGAAAACTGGTCAAAAAAAGATCAAAAATTGGCCTTTTTTCAAAGTTACATAACTTAGTTCAAATTTGTTTATTTTTTTTCATTTTTCTTGCCTTATGATACTTATAAAAATTTAACTTACGTAATAGTTTAAAATAAGAGTTTAATTCACAAGTCCGTTGTCTGTTCTCTATACATACGTGGGTGATTCTCACGAAATATGACAATTCACTGTCCCTTGCTCCAAGATTTAATATTATAATACTAAAAGTACTTTTAAAAAAAAATAATAAATAGCATTGCTGTTAGCATTTTAAAATGACTCTGCACTAGCATCGACTGTTTTGTATAGTTAAAAAATTTAATTGAACTTCAAAATTTCATGTTTCTGGCATGTCACAAACAATGTTTCCAATAATAACTAGCTTCAAAACTTCCCATAAATTTTTCAATATTTAATTTTTTTTATCTCAACCGGTGTAAGCATTTCTAGAATATACGCAGAGGGTATTATTTACAAAAACTTCGTTTAAAATAATTTTTTCTGTCAATAATTTGTTTGTCACAAGATAATCTGTCATTTTCCTGGCTACTTTTATTTAGTGGTTTATAACCGAAATAGATAGAGCCAGCCATCAATATCTTATGTTAATAGATTGATTAGATACCCTCCTATCTGAACATGTCTTACTGCATGAATAAAGAACCAACTTTCTGGTTCAAAATCTATTTCAATTTTTTTTCCAGGTGAGTTAGTTTTTGTGTTGATATTTTCCTGGCTTCTTGAAATCATTAATAACATAAACTACATAGATTTATCTGAGTTATTTTAAGAAATCCTGTTGTTTTCTGCAGAATATAAACGTCTTAGGCCAAAATATTAAATTAAAGTAAAGTTATATGCTATAAAATGGCGAATTTGTCAATATCCTAACTGTCATTTTCCTGGCTTATGAATGCCAGGACATTGAAGTGTTACCAGAATTTTTTTTAACTGCTAATACTGTAAAGAGAGAAAGCAAATATTAACCTAATACCAAGTTTATGTATGATTGTAATAAGATTGAATGTAATCAAAGTTATTTATTTATTTAATGATTGATTATTTTACACAATTTTATTCTGTACATATCAGCAACAAAAACTTTTTTAATCCTTTCTACATTGGATGAAAAGAATTAATTTAAGCAATTAATGGTCCATCTAACATAAAGGCTTAAGTTTTACTATTAACTTAAAGTGACTGTTTTTTAAACTTCTAAGCTAATATGTCATTTTCCCCGGCATTCAAGATTTGGTGAATTTCTATTTCATTTTTTTTTTCTCGAGCAAATGTCAGTAAACTACACTGCTGTCTGTAAGATATTAATAAATGTAACGAAAGAAGTATACAAAAAAAATTTACATTATTTTGAAGACTTTAAATTTGAAGAATTTTTTTGGTCCGAATTATCATGTTTCCAAAGAATCACCCATGTATATAAAACATTTATGGAAAATTTCTACTAATTTACATTAAAATATTTTTAGATATTGCATTTATTGTGAAGAATAATAACTAAGAAATCAGTTTTGTGAAAAAGGAAAAAAACACAGTTATCAATTTAATAACTATTAATATAAATATTTTTTTTAAAAGTCATCATAACTTCTGTCCTGAACCCAATGTTTCACGTATAAGAAAATGACAATTTCGTACAGAAATATTTCATAAAACAAAAGAAAATTCTTAAATTATTTAAAAATTTTTAGGCTGGATAAATAAATACTTACCATAATAAACTTTCTATTCAGTTATATTTGGTTTTATTTGTTATTTTATTGATTTTTTTTTTTGGATATGTATCAGAACACTAAATTTCTTTTTCTAAAGAATTTTTTCACTGTAATATAACTTAGTTATTGTTGCAATTCGTTAAGGATATTATCAAGTAGACTTCTTATTTAAACTTTATACGCTGTTTCTCAATTTTAAATATCTAGACACATTTTTTTTTCTTCTGATGTTACATTCGCTTATTTACATCATGAACTTCCAAAATAGGTTTTTTGGGCTGGAAAAGGCATTAAGATAGTAATCTAAAACGTTTATAATAATTTTATATAAATTACTGTCACTAAACGGAATTATATTTTTACTTTAAAATGAAATCTTTCCTGTAAAGTCTAAGCAGTTGTTATTTTGAAGCAGTTCTTCAATTTGTTTCAAATTGAAGTTTGAGTCTTTGATGAGAATTGATGGAATGCGTTGCTTTTTCTAAACTTGGGAGTTTGAAACTGTCATCTTCTAGTTGATTTTTGTCATTAGTATCAAATCGTGGTTTATTTTATTTTTGTTGTATTCCTCTGCGCCGCTTTCTGCTGATGGAAGAGTATCAATAACTTTTTCAAGTTCCATAGCGTTTTCTTCGTCAGTTTCCCATAATTCACTTAATTTAGGGTCGTTCATTTTTTTTTTGTCTTCCCTATTGATGCTGCCGTAATTTTTAACTGCCACAGTTGTATTCTGTTTGCTTTTTTATTTCTTTTTAGTTGATATCTTACGTTTTTTGTGTGTACTTGGAAGAGACGGAGAATGGATTGACGGAGAATGACCAGTGATTTATGAATTGACTGTAACAAAATGGCGTACCTTAAAAGCTTTTGAATAATTTAGAAGTAGTGGAGTGTAAAATCCCTATAAATCGAATTTACTAAAGAATCATACATTAAAACACTACCACTTGAAATTATTTATCTGATTGTCTTGAGCAAGCTGTCATCTCTGCTGGGGAGATAAAATTGAACCGAACGTCGATGCTGAGTTACTTGAGGTAAAGATATTTTTACACGTCTCTAAATTTCTGCTAAGTATATTTTATTTTGTAACCATCATTGAACAGCCGACCCAATTTTGGGACGGCTAATGTTTAACTCCTTAGCCTTGTAATATTGATCCTAATTCAGTAGACAAGGGAACTCCTGGATCAAGTATTGAGAGAAATTTGCTTTCATGGAGGACTTTTTGACGGAACTAACTCACATTTGCGCTACATGGTGAGAAAAACCAAGAAAACTTCCCACGGTAAGCCTGGCCGCAAGGGGTCTCTAACCATAACCAGCTAGAAAGGAGGAGGCCTTGATAGCCGAAACATGTGTCATCAATTCCGTCCATACCTACTTGGGGAGAAATGTACAATAGCTGCTGAGATGCACATTGCTATTAAGTTAATTATTTTATGAATAAATTATGAATATTTTACGAATACTAATAATTTAATATACTAATAATTAATAAATTATGAATATTTTATGAATACTAATAATTTAATATACTAATAATTAATAAATTATGAATATTTTAAGAATACTAATTTAATATACTAATAATTAATAAATTATTGATATTTTACGAATACTAATAATTTAATATACTAATAATTAATAAATTATGAATATTTTATGAATACTAATAATAAGTAACAGAAATTTTATGAAGGCTAGCATTTATTTACGAAACGGTTCCGTATTTTTATGCGCGAAACATTTAGTACGTTTATCAATGTATGAAAACGAAACTATTATGTAGAAATTCTTTGAATGTTTCTATTTACTTGCAAAATGTTCTTCTCCATTTATTTACAAAAAATAACCTCACAATCGACAATAAATGTGTTTAAATATTTTCGCTTTAATTTTTATGCGGTGATTTGAAATTTAAATTTTATAATAAAATGAATAATTATAATAAATGGGAAAAAAGTCCTTTTCTTTTCTCAAAAAAAAAAAGAAAAAATCTAAGCTAAAGAAATAAAAATTAAAATGAATTATTATTTGTATTGTAAAACCAGTCAAGTAATACATATAAATATATATAACCAGAGCAGTAGAAAAATCATATATATATATATATATATATATATATATATATATATATATATATATATATATATATATATATATATATATATATATATATATATATATATATATACATACTAACACAAAAATATCTTTTTTTATAGAAAAAAAATTACAAAATTCTTATGATTTTTCTACTGGTCTGGTTAAAAGAACAAATTCATTAAATTTGATTATTAGAACAATAATTATGTTATATTACTAATAAATTATTCATTTCCATAACTTTCTTACATATTTTACATGTTTGCGATTAGTAGATCTACATCTTAATTTAAGTACAACAACATTTAGTTTCAACAAAAACTAAAAACATAAAATAAAATCTATTTTTTCATGTATGAAAGCTTGTTTTTAAAAACATGTGTAAAAATATATATGGGTAAAAATATATATGTTTAAATCACTGAACAAATTACTAAACAATTAAGAAAAGAGTAAATTCTTGTAAGAGTTATATTCAACAAAATTTTTTCTGCTGAGATTTGTTGCAACACAAAGTGGCTTTTGAACAATAACATCAAATTTATGATATTTTTCAGACCAAAAATTACGATGTTAAAAGTTTTTGCTCCAAACTTTTAAAAAAGGTCATCAATTACTGTTCCCTATTGTTCAAAATATCTAATGAAATCACTGTAAATAATTAACAACATTACAAACTTTTTCTTCCATTTCCCAATTGTTTGGAAAAAAAAACTTTTTTTTTTTAACAAAAGCCTCCTGCTCCCTTTTAATCTAAAATCCAGCATTACTACTTTCAAATTACATAGAATACATAAGAAAAATAGAAAAAAACATAGAAAAAAATTAATACAGTTAAATACATTAAAGATCCTTTCCTTAAATTATATATATATATATATATATATATATATATATATATATATATATATATATATATATATATATATATATATATTTCAATTTGTATTTTAAACTTTTTAAATGAAAAGTTAAATAAGAGTAGTAAAATTCAAACGAAACATTGGTGTTCGACGGAATGGATGACTAATCGAATACAACTGCGTGAAGTGTCACGATCTCCTCTCTTCTAAATGATTATGCTCTAACCCAGGATCCGTCTACCACTGAGGATATTTTACGTCAGCACTGTGTTCGGGGAGAGCCGGATGCGGAATTCTTTTCAACCAGTTATCGCTGGGAATCGAAGCCGTGTTACTTCATTGGTAGGCGCACGCTCTATCCCCTGAGCCACCACGGCTCACGTACTGGTAATATAAATATTTCATTTATACATTTTAAAGAGGAAAATAAACTATCTTTAACTACCACTACTTATTAACTGTAATAATGATTTCGTTCGCAAACAAAATCATTTTTATAACCATTAATAAATGCTGGTAGTACAGACTGGTAAATTTCTTGAAAAAATATGGTAGTGATAAAATATTCCTACTATACCAATTTTACCTTTTTGGCCTTAATAGCCCTATGAATTTTTTCATGTTTTATAAAATGACAAATGTATTAAATTATTAAAGTTCTTCACCTAATCCCTATCAAATTCAATTATGAACAGAATATAAGTAAAAGTCTTCAGAGGAAAAAATTACATTTATTTTTAATTTTATGGCAGATTTAGACGTAAAGAAAGCGAATCCCTATTTTTTAACGCGAAAACTACTTTTCTTTGATTTATTTTTACAGGATGTCTCAAAACCCATGGTACACGCGTTAGTCGTTGAACAGTCGATACAATTTTGAGTTTACAACAACCAGTGTTCAACTTTGTAGCCTTGCAATTTTATAACCAGAAGACAAAGAATCTCCTGAATCGAGTATTGGGAGAAATTTGTCTTCGTGAAGGACTTTTTCAGGGAATTAACCCGTATTTTGTTACACGGAGAGAGGAAAACTTCGAAAAACCGCTCATGATTAGCCTGACGGCAAGGTGACTCTAACCCATGATCCATCTACCACTGAGGATGTTATACATCAGCACTGTGGTCGATGCGAGCCGGATGTAATTCGTATCAACCAGTCATCGCAGAGATTCGAACCCAGGCTAGCTCATCGAGACACTGGGAAGCGAGTGTTCTGTCCTTTGAGCAACCAGAGCTTTGTCAAACCCTCCTATAACTGAAAGCCTCCACACGGTTTCTCATAGGTAGTTTGATCAGACCACTATGAAGGTAAACCATTTAACAAAAGAGCCATTTAATAAAAATCTAATAATAATAAGAAAGTGGTAGCAAATATATGTCTAAAAATTTGTTTAATGTATGAATGGTTTGTCTTATTTATTTGTCAACCACTACAGCTTCAATTCTCAAATATATATGATACATTTCTTTCAATCACTTAATACTCCGAATAATTGAGACAGATTGGGTGATCTAAGTTCGCGAATTCCTGGTGTGAATGTGAAATACGAACCGAAAGTTGATTTCAGGTCGGTCAAATCGTGAAGGAAGTTTGTGAAAGCACGCTGCTTTTATGAGTAAGTTGAATCGATAATTGATATTCACTGATAATTTGTGTTGATGACGTTGTGGTGAGTATTGATGACGAGTATTTATGCCACGTAAACAAACAATCGAAATAGTATCTCCGTGAACTATTATTTAAGCTGATTTATTTGTGCTACAACAGTGATACATAGAAATGTAATCCTGTTAAATTAATTTCCGAAATACAGTTTCATAGTGCGAGCTGCACTAAGACTATTTTATTTTCTTTCCAGCATAAAGTGCATGTTGAGCCACAATTTTAATTTCTACGTTACTGAATATTATTTTCGAGCAGCGGTAGCTGCATTTATTTCAAGTAAGTGCAGATAAACTCTATTTTATAAACTTTATAATTTAATCTCCGTGCTTACAATAACATAATGTCCAATACTATAAAAATCAGTGAAAGTGCCGTTCCCAGCTGGGTAATGGACACCATGGATTTACTGCAACAACAACTGCAACAACAAACCGAACTCAATAAATCGCTATCTGAGCAGTTAAATGACTTCAAAAACATATTTGAAACTAAGATGTCCACATTGCAACATATTATCGATAAACTCCAATCTGAAAATGATGAATTAAAAAAGAAAATAGACATCTACAAAAAATCAACAAACAAAATGCAGAATAATAAGAATAACAACGAATTGAACAATAGTAAACAACAAACAGTGACCAAAAGAAATAGATCTTCCAGCACAGATGAAGAGGAACCAGCCAGTAATAAAAAACTGTTAACTCAAAAACCAACTGCAAACCCAAATATACCAGTAGATGGAGACACCATGAACCAACCTTCAACAAGTACCAACCCACCGCAATGTCAACGTGAGGTAACGACTACACACTACGAACCTAAAAGAAATTTTATTAATCAGCAACAGGACGCCAGCGATGAAGAAGAAATGGATGACAATGAGGATTATCAGTATCAAAGACCCAGCAAATCAAGAATACCACCAATAATAATAAAAGATAACAATGTAAAATGGATGCAACTTAAACAAACACTACAAGAACAGAAAATCACAGGATTTGAAGGTAAACAGACTGGGGAATACCTTAAACTGCACTTCTTTGATATAAATATGAGGCGTCAAGCAATAAATATATTAGATAATTAACAAGTCAAATATCACACCTTTCAACCGAATGAAGAAAAGCCATTAAGAGTTGTTATTAAAAGTATTCCAACAGACATAACCTCAGATGATGTACACCGAAACTTTATCAATTATGGATATACACCAAGTAAAGTCTCTCAAAGGAAAAATACACCGATCAAGGCATTATAAATCTACCACTACACGTCATAACCCTAGATAAAACCGAAAGTAACAAGGAAATTTTTTATCTCACACGTTTTATGGACCTCGTTGTCACTGTATCAATCTACAGAGGGCGCCGTGGATTCACTCAGTGCCATAGGTGCCAACAATTCAACCATGTGCAGGCTTTCTGTCGGCACACACCAAAATGTCTCAAATGTGGCCAGGAGCACCTGACTCACCTTTTCAAAAAGACCAGAACAACACCAGCAACATGTGCCAACGGTGGAGGTCCTCATCCTGCAAAGTATAGACAGTGCCCAAAATATCCAGCTAACAAAAACATCATCAACAATAGACCCAGCTACTCAAATCACTGAAATTCTCCTGGCAACAATAACTCCAATTCCAACTCTTATGCAGATATTTTAAAGTCATCAAACCAAAAAAGCACCAACACTCTACAACTTGATACAACAACAATAAAAGAAGCCAGATCATTACTTGCAGAATTAAAGCTCTTTATAGGATTTATGCAGGAAAACGAGGGTTTTAGCATGTTCAAAAGAATTCAAAAAGCAGCCCTATCAAACTAAGAAGAAGATGAGTATTAAAATAGTACAAAAACCTTCCATCAACATATATTTTTAGAATGCCAACGGAATACTAGCAAAACAGCACGAACTAAAAAATTTTATGTCAGATCACAACCCGGACATCCTAATAGTTACAGAAACTCATCTTAATCCAACCTTCAACTTTACAATAGAAAACTATAAAACATATAGGTGTGATAGAAGGTACAGAGGAGGTTGCGTAGCTCTACTAGCAAAAAACAGCCTCATCACAACAGAATATAACTCTACAGATGACAGTGGCTATGAGCAAATATCAATACTGCTAAACTATCAAAATCAGAACATCAAAATCACAGGCATCTACAACTCACCAAGAAATAAACTCACTGACGACGACTTAAGACTCCTATATCCACCCAATCTGCCAACAATTGTAGCAGGTGACTTGAATGCAAAACATACAACATGGGAATGCAATAGTTCTAATCATACTGGAAATCATCTTAAAGCTCTCATCATAAAAAATAAACTTACTGTCATAGCTCCAACTTCTCCAACCTATATTCCTACTTTACTCAATCATAGACCACACATCCTTGACTTCGCAATAACCAACATCCAAATTCCCATGGTTGCCTGCGCACTAAACCACTTGTCATCTGACCATCTACCAGTACAATTGCTCGTCGGTCTAGCTATGAAACACGTTGAAAAACCCAAACTAAAAACTGACTGGAATCTCTTCAAAAATATACTTACCAACAACAATAGCAGCTTACCTATCTTAGACGAAGAGCCAGCAATTGAATCATACATCCAACAAGTACAGTCTGAAATAATTAAATCATACAAGAGATCAACAAATGAAACAGAATCAAAAGCTAATCACTATAGACTTCCGCCTGAAATCAAAAACCTCATAAGACTCAGAAATCACTACAGAAAACACCATCAAAGAACAGCAGACCCTATATATCTCAATGAAATCAGACTTCTTAACAAACAGATCAAAAAACAAAGCAAGAAATATAAAAATCAGTTATGGCAAAACAAAGTCGCCTCCATCTGCACAAATGATAATTCCGTATGGAAAATAGATAAATTGTTCAAAACTCCACCTCAAGTAAATAGACCCATCAATGGACCATCCGGCACAATATACTCTATAGATGAAAAAACTGAAATATTTGCTGACTCACTTCAAAATCAATTCTCACCAAATCTCAATTCCGATCAAAATCATCATGACCTAATAACAGAAAAAGTAAATAGTTTCCACCTTGATCATCCCTCTCTAGAGATCATAGAACCTACAACCAATGAAGAAATATATAATATAATCCGTAATCTGAAAAACAACAAAGCTCCAGGTGAAGATGGAATCAAAAGTATTATGATCAAACTACTACCATCCAATTACAGAAAATTACACACATCATCAATAGCTGCCTTCTTTTAAATTTTTACCCTCAAATCTGGAAAAGTGAATCGGTTATCCTATTTCTAAAGAAAAATAAAAATCCAAGTTGCCCTGAGAGTTACCGCCCTATCAGCCTCTTAAATATTATTGGTAAAATATACGAAAAAGTAATTTACAATAGAAGTAAACCATTTCTTTCAGCCCTCCCAGATGAACAATAAGGTTTCCGCCAAAACTTGAGCAAAACAAAGCAGCTTATACGAATAATAGATTGTGCTGGAAGGGCCTTAACAAACAAGGAAACAATAGCAATATTAATGATTGACATAGCCAAAGCGTTTGACAAAGTCTGGCATACAGGAACAATTTTCAAGCTAATGCAACTCAACTTTCCTTCCGCACTTATTAAACTTCTTTCATGCTACCTTACAAGCAGAACCTTCTATGTCACCATTCAAAACAGCAAATCTTCCAAACGAAACATAACTGCTGGTGTACCTCAGGGCAGCATACTTGGACCGATATTATATATTCTCTATACATATGATTTCCCAATAAATCAAACAGACTTTAACAGTATTACAGCCTATTATGCAGACGATACTAGTATTATTATAAAATCCAGAAACCCAAATCTTGCTCTGACAAAACTACAGCATCACATTTATGAAATAGAAGAATGGTGCAGAAATTGGAAAACAGCCGTCAATGCGGAAAAATCTGAGATCATAATCATTCAAAAAAGAAGAATCAAAATACTTCCTCAATGCAAACCAAAGCTTTTCGATATCCAAATTCCAATAGTAAACAAAACAAAGTACCTCTGACTCGCCACTAACAGCAAACTCACCTGGAGCGACCACATAAAAAATGCAATAGACAAAGCCACTGCAGCAATAAATGCAATTCAACCACTCATCCACAATCAGAATGTTTCACTTAAAAACAAAAAAATGCTATACACTTCCATGATCCGACCCATTCTAACATATGCTTCTCCTGCTTGGGCCACAATTCCAGACCATCTTATGAAGAAACTGAACTAGTGCCAAAACAAAATACTCCGTAAAATCACCTGCGCCAGATGGTTCATTAGAAACTCAAACATCCACAAAGATCTCAAAATCCCCACTCTCTCTCAATATATTTACAAACTTAATGCAGATTTTTACGACAAAGCAATCAACTGCAATACAGCTAACTTCAACGAAATATTTAAATTTGAAAACTTTAAAAAAGACAAAAATCTTAGACCAATAGCTGCACACTTCAACTCTGACGCCTCATACCGAAACTATCAACATAAGTAAAAATCTCCATCTCTAACATCAATAGTTCATAGCAATAGTTCAAAACATCAATAGATTACAACCACAACTGCCTCAACTTTGAAATCTCAACCTACTACCTCATGTTGACAATAAATTCACAGTCATCTTTACTATAGCAAGTTGCTTAGAATTATTTTCACTTTCTTTTCAGTTAAACAAGTAAGGTGCTTGCTCTGCAATATCAGTCAACTCAGAGACTCTGTATACAAGCTGTTTATATTTTTTAATTTTTCTGTAATTTCACGATGAATGGGATATGGGTCTTCTGCGCGGCCCAGGTGCCCAGCTTTTGTTAAATAAAGAAAGAAAGACTTAATACTCCCTCAATCACTCTCTCAATCATTAAAATAAAATTTGGACACAACTGGTTCACTTTTTAAATAGTCTGCGCAGACTACTTATAAAATACTGTGTGGAGGCTCTGTTAAGAATATTATTGTTAAAAAGTCGCATGTTTTGCTATGTTTAGTTTGATTACCGTGCATTTTGGTTCACTGATGGATTTGTTGCTAATAAATTGATTCTATTGTTCTTTTAGTTTACACCTAAAAATTAATTTTGTGTATAATTTGTTAAATAGTTGAAGCAAGTTTGTGACATTTTCAGAGTGACTATAATAAGGAAAAGTGGTAATATAGAGTTTAACTATAGATTTATAAGAACGTCGGTTTAATAATTATTTGTCTTATTTTATTCAATATTATCTTATTTGAAATAAAAACCATGCAAGTTTATTTAAAACTAATGTGGGTTCATTATGTTAAAATTAAAGTGAAAGCTAAAACCGAAACTTACCTGATACATTAAAAACCTGTTTATTCTGTTTCTGTTACAAACTCATGCGAGCTTTATTATTTTCACTGATTATTAAATACCCCTTAAAATTCCATTTACCAGTTTCATCCAACAAGTTCTTTATTTGTTTTCATGGTCATTAAGAACTTAATTGTTACTGAAAGTTAGCATAGTAACAATTGAATGAAATGATAAAATTAGCGAAATAATTATTTTTTTTATTATCGTGAAACAAATCACGATTAAAAAAATGAGGCAAGTATCCACCCTAACGCCTCAAATGCACTTTTTATTAATTTTTTTATTCTTGTTGACTTAACATAAATATTTTATAATATTCTGTCACGGCTGTTTCTTAAAATTTTTCTTTATCATTTTAAAAAGTCATCACATGTTTTAAAGTCACCACATGTTCAAAATTTTCTAATTTTGCCCTAAAATAAAATTCTACTTAGTGTTTTTTCTAATCAATATATTTAGAATGTGAAATAATTTGTAGGAACGCGCTATTACGTAGAATTTTTCTAGTTATTACGCGAAATAATGGATCTCTTTTATTTAAGGTAACTTAAATATCATTCATCCCACCCGTTAAGAGGTTTGATCTTCAAACATACGAAAGCAATTTCTACCGAATCCCTGTGAATATTTATCAACATCAGATGGATTTTTTCTTTTGGCAACAAAACAGATTCCACGATTATACCTCAGGATCTGCAGCATAAACTTCTTCCTTGTTTCATATACAAAGACAACAAACTAAAACTCAACTTCTCTCATTAATTCAGGGAATTAGAAATAAGAATTTTCAATCATCATGGAGTTCAAGATTTGACAAATACAGATGGCTTTATTTCATTTTTTTCTTCTTCGCCAAAAAAAAACAACAACACAAAACTTTTCAATTTCACCATCACTTCGAAGCAAAAGAAAACGATAAAAGTGAAACCATTTTCTCAATTCAAAAAGAAAGCAGACGATCTAAAACGGCCGCCATAACTTCATTAGAATTCTGCGTATGGCTTGCCTTCTAACCAGGTGAATAAAATCTGGTTAATATCTCAGTTAGGACGAAATCCTCAATAGACGTGGGGTCCAATCTTATTAAGAGACATAACAACAGAGGGAAAACTTTAAATGGCCCGGAATTTTAAAACGGCAGAAAGTTTTGGCGATTGTATGGAACGTGTTCGAACTGACAATTCTTAAATCACCAGGGAGATTGCGATTCGATTGAGCTTTTGCCGCTGGGCTTTGGGCAGTGGAGACTTCTCCTAAGCGAGATGGGAGATTAATAATGGCGGCCCCACACTTTCAACGGAACAACCCTGCGTATGGAAACTTTTGACACTTGTGTTCTTTAATGAGAATTATAGGGGTTGTACACAAAATTACTAATTTAAGAAAAATAATTATTTCAGAATAAACAATAACCAAATTAAAAATAAACAAAAATTTTAAAATCTTAGGCGAATATGATTGTAAGTTTGAAATTCCGATTCAAAACCTCACGCTATATGTGGAATTGTGCAAACGTTTCATAATTGTTTTAGATTTACACTACGAGGTTTAAAAGCAAAATACATTTGTTTATAACTTTTTTGTGAAAACTTTAACTAAATGACAGCTCCACTTTCTCGTTTATCTCAGATGTTAATCATTAAATTAAGCAATAAATAGTCAGGAAAAAAGTCAAGATTAAAAAAATATATTACCAAAGTTGGGTAAGCTAAAAATTAGAAAGAAAAAGCAATAAAAAATTGTAGTTGCCAAATGAAATCCCATTTTTCCAAAGATGTTTGTTAATCGCAACATAAATCGTAATCTGATTGCTACTCGGTTTTGAAAATTCAATGGACAACTAGTCAGATTTTCATTTTGTGACGTAGCTAAGTTGGCTGTTAATCGATCTTAAAGCAAGCAAAAACGTTAAGCGTCCTCATTAAAGTCCTCTTTTTTTTTAAATTTTTTTTTTTTTTTTTACTCTGAACGTAAACAAAAACCGTAATAGAAATGTTTAAATTTCTTTCCTTGCTTTGGAGATCAACTTTCTTATGATGAAAATATAAACATTCATACTCCTTGTGTGTTGCCAGTAGCATGAATAGTTGAGTAATACGCCGTAAGATGGAAAATTAAATTTGTGTAAACATTGTTGACAGCACAAAATTAGCTACATAAATGGTAATAATAAATAACCCTCTTGTCACGTGATCCCTCTCATTTGGCGACTTTAACGGTGAAAGAAGAGCGCTGTGTGACAGTTGAGATTTGTTGTCTTTTCTGGTAGATTTGAGATTTGTGTTTTTAAAAGAAGGAAAATTTAGAGTATCAGGAATGTTGGTTGGGCTTTAAAGTACAGAAAAAAAATTAGATATTTTTTTTAACAAAATTTTAATAAATTAAAAATTATTTTTGAATTCCAATTTTTTTAAATATTGTATTCGCGAATGGTTTTAAAAACGGTAAAAAAAATTTATTGTTATTTCGTAAAATCCCTATATTATAATTTTTTAAATATTGATATTTTTATATTCATATCATATCATTCATATCATTTTTTATATTCATATCATATTCTTCTCCGGATGCCCCCTAACGGGGGCGGGACGGGGTTAAGCTTTGATTCATATCATATTGATATTTTATATTGATAATATTAATACATTTTTTTTATATTAAAATATGTAAAAAATTCTTTTAATTTTTACACTGTGCGTTTATTTTTTTGACATAAATTTTACAATAATACAGCCTTTTGTAAAATTCATGAATATCTTATCACGCATTTGAAATTTTTGAAAACCTTTGCAATAAATGATTATAAACATATGTTAAAGGAATCAAAAAGTAAAATGAAAATTAAGAATTAAAGATGTGATATTTCACATTAAGAAAAAAAAAACTTTAAAAAATCTGCTTCGCTCTTTTAAACTTTCCAATTTTATTAAAGCTTTACTCTTGAAATAATAATGTTAACTAGCTTTAATAAAACTTCCAGTACTCCCCATTTTTCCCCTGCACTTTTGTAATAAAAAAAAGGTCTGACGATTTCAATTAAAAGGAATCTGATGATTTAATGAAAATACTAATAATTAAGTGCTAAAAATTTTGCCCTGTTCATCGAATCGTTTTGTAATAATCTTTTAGAATAATCCTGAAACAAACAACTCTGATCAAATGTATTTTGCGAATTAAATTAACTTAGAGTAAGCGGCTATTTTCTTTTAAAATTGAAGAGAAGATGTAAATAAACAAAGCAATAACGAAACAACAATATCACTTAAACTTCGAGTAACGGGTTTTAGAATTAAAATTAAAGGGAAGAAAATTATATATTAATAATGAATAATTCTATATCGCGGTGATTTCGAGGATTTCTAAGATAACTAAAATGTAATTTCTCCATTCTTTCTTTCTTTATTTATACAAATTGGGCACCTGGGCCGCGCAGAAGGCCCCTATCCCATATATCATGAAGTAAAAAAAGTTAAAATAAAAGACAGTTTGAGTTCAGCAGTCTATGGGGTGGCTGTTACTGGGAGACAAGCACCTTGCTTGCATAACTGAAAGAAAATGAAAATAATAAGAGCAACTTGCTGTTAAACTGTGGATGGCTGTGGTTTGATTGTCGACGTGAAGTAACATGTCAGGATTTCAGTATTGGTAAAGTGTTTGATGTTATTGATGCTTTGGATTATTGATGTAGACTATAGATGCTGGAAAATTTCTCCATGAAACCTGATGCTGGGGAAAAGGAACTATTTTTTTAAAAGAAGTGGTAATTAACAAAACCTATAAAAGAGATTTGTTTGAGATTCGCGGTAGACTTTCTGTATATGGTTAACAGGGTTTCAGCGGGCCTTGAAAATTTTAAAAAGCGATCACGAAAATAAAACAAATGTCGAAATTTTAATTTCTGTGCAACCACCACTAAAATTGTTTTCCAAAGAAAGTATCTATGCATGAAATTTTAAGTTTTTTAAACTACTTACCGATTAAGTAGTATATTAAAATAAGAAATATCTTCTAGCATTCACTTAAGCTTGGTTAAGTTGTTTTGTTAAAGATGTTATACTAACTCATCAGTGTGTTTCAAAACTATAACTTTGATATTGTTATTCACAGGAGGGTTGCTATTTATATTTCTGGCCTTGGCAACAGTAAGTGTTGCTAGGCGACCGCAGACGATTTTAATCGAAAGTTTGATATTTGTAAACATAAATTCAGCAGACGATTTACCATTATAGCTTCATTTGTGTTGTTGACAGTCAATTGAAAAGTTCTTCTCTTTCAAAAAATGGAATTGAATCGTGAACATTTTCGTGCCATTATTTTTCATAACTTTCGACGTGGATTGTCAAGACAAGAGAGCTTCGATGAACTTAATTCTTTACTCAGCGATAAAGCGCCATCGTACAGCACTGTAAAAAATTGGTATAACGAATTTAATCGTGGTCGATATTCGATTCAGGACGAATCCCGTGCAGGTCGTCCAAAATCCGTTGTTGTGCCAGAAAAGATCGATGCTGTGCGTGAACTGATGAAGCAAGATCGTCATGTGACATACCGTGAAATAGAGGCGTCTTTGGACATTAGTATGACTAGCATCAATAAAATATTGCATGAACATTTGAGCGTGAAAAAAAAAAATTTCGCGTTGGATCCCGCATAATCTGACAAACGCTCAAAAAAAGGCTCGTGTTGATTGGTGCAAGGAAATGTTGGAAAAATACGTTCAAGGTACATCAAAGGCTGTGTATAACATCGACACAGGTGACGAATCATGGATCTATGCATATGAGCCGGAAACAAAACAGCAACCAACTGTATGGGTCTTCCAAGACGAGGCAAAACCAACAAAAGTTGTTCGAGGAAGAAGCCCATCGAAACAAATGATTGCCTGTTTCTTCGACATTAACGGTCATGTGGCAACAGTGGCGTTAGAGCAACGCAGGACGGTCAATTCTGAATGGTACACGACCATTTTTTTGCCAGAAGTTATCGGAGAAATTCGAAAAAAGCAGAAGAGCAGGCGAATCATTCTTCATCATGACAATGCGAGCTCTCACACATCGACTCAAACAAAGGCATTTCTGACGGAGCGAAAGATCGAACTGATGGGTCATCCGCCGTACAGCCCTGATTTGGCACCCAATGACTTCTTCTTATTCCCACACATCAAAAATAAATTACGTGGGCAATGATTTTCGACCCACAAAGAAGCGGTTGATGCATTCAAAACGCATGCTTTGGAGTTACCTCAATCGGACTGGAAAAAGTGCTTTGAAAATTAGTTCAAACGCATGCAAAAGTGTATTGATCATCATGGAGAATATTTTGAAAAACAATAAAACCAATTTCGATCCTACATATTTGTTTTTTCATTATTAGGCCAGAAATATAAATAGCAACCCTCGTAAAAAGGAATAATTGGGGTTAATATGAGGTTTGGAAGAAAAGATGCAAAGTCTGAAAGATAACTAAGTATAAAAAACTAAGTATGAAAAAATGTAAATTGAAAATACGTAATTTCTGTTAACACTCAACTACAGCTACAGGTTCATTTCCATTGCTGACAGACCCGCGAGGATTTGCACCATCAAATTCGAAAAATTGGTGAATTGCTTTAGAATCGTCTTTCTTTTCTAAATTAACGTTAAAAGTTGTAGCAATTCCAGGCAATTGCCTGGAATTGCTACAAACTAAAGTTTTTTAGCATCACACTACTTTTTTTTTAAAAAATAAAAAGTAGCACACCACACTTAACTACAAACTACGAAAAAAAGTAGCGACTACAGTAGTTTCACTTCCTGTAAAGCACTACTTCCGACAACTGGTCTTGAACTACTGAGCCATCACGGCACAGTAAACATTACATAGAATATATAAATATAATGGTTAATAGTTACACAGCAGAACGTAGTTTTATTTTAAGTTCTCTGAATGTACAAGTTTATATAGAACGTTTATTTATATATACATTTATACTGGTTGGCTCCTTTGAAAATAATATTTGAAATAAAAACCATATGATCTAAACCTATCACAACATAAACTGAATGTCCCCACTACTCCCTATGTTGCAGAGAAGTTAAGACACTTAGTATTCATTAGAATCAAAAATATCATACCAGGTCAAAATTCTTGATGGTGCCATCAAAAAATTTGATGGTTTATTTTGGTTTCAGTGCGATTCATAATGGCCCAACATAATATAATGGTCATCATCATTCAACATTTTCCATTATGTGGTCGTGGCTTTTGATATGCCAACAAACTTCCAACATGAGAAGTTTGACTCTCATGGACCAACAATCCATGATGGTTCCAACTATACATTTCCAGGATGTTTTAATGGGAATTCTTATTAATTCTCAGGAATATACCATCAAAACAATTTGGTTTGGTTTTATGTTGAACATCATAAATCAATCCGAATTCCTACATTAAGATGATAGTCGTTCATGATCCTTCCAACATTTGATTTCTAAGATACTTTGATGAAGTTGGTGATGGTCCATAATGGTAGAACAATGCATTTCCATGATTGTTCTTGTTGGTTTAGCTAGAATATACCCTCAGAACATTTTGAGTTCTTTTATGTTGGCTTATCATAAATCAGTCGGAATTCTATATATTGGGGTGATGGTGGTTCATGATCGTTCCAATATTTGATTTCTAATAAATACTGAGGGAAATTTCTGATGGTTCAACATGAGCAAACCATCAAAACAAGATGCTGTTCTTATTTTGGACATTGAATTGATGATTACTTATGTTGGTTAAAATAATAAAAAAATATAATGGTTCATGGTTGGAATTCTTGATGTTTACCATCACAATTATGTTGCTCCATAAATAGAAAACCATCAAAAATTTTGAGTGGGGATGGTCAAAGGTTTTATATATATAAATATATATAATTAAAGTACAGATATTCTAATTTTTTGTTGTACCCTCTTCCGATTGATTTAATTTCAAATGCGATATTACATATATTTAATGTGCCGTAAAATCCATTGGGGTTTCCTCTACCAAACATCCTGCGAGGCTTGTAATAACAGAGCAAAACCCTGTTATTAATATGGGAATAATTAGTCCTAAAATCAGATGAATAATGAGTCCATATTCTGCATAGCTGTTTATTAATTAAAAGATGGTGAAGCAACAGTTTTCTTCCCTCTCCGGCTGGAAGGGGAGAGACGCTTTTCTCGTCAGATCTGACGGAGTTTAACTAGCACCAGTAAAACACAAAAAGCCACGCAAAAACCATCGGTCCTGCGTTTTATAGGATAATTAAAAGTGTGAAAAGGTCAGTCATATTGCATTCCTTGTATTCCTACGCCTCATCGCAAATAATTTAATACTCATAGAAAATCGTTTAATCTTTCCTTATATGGAAGTGAAAGATCTTAAAATAACTCCTCTTTTGAAACATAAATCTAATTATAATTCATTGGCTTGTTTACAGCCTTGAAGTCCCAAAATAGAATATCTGTACTTTAATTTTTTAACTAAGACATTTTATGAAAATGAATGAGCTTCAATGCTTTTATTAATACAAAAGTAATTTTATAACTTTTGTATTACACACACACACACACACACACACACACACACACACACACACACACACACACACACACACATATATATATATATATATATATATATATATATATATATATATATATATATATATATATATTGCATTAAAACTGTGTATCTTGTAGAAAGAAACTGATTGTAGATTTGAAAACTCCGTCAAAAAATCTCATGTAGCAGGAAAAAAACTTTGTTCCGCAGTGTTATTTAATCTAGTTGAAATAAAACTTTTTATACGTTGCGGAATCTAAGATACATTTGCCATTTCACAAGAAAACGTTCGAAAGAGATATAAATTAGAGTCTTTCTTAAATTTGCTTACGACCCCTTTATTGAAGGGGAGCTGCGAGAGATGCATCCATCTGAACTTGAGATGAGTATTCTTTAACCATCATGAATCGTGTCACGCTTCTTAAAGATGGATGACTCGGCGACAACTCTGTTGCACTTTACTTATTCATTCACTGCGCTCTGTTACGCCAATATTCCCACGCCACTGAAGGAGTGGCGATTCTTGGATTGGAAGAATAATAATGTGCTAACAATCAAGAAAAAGTACATTTCTTCTGATTTTCGATCTTGATATTTTAAATACTAAATAACTTATGGAATTTGTAAATTATATAATATATAATAATAAAAAAAAAGAGTTTGTGTGTTCTTTTCTTATCAACTCCAAAACCATTCGTGCTAGGATCTTGAAATTTGGAGTATGGGAGAAGGGGTAATAGGATCCAAAAATTAGTTTAAAATATAGCGAAAACATGGTAAAAAATATAATAAAGATTTATGAAAAGAGAAGAAGAAAAAATTTTCAAGCTAAAATATTTGGAAAAAAATTAAGAATTTAATTAAAAAAAATTTAAAATTAAAAAGTCGGAAAACAAATTAATAAAAAGATCTCGTCGTCAGCTCACACAATTATATCCTCAAAAAAGTGTGCTTTCTAATATTATATTAATATATCAAAGCAAAATATATCAATACAATAGTGCGAGAACCATAAAAAAAAATTGAAATGAAAATAGAGCATATTAAGCAAAAAATACTAAACAAAGCATATCAAGCGAAATATAGGAAATAAAAAGCAAGAAAGGTAGAAACTACGAAATAAAATGCAAAATGTAATATCTAAAAAACAAGTAGCGATTTTAAATGAACTTACACATACCTATATCTTTAAAAGATGATTTAAAATATTTTTGTAACAAGTTTGCCAGTTTACAAAATATGAGAATAAAAGCGTAAATAGAGGGTAGAGAAAATTTTTAACGGCGCGTTCTTACAATTCTGAAGCACGTTTGATTTGTTAGTTACCTTGGATTGGCCCAAACAGAATGTTGGCTATGTAATAACATTACACTGGATAATTCAAAGTTTACAATTGATAAGGTTGATTTCTAATTACACAATTATAATAATTTTTGGGAAATGATTAACATTTATTCAAAAATTTCTATATAAAAGTTTTGAAGGTTTTTAGCCACGGATTTTCCCAAATGGGATTTGCACATGCTAAAAATATAAATATAGTAAATAAAAATATTTTTTATAAATTTATTAATAACAATAGCATACAATTAACTAAATGATTTGATATAGAACTTAATTACATTAGTTAAGTATTCATTTCTTTTTATCAAATTTTGATAGAGTTTGTCTATTTGTTGTTATATGTTGTTATATTTGGCTATTTGTTGTTCCCTCTACAGGGTAGTACTGTATGCTACCCTGTATAGGGCAAAATGAAGAAATTTTGTTGCTGGCTAGCGGCTAGTTAATGAATTATATGAATGAAATAACACTCAAAATATTTAGTTTCATGGGATTAAATAGTAGAAAGGTTTACTATTGAGGATTTGATTTTAAAATATTTCTACCATTTCTGAAATCAAGAATTCACTTTTTATAAATAAAAAAAATAAATAAAAATAAAAATATAGAATTTAAAAAAATTGAAAAGCATTTCAAATACAATTGATGACTAGTTATAAAAAAACAGTGGAATGGCAACAGTATGAAAATATTCTCTTCTTCTAGTGATGAGTGATTGAATTCTTTTTCTAACACTTTTAAAATTCAAACATTTAAGACAAAAAATTTAATTTCATAGGATAAAATAGTAAAACAGTTTACAAGACAATTGAGGATTTGATTTTAGAACATTTCTATCATTTCGGAAATCAAGAAATCATTTTTTAAAAAAATAGAAAAGCATTTCAAATACAATTGATAACTAGTTATAAAAAACAGTGGAATGGCAACAGTATGAAAATATTCTCTTCTTCTAGTGATGAGTGATTGAATTCTTTTTCTAACACTTTTAAAATTCAAACATTTAAAACAAAAAATTTAATTTCATAGGATAAAATAGTAGAACAGTTTACAAGACAATTGAGGATTTGATTTTAGAACATTTCTATCATTTCGGAAATCAAGAAATCATTTTTTAAAACAATATAAAAACATTTCAAATACGATTGATGACTAGTTATAAATAACAGAGGAATGGCAAGAGTATTCTTCTAGTGATGAGTGATAGAATCAGTCAGTGGCTGATGACTGATAGATTTCCGGAATCAAATCCTAATCGAAGAGAGAGAAGAATATCTAAATCTAGTTCTCTCCATTAGAATGTTACTCTCAGAGGACTCTCACGTCAATGGTTAGAACTCCCATCTAATGATAATTCATGCAAATAGCTGTTTCCCGAATTATTTCCAGATATCACATTAGCCTAATGAATCAGAGGCATTAAAAGAACTAACATTATGACGTCACAAAGAAATAATGACGCCCCACCAATGACAGGCATCACACGCCCGGTGCCACTGGAATACCTAAATTCAACCACAGCGCCATATTTGGTCAATGAATGTTTTAAAACAGAATTTTCTACTCGGAATTATGCTTTTCCTAATATAATTGACTTTTTTTTTACCAATAACTCTACAAAAAAAAAACTAATATGTTAATTCCCTTTCCCTAAATTGCTAAACAAAAAAGATAATAAAGTCATTGAGGGAATAAACTTTTTAATAGAATGAAATTTGCACAGGGATGCCAACTGCTCCGCTTTTTGCAATAGTTCTAACACATTTGTAGAGAATTAAATAGTGAAACTCGTAGAGTAAGGATAATTATGCCTACTTATTAAAAGAGTAACCGCGAGATAATTACAATACAGTTGCATTTCATATACTTCGAATTTTTGATAATGTAGTGGTGGAAAAATTACTTAAATTCCCTTTCCCTAAATTGCTAAACAAAAAAGATAATAAAGTCATTGAGGGAATAAACTTTTTAATAGAATGAAATTTGCACAGGGATGCCAACTGCTCCGCTTTTTGCAATAGTTCTAACACATTTGTAGAGAATTAAATAGTGAAACTCGTAGAGTAAGGATAATTATGCCTACTTATTAAAAGAGTAACCGCGAGATAATTACAATACAGTTGCATTTCATATACTTCGAATTTTTGATAATGTAGTGGTGGAAAAATTACTTAAATTCCCTTTCCCTAAATTGCTAAACAAAAAAGATAATAAAGTCATTGAGGGAATAAACTTTTTAATAGAATGAAATTTGCACAGGGATGCCAACTGCTCCGCTTTTTGCAATAGTTCTAACACATTTGTAGAGAATTAAATAGTGAAACTCGTAGAGTAAGGATAATTATGCCTACTTATTAAAAGAGTAACCGCGAGATAATTACAATACAGTTGCATTTCATATACTTCGAATTTTTGATAATGTAGTGGTGGAAAAATTACTTAAATTCCCTTTCCCTAAATTGCTAAACAAAAAAGATAATAAAGTCATTGAGGGAATAAACTTTTTAATAGAATGAAATTTGCACAGGGATGCCAACTGCTCCGCTTTTTGCAATAGTTCTAACACATTTGTAGAGAATTAAATAGTGAAACTCGTAGAGTAAGGATAATTATGCCTACTTATTAAAAGAGTAACCGCGAGATAATTACAATACAGTTGCATTTCATATACTTCGAATTTTTGATAATGTAGTGGTGGAAAAATTACTTAAATTCCCTTTCCCTAAATTGCTAAACAAAAAAGATAATAAAGTCATTGAGGGAATAAACTTTTTAATAGAATGAAATTTGCACAGGGATGCCAACTGCTCCGCTTTTTGCAATAGTTCTAACACATTTGTAGAGAAACTCGTAGAGTAAGGATAATTATGCCTACTTATTAAAAGAGTAACCGCGAGATAATTACAATACAGTTGCATTTCATATACTTCGAATTTTTGATAATGTAGTGGTGGAAAAATTACTTAAATTCCCTTTCCCTAAATTGCTAAACAAAAAAGATAATAAAGTCATTGAGGGAATAAACTTTTTAATAGAATGAAATTTGCACAGGGATGCCAACTGCTCCGCTTTTTGCAATAGTTCTAACACATTTGTAGAGAATTAAATAGTGAAACTCGTAGAGTAAGGATAATTATGCCTACTTATTAAAAGAGTAACCGCGAGATAATTACAATACAGTTGCATTTCATATACTTCGAATTTTTGATAATGTAGTGGTGGAAAAATTACTTAAATTCCCTTTCCCTAAATTGCTAAACAAAAAAGATAATAAAGTAATTGAGGGAATAAACTTTTTAATAGAATGAAATTTGCACAGGGATGCCAACTGCTCCGCTTTTTGCAATAGTTCTAACACATTTGTAGAGAAACTCGTAGAGTAAGGATAATTATGCCTACTTATTAAAAGAGTAACCGCGAGATAATTACAATACAGTTGCATTTCATATACTTCGAATTTTTGATAATGTAGTGGTGGAAAAATTACTTAAATTCCCTTTCCCTAAATTGCTAAACAAAAAAGATAATAAAGTCATTGAGGGAATAAACTTTTTAATAGAATGAAATTTGCACAGGGATGCCAACTGCTCCGCTTTTTGCAATAGTTCTAACACATTTGTAGAGAATTAAATAGTGAAACTCGTAGAGTAAGGATAATTATGCCTACTTATTAAAAGAGTAACCGCGAGATAATTACAATACAGTTGCATTTCATATACTTCGAATTTTTGATAATGTAGTGGTGGAAAAATTACTTAAATTCCCTTTCCCTAAATTGCTAAACAAAAAAGATAATAAAGTCATTGAGGGAATAAACTTTTTAATAGAATGAAATTTGCACAGGGATGCCAACTGCTCCGCTTTTTGCAATAGTTCTAACACATTTGTAGAGAAACTCGTAGAGTAAGGATAATTATGCCTACTTATTAAAAGAGTAACCGCGAGATAATTACAATACAGTTGCATTTCATATACTTCGAATTTTTGATAATGTAGTGGTGGAAAAATTACTTAAATTCCCTTTCCCTAAATTGCTAAACAAAAAAGATAATAAAGTCATTGAGGGAATAAACTTTTTAATAGAATGAAATTTGCACAGGGATGCCAACTGCTCCGCTTTTTGCAATAGTTCTAACACATTTGTAGAGAATTAAATAGTGAAACTCGTAGAGTAAGGATAATTATGCCTACTTATTAAAAGAGTAACCGCGAGATAATTACAATACAGTTGCATTTCATATACTTCGAATTTTTGATAATGTAGTGGTGGAAAAATTACTTAAATTCCCTTTCCCTAAATTGCTAAACAAAAAAGATAATAAAGTCATTGAGGGAATAAACTTTTTAATAGAATGAAATTTGCACAGGGATGCCAACTGCTCCGCTTTTTGCAATAGTTCTAACACATTTGTAGAGAAACTCGTAGAGTAAGGATAATTATGCCTACTTATTAAAAGAGTAACCGCGAGATAATTACAATACAGTTGCATTTCATATACTTCGAATTTTTGATAATGTAGTGGTGGAAAAATTACTTAAATTCCCTTTCCCTAAATTGCTAAACAAAAAAGATAATAAAGTCATTGAGGGAATAAACTTTTTAATAGAATGAAATTTGCACAGGGATGCCAACTGCTCCGCTTTTTGCAATAGTTCTAACACATTTGTAGAGAATTAAATAGTGAAACTCGTAGAGTAAGGATAATTATGCCTACTTATTAAAAGAGTAACCGCGAGATAATTACAATACAGTTGCATTTCATATACTTCGAATTTTTGATAATGTAGTGGTGGAAAAATTACTTAAATTCCCTTTCCCTAAATTGCTAAACAAAAAAGATAATAAAGTCATTGAGGGAATAAACTTTTTAATAGAATGAAATTTGCACAGGGATGCCAACTGCTCCGCTTTTTGCAATAGTTCTAACACATTTGTAGAGAATTAAATAGTGAAACTCGTAGAGTAAGGATAATTATGCCTACTTATTAAAAGAGTAACCGCGAGATAATTACAATACAGTTGCATTTCATATACTTCGAATTTTTGATAATGTAGTGGTGGAAAAATTACTTAAATTCCCTTTCCCTAAATTGCTAAACAAAAAAGATAATAAAGTCATTGAGGGAATAAACTTTTTAATAGAATGAAATTTGCACAGGGATGCCAACTGCTCCGCTTTTTGCAATAGTTCTAACACATTTGTAGAGAATTAAATAGTGAAACTCGTAGAGTAAGGATAATTATGCCTACTTATTAAAAGAGTAACCGCGAGATAATTACAATACAGTTGCATTTCATATACTTCGAATTTTTGATAATGTAGTGGTGGAAAAATTACTTAAATTCCCTTTCCCTAAATTGCTAAACAAAAAAGATAATAAAGTCATTGAGGGAATAAACTTTTTAATAGAATGAAATTTGCACAGGGATGCCAACTGCTCCGCTTTTTGCAATAGTTCTAACACATTTGTAGAGAAACTCGTAGAGTAAGGATAATTATGCCTACTTATTAAAAGAGTAACCGCGAGATAATTACAATACAGTTGCATTTCATATACTTCGAATTTTTGATAATGTAGTGGTGGAAAAATTACTTAAATTCCCTTTCCCTAAATTGCTAAACAAAAAAGATAATAAAGTCATTGAGGGAATAAACTTTTTAATAGAATGAAATTTGCACAGGGATGCCAACTGCTCCGCTTTTTGCAATAGTTCTAACACATTTGTAGAGAAACTCGTAGAGTAAGGATAATTATGCCTACTTATTAAAAGAGTAACCGCGAG
Source organism: Parasteatoda lunata (assembly GCA_949128135.1). Lineage (NCBI taxonomy): Eukaryota > Metazoa > Arthropoda > Arachnida > Araneae > Theridiidae > Parasteatoda > Parasteatoda lunata. The sequence goes on from OX421977.1 coordinate 8,550,514, forward strand.
ATAATTACAATACAGTTGCATTTCATATACTTCGAATTTTTGATAATGTAGTGGTGGAAAAATTACTTAAATTCCCTTTCCCTAAATTGCTAAACAAAAAAGATAATAAAGTCATTGAGGGAATAAACTTTTTAATAGAATGAAATTTGCACAGGGATGCCAACTGCTCCGCTTTTTGCAATAGTTCTAACACATTTGTAGAGAAACTCGTAGAGTAAGGATAATTATGCCTACTTATTAAAAGAGTAACCGCGAGATAATTACAATACAGTTGCATTTCATATACTTCGAATTTTTGATAATGTAGTGGTGGAAAAATTACTTAAATTCCCTTTCCCTAAATTGCTAAACAAAAAAGATAATAAAGTCATTGAGGGAATAAACTTTTTAATAGAATGAAATTTGCACAGGGATGCCAACTGCTCCGCTTTTTGCAATAGTTCTAACACATTTGTAGAGAAACTCGTAGAGTAAGGATAATTATGCCTACTTATTAAAAGAGTAACCGCGAGATAATTACAATACAGTTGCATTTCATATACTTCGAATTTTTGATAATGTAGTGGTGGAAAAATTACTTAAATTCCCTTTCCCTAAATTGCTAAACAAAAAAGATAATAAAGTCATTGAGGGAATAAACTTTTTAATAGAATGAAATTTGCACAGGGATGCCAACTGCTCCGCTTTTTGCAATAGTTCTAACACATTTGTAGAGAATTAAATAGTGAAACTCGTAGAGTAAGGATAATTATGCCTACTTATTAAAAGAGTAACCGCGAGATAATTACAATACAGTTGCATTTCATATACTTCGAATTTTTGATAATGTAGTGGTGGAAAAATTACTTAAATTCCCTTTCCCTAAATTGCTAAACAAAAAAGATAATAAAGTCATTGAGGGAATAAACTTTTTAATAGAATGAAATTTGCACAGGGATGCCAACTGCTCCGCTTTTTGCAATAGTTCTAACACATTTGTAGAGAATTAAATAGTGAAACTCGTAGAGTAAGGATAATTATGCCTACTTATTAAAAGAGTAACCGCGAGATAATTACAATACAGTTGCATTTCATATACTTCGAATTTTTGATAATGTAGTGGTGGAAAAATTACTTAAATTCCCTTTCCCTAAATTGCTAAACAAAAAAGATAATAAAGTCATTGAGGGAATAAACTTTTTAATAGAATGAAATTTGCACAGGGATGCCAACTGCTCCGCTTTTTGCAATAGTTCTAACACATTTGTAGAGAAACTCGTAGAGTAAGGATAATTATGCCTACTTATTAAAAGAGTAACCGCGAGATAATTACAATACAGTTGCATTTCATATACTTCGAATTTTTGATAATGTAGTGGTGGAAAAATTACTTAAATTCCCTTTCCCTAAATTGCTAAACAAAAAAGATAATAAAGTCATTGAGGGAATAAACTTTTTAATAGAATGAAATTTGCACAGGGATGCCAACTGCTCCGCTTTTTGCAATAGTTCTAACACATTTGTAGAGAATTAAATAGTGAAACTCGTAGAGTAAGGATAATTATGCCTACTTATTAAAAGAGTAACCGCGAGATAATTACAATACAGTTGCATTTCATATACTTCGAATTTTTGATAATGTAGTGGTGGAAAAATTACTTAAATTCCCTTTCCCTAAATTGCTAAACAAAAAAGATAATAAAGTCATTGAGGGAATAAACTTTTTAATAGAATGAAATTTGCACAGGGATGCCAACTGCTCCGCTTTTTGCAATAGTTCTAACACATTTGTAGAGAATTAAATAGTGAAACTCGTAGAGTAAGGATAATTATGCCTACTTATTAAAAGAGTAACCGCGAGATAATTACAATACAGTTGCATTTCATATACTTCGAATTTTTGATAATGTAGTGGTGGAAAAATTACTTAAATTCCCTTTCCCTAAATTGCTAAACAAAAAAGATAATAAAGTCATTGAGGGAATAAACTTTTTAATAGAATGAAATTTGCACAGGGATGCCAACTGCTCCGCTTTTTGCAATAGTTCTAACACATTTGTAGAGAAACTCGTAGAGTAAGGATAATTATGCCTACTTATTAAAAGAGTAACCGCGAGATAATTACAATACAGTTGCATTTCATATACTTCGAATTTTTGATAATGTAGTGGTGGAAAAATTACTTAAATTCCCTTTCCCTAAATTGCTAAACAAAAAAGATAATAAAGTCATTGAGGGAATAAACTTTTTAATAGAATGAAATTTGCACAGGGATGCCAACTGCTCCGCTTTTTGCAATAGTTCTAACACATTTGTAGAGAATTAAATAGTGAAACTCGTAGAGTAAGGATAATTATGCCTACTTATTAAAAGAGTAACCGCGAGATAATTACAATACAGTTGCATTTCATATACTTCGAATTTTTGATAATGTAGTGGTGGAAAAATTACTTAAATTCCCTTTCCCTAAATTGCTAAACAAAAAAGATAATAAAGTCATTGAGGGAATAAACTTTTTAATAGAATGAAATTTGCACAGGGATGCCAACTGCTCCGCTTTTTGCAATAGTTCTAACACATTTGTAGAGAAACTCGTAGAGTAAGGATAATTATGCCTACTTATTAAAAGAGTAACCGCGAGATAATTACAATACAGTTGCATTTCATATACTTCGAATTTTTGATAATGTAGTGGTGGAAAAATTACTTAAATTCCCTTTCCCTAAATTGCTAAACAAAAAAGATAATAAAGTCATTGAGGGAATAAACTTTTTAATAGAATGAAATTTGCACAGGGATGCCAACTGCTCCGCTTTTTGCAATAGTTCTAACACATTTGTAGAGAATTAAATAGTGAAACTCGTAGAGTAAGGATAATTATGCCTACTTATTAAAAGAGTAACCGCGAGATAATTACAATACAGTTGCATTTCATATACTTCGAATTTTTGATAATGTAGTGGTGGAAAAATTACTTAAATTCCCTTTCCCTAAATTGCTAAACAAAAAAGATAATAAAGTCATTGAGGGAATAAACTTTTTAATAGAATGAAATTTGCACAGGGATGCCAACTGCTCCGCTTTTTGCAATAGTTCTAACACATTTGTAGAGAATTAAATAGTGAAACTCGTAGAGTAAGGATAATTATGCCTACTTATTAAAAGAGTAACCGCGAGATAATTACAATACAGTTGCATTTCATATACTTCGAATTTTTGATAATGTAGTGGTGGAAAAATTACTTAAATTCCCTTTCCCTAAATTGCTAAACAAAAAAGATAATAAAGTCATTGAGGGAATAAACTTTTTAATAGAATGAAATTTGCACAGGGATGCCAACTGCTCCGCTTTTTGCAATAGTTCTAACACATTTGTAGAGAATTAAATAGTGAAACTCGTAGAGTAAGGATAATTATGCCTACTTATTAAAAGAGTAACCGCGAGATAATTACAATACAGTTGCATTTCATATACTTCGAATTTTTGATAATGTAGTGGTGGAAAAATTACTTAAATTCCCTTTCCCTAAATTGCTAAACAAAAAAGATAATAAAGTCATTGAGGGAATAAACTTTTTAATAGAATGAAATTTGCACAGGGATGCCAACTGCTCCGCTTTTTGCAATAGTTCTAACACATTTGTAGAGAATTAAATAGTGAAACTCGTAGAGTAAGGATAATTATGCCTACTTATTAAAAGAGTAACCGCGAGATAATTACAATACAGTTGCATTTCATATACTTCGAATTTTTGATAATGTAGTGGTGGAAAAATTACTTAAATTCCCTTTCCCTAAATTGCTAAACAAAAAAGATAATAAAGTCATTGAGGGAATAAACTTTTTAATAGAATGAAATTTGCACAGGGATGCCAACTGCTCCGCTTTTTGCAATAGTTCTAACACATTTGTAGAGAATTAAATAGTGAAACTCGTAGAGTAAGGATAATTATGCCTACTTATTAAAAGAGTAACCGCGAGATAATTACAATACAGTTGCATTTCATATACTTCGAATTTTTGATAATGTAGTGGTGGAAAAATTACTTAAATTCCCTTTCCCTAAATTGCTAAACAAAAAAGATAATAAAGTCATTGAGGGAATAAACTTTTTAATAGAATGAAATTTGCACAGGGATGCCAACTGCTCCGCTTTTTGCAATAGTTCTAACACATTTGTAGAGAATTAAATAGTGAAACTCGTAGAGTAAGGATAATTATGCCTACTTATTAAAAGAGTAACCGCGAGATAATTACAATACAGTTGCATTTCATATACTTCGAATTTTTGATAATGTAGTGGTGGAAAAATTACTTAAATTCCCTTTCCCTAAATTGCTAAACAAAAAAGATAATAAAGTCATTGAGGGAATAAACTTTTTAATAGAATGAAATTTGCACAGGGATGCCAACTGCTCCGCTTTTTGCAATAGTTCTAACACATTTGTAGAGAATTAAATAGTGAAACTCGTAGAGTAAGGATAATTATGCCTACTTATTAAAAGAGTAACCGCGAGATAATTACAATACAGTTGCATTTCATATACTTCGAATTTTTGATAATGTAGTGGTGGAAAAATTACTTAAATTCCCTTTCCCTAAATTGCTAAACAAAAAAGATAATAAAGTCATTGAGGGAATAAACTTTTTAATAGAATGAAATTTGCACAGGGATGCCAACTGCTCCGCTTTTTGCAATAGTTCTAACACATTTGTAGAGAATTAAATAGTGAAACTCGTAGAGTAAGGATAATTATGCCTACTTATTAAAAGAGTAACCGCGAGATAATTACAATACAGTTGCATTTCATATACTTCGAATTTTTGATAATGTAGTGGTGGAAAAATTACTTAAATTCCCTTTCCCTAAATTGCTAAACAAAAAAGATAATAAAGTCATTGAGGGAATAAACTTTTTAATAGAATGAAATTTGCACAGGGATGCCAACTGCTCCGCTTTTTGCAATAGTTCTAACACATTTGTAGAGAATTAAATAGTGAAACTCGTAGAGTAAGGATAATTATGCCTACTTATTAAAAGAGTAACCGCGAGATAATTACAATACAGTTGCATTTCATATACTTCGAATTTTTGATAATGTAGTGGTGGAAAAATTACTTAAATTCCCTTTCCCTAAATTGCTAAACAAAAAAGATAATAAAGTCATTGAGGGAATAAACTTTTTAATAGAATGAAATTTGCACAGGGATGCCAACTGCTCCGCTTTTTGCAATAGTTCTAACACATTTGTAGAGAATTAAATAGTGAAACTCGTAGAGTAAGGATAATTATGCCTACTTATTAAAAGAGTAACCGCGAGATAATTACAATACAGTTGCATTTCATATACTTCGAATTTTTGATAATGTAGTGGTGGAAAAATTACTTAAATTCCCTTTCCCTAAATTGCTAAACAAAAAAGATAATAAAGTCATTGAGGGAATAAACTTTTTAATAGAATGAAATTTGCACAGGGATGCCAACTGCTCCGCTTTTTGCAATAGTTCTAACACATTTGTAGAGAATTAAATAGTGAAACTCGTAGAGTAAGGATAATTATGCCTACTTATTAAAAGAGTAACCGCGAGATAATTACAATACAGTTGCATTTCATATACTTCGAATTTTTGATAATGTAGTGGTGGAAAAATTACTTAAATTCCCTTTCCCTAAATTGCTAAACAAAAAAGATAATAAAGTCATTGAGGGAATAAACTTTTTAATAGAATGAAATTTGCACAGGGATGCCAACTGCTCCGCTTTTTGCAATAGTTCTAACACATTTGTAGAGAATTAAATAGTGAAACTCGTAGAGTAAGGATAATTATGCCTACTTATTAAAAGAGTAACCGCGAGATAATTACAATACAGTTGCATTTCATATACTTCGAATTTTTGATAATGTAGTGGTGGAAAAATTACTTAAATTCCCTTTCCCTAAATTGCTAAACAAAAAAGATAATAAAGTCATTGAGGGAATAAACTTTTTAATAGAATGAAATTTGCACAGGGATGCCAACTGCTCCGCTTTTTGCAATAGTTCTAACACATTTGTAGAGAATTAAATAGTGAAACTCGTAGAGTAAGGATAATTATGCCTACTTATTAAAAGAGTAACCGCGAGATAATTACAATACAGTTGCATTTCATATACTTCGAATTTTTGATAATGTAGTGGTGGAAAAATTACTTAAATTCCCTTTCCCTAAATTGCTAAACAAAAAAGATAATAAAGTCATTGAGGGAATAAACTTTTTAATAGAATGAAATTTGCACAGGGATGCCAACTGCTCCGCTTTTTGCAATAGTTCTAACACATTTGTAGAGAATTAAATAGTGAAACTCGTAGAGTAAGGATAATTATGCCTACTTATTAAAAGAGTAACCGCGAGATAATTACAATACAGTTGCATTTCATATACTTCGAATTTTTGATAATGTAGTGGTGGAAAAATTACTTAAATTCCCTTTCCCTAAATTGCTAAACAAAAAAGATAATAAAGTCATTGAGGGAATAAACTTTTTAATAGAATGAAATTTGCACAGGGATGCCAACTGCTCCGCTTTTTGCAATAGTTCTAACACATTTGTAGAGAATTAAATAGTGAAACTCGTAGAGTAAGGATAATTATGCCTACTTATTAAAAGAGTAACCGCGAGATAATTACAATACAGTTGCATTTCATATACTTCGAATTTTTGATAATGTAGTGGTGGAAAAATTACTTAAATTCCCTTTCCCTAAATTGCTAAACAAAAAAGATAATAAAGTCATTGAGGGAATAAACTTTTTAATAGAATGAAATTTGCACAGGGATGCCAACTGCTCCGCTTTTTGCAATAGTTCTAACACATTTGTAGAGAATTAAATAGTGAAACTCGTAGAGTAAGGATAATTATGCCTACTTATTAAAAGAGTAACCGCGAGATAATTACAATACAGTTGCATTTCATATACTTCGAATTTTTGATAATGTAGTGGTGGAAAAATTACTTAAATTCCCTTTCCCTAAATTGCTAAACAAAAAAGATAATAAAGTCATTGAGGGAATAAACTTTTTAATAGAATGAAATTTGCACAGGGATGCCAACTGCTCCGCTTTTTGCAATAGTTCTAACACATTTGTAGAGAATTAAATAGTGAAACTCGTAGAGTAAGGATAATTATGCCTACTTATTAAAAGAGTAACCGCGAGATAATTACAATACAGTTGCATTTCATATACTTCGAATTTTTGATAATGTAGTGGTGGAAAAATTACTTAAATTCCCTTTCCCTAAATTGCTAAACAAAAAAGATAATAAAGTCATTGAGGGAATAAACTTTTTAATAGAATGAAATTTGCACAGGGATGCCAACTGCTCCGCTTTTTGCAATAGTTCTAACACATTTGTAGAGAATTAAATAGTGAAACTCGTAGAGTAAGGATAATTATGCCTACTTATTAAAAGAGTAACCGCGAGATAATTACAATACAGTTGCATTTCATATACTTCGAATTTTTGATAATGTAGTGGTGGAAAAATTACTTAAATTCCCTTTCCCTAAATTGCTAAACAAAAAAGATAATAAAGTCATTGAGGGAATAAACTTTTTAATAGAATGAAATTTGCACAGGGATGCCAACTGCTCCGCTTTTTGCAATAGTTCTAACACATTTGTAGAGAATTAAATAGTGAAACTCGTAGAGTAAGGATAATTATGCCTACTTATTAAAAGAGTAACCGCGAGATAATTACAATACAGTTGCATTTCATATACTTCGAATTTTTGATAATGTAGTGGTGGAAAAATTACTTAAATTCCCTTTCCCTAAATTGCTAAACAAAAAAGATAATAAAGTCATTGAGGGAATAAACTTTTTAATAGAATGAAATTTGCACAGGGATGCCAACTGCTCCGCTTTTTGCAATAGTTCTAACACATTTGTAGAGAATTAAATAGTGAAACTCGTAGAGTAAGGATAATTATGCCTACTTATTAAAAGAGTAACCGCGAGATAATTACAATACAGTTGCATTTCATATACTTCGAATTTTTGATAATGTAGTGGTGGAAAAATTACTTAAATTCCCTTTCCCTAAATTGCTAAACAAAAAAGATAATAAAGTCATTGAGGGAATAAACTTTTTAATAGAATGAAATTTGCACAGGGATGCCAACTGCTCCGCTTTTTGCAATAGTTCTAACACATTTGTAGAGAATTAAATAGTGAAACTCGTAGAGTAAGGATAATTATGCCTACTTATTAAAAGAGTAACCGCGAGATAATTACAATACAGTTGCATTTCATATACTTCGAATTTTTGATAATGTAGTGGTGGAAAAATTACTTAAATTCCCTTTCCCTAAATTGCTAAACAAAAAAGATAATAAAGTCATTGAGGGAATAAACTTTTTAATAGAATGAAATTTGCACAGGGATGCCAACTGCTCCGCTTTTTGCAATAGTTCTAACTCATTTGTAGAGAATTAAATAGTGAAACTCGTAGAGTAAGGATAATTATGCCTACTTATTAAAAGAGTAACCGCGAGATAATTACAATACAGTTGCATTTCATATACTTCGAATTTTTGATAATGTAGTGGTGGAAAAATTACTTAAATTCCCTTTCCCTAAATTGCTAAACAAAAAAGATAATAAAGTCATTGAGGGAATAAACTTTTTAATAGAATGAAATTTGCACAGGGATGCCAACTGCTCCGCTTTTTGCAATAGTTCTAACACATTTGTAGAGAATTAAATAGTGAAACTCGTAGAGTAAGGATAATTATGCCTACTTATTAAAAGAGTAACCGCGAGATAATTACAATACAGTTGCATTTCATATACTTCGAATTTTTGATAATGTAGTGGTGGAAAAATTATGAAAAATACTAAACTAAAAATAACTTAAATTTGGTTATCACTAGACAATATTTTTTCATAAAACGGTATCTCATGATTTGCACAACTTACTTGCCGTTTAGATACCATTAGTCCAGCACATCTAGGGCTGCCAATTTTTTTTTTTTTTAAATTTATACCATTTAAACTTATTTTCCATATCACTAAATATAAATGATTTAAAAGTTCATACGCAACATTACTTTGATGCAGCTCCTTTGTAGTGAGGCTTTCAAAGTGTTTGCAAAATTACCAAAAGGTCTGAGAGCTTTGGTTCTCAAATGCCTACCACGCTATAAAATATTTTTCAAAAAGCGTAGCAGTTGTCATGCCCATGGGTGAAAGCCCTTATATTGCAAGACGGAAAAGAGAAAAAACTGGTACGTAAGTCCTTTCATTCCAGCATTTTTTCGAACAAAAATAAAATATCTGTAACTATCAAGATTTGTTTTATAATTTTAGCATATATATTAAACTGCTTCTTTTCCAAGAGCAAGTAGTTATTACTGAATAGCTTAAAAAAAGAATAAGTAAACTCCTCCCAAAAACAAGCAATAACTGAAAAGGATTTACTACCAGCCTTTCCTCTTTTCCGTCTCGCTTTCACCCCTGGTCATGCCCGCTCATCAGATGTATAAACATGAATCAACTAGTAGTAGAACCAGAAGGTGTTGAAAACCTCAATGGTGGGACTAGATTTACGAAATTTCGAAGTCAAAAGAAGCGTGGAAAACTTGTTTAGATTTATGCAAAGAGTTACAAAGCAGTACCATAACAATACCTAAACATTTAAGTAATTTTTTAAAAAATCTACTTCTGATTACCTCACTTATGTATTTAAGAAAAATTGCTTTACTAATCTATCTTATATGCGCAGAATGTGCCTCAAATCTCTTTTAGTGGATCTGTTAATTATCACTTCATTAATATTCTTATATTCGATTCGTTGGAAAAATTGTCTTTTAAAAACTATTTAGATCAAAAACCTTTGAATTCGGAAAAAAAGGTGAGGAAAAAGTGAGTGACCAGTAGACAATCGGATAAATATTTTATTTTAAAACCATCGTTGAACATCCGACCCAATTTTTTTGTGTTTACGACTACTAATGTTCAACTTCTTAACCTTGCAATTTTGTTGCATGCAGAGGGAAATCACGAAAGAAAACCTGCCACAGTTAGCCTGACGGCAAAGGGACTCTAACCCATCATCCGTCTACAAATGAGGATATTTTACATCAGCAACGTGGTCGGTGCAAGCCGGATGCAGAATTCGTATCGATCAGCCATTGCTACGATTCGAACCCAGTTCATCTGATTGGAAGGTGAACGCTCTATCCCCTGAGCCATCACGACTCTCTGACAAATATTTTTAAATTATTGATTTTGACTTCGATGGCCTGATTGGCAGGGCACTAGACTCACGTTCGTGTGAGCGGGAGTTCATATACAGCGGGCTGAAGACTCCCCGTGTAATAAATGGTGACTGCTGTACGTTAAATCTGTCGGGTCAAAAAGTTCTCCATGTTCCCATATACCTCTAGATGTACTGAATTGGAGATTGATCAGTCTCTGGTTCAGGTCACAATTACGATCTGTGGATGAATGAGTGTATTAATGGGTCTAGCTTATAAACGGGTTTGACGTATGGATATGACAGACGTCGAATTCTTGCATGCAGACGGCACCACTGGAAAATAAGAACAATTGCACCCCTCGCATTAATGACCTATGACAACAACAACGATAACAATTATTGATTCGCCAAGTAAAACAATTTAAGATTTAACTTTTAAAATTTAAACTTATGCATTAAACAAACTTTGCCATCACTAAAATTGTTTTTTCAATAACCATACAAGATATCACCTATGCAGGGGCCAAAGTCTCCTATTAAAATTTTTTGATATTAAAATAGTGATGGAAAAATGATCCAAATGGAAAAATAATAAGCTGAAAATAACTTACATTTTGTTGCCACTAGTAAATATATTTTTACAAAGGGGGCAAGTTTGCAACTCTGATTTTGCTAAGTACTTTCTATGCTTGATAGTATAAAATATATCGGCAACAGTTTTTCTTTTTAAATTTTTTTTATAGGAGGCTATTCCCCTGCTTATACCATCAGTGTTTCTGATAAGATCTGGAGACAAAGTGAACTACATGGAACAATGTTTGAAAGGCCATGGACACTCCGAGCAAATGTGCCAATGCTGAGGATGAAATTACTTAACACAGAAATTACTTAATACAGAATTTGCTAAACCTTTATTACTTTATTATCCATAGTAACCGGGCTTATCTTAAAATAGTGCAATTACAGAAATCACATAGTATGACCATGATTATCCACAGCAACTGGATTTGTATTGGATAATGAAAACAGTGGGATTATCAAGGTGACACGGTAGGTTTTCGATTATCCGTTGTAACTGGACCTACCACGAATAATGGTGGGTTTATAAAGATCATATAGTTGTTTGATAAACTCTGGAGGTTGATTCATCAATATAATCTGCTGGTTCAGAAATGTTTGAAAGAGGAAGAAAAAAAAAACTACACACTATTTAATTTTAATATCGCCATTAACTAAATGTCTTTTTGTCAAAAAGGTAGAAATATAGTTTATCTCAAAATTAATTTGTACTAGCGCACCAATGAGTTGGACACTTTCATTCCGTTTTTCAATAACTATTTTTGCAAAGTAACATCTAATTTTAAGTCCATAGTTGATTTAATTGATTCCTGAATTTCCTTTCATTCATTTCAGTTCATAAGTAAGATTTTTCTTGATTGTATGTGCATTACGATGTTAAATGTTTTTTGCCCAAATGATGTAATATACCTCTTTTTAGCAAAAGTGGAATCAATGATAGTCAAACTAAATTACACTAACAGTAAGAAAAAGACGAGAAAAACTACAAAAATTTAAATTTTCAGATTTTTTTTTTTCAAAATCAAAACCAAAGCTACCAACTAACAAAATAATTATTTACTTCTTATATAAAATGATTGTATGCATTAATCTAGTATAAACAGAACCACGAAGTGTTAAACATTTCGGAATCAATTTTGTTTAACGGTGGTTTTCAGATATAAGAAGTTCGGATCATAGAGGCTTTACTGTACTTGCAGATAAATGTTTTCAATCTAACATTATCTTAGTTTATCGAAAACTTTTGCCTCTTGTCTTATTCCTCCTTTTAGGTTCTATCTGTTGCAACCGAATAAGAATAGCTTTTTATGCTGTCTTGAGTGGTTCTAAGATGTAGAAGAGTTCATTTTTTTGCTCCAGTTCGAAGGATATAAAATGTGTAAAATCTTATATCATCAGTCGCTTTCTTATAATGATTATTTTTATTAATTTATTTTCATTTCTTTTTATTTATTTATTTATTTTTTAATCCAAAGATCTCCAACGGTCTTCTATTAATTTCGTGTTTGGTGTTATCGAATATCTCCCTTATTTTAAAAATTTTAGTTTTAAATTCACTATCAGTTTATAATAACTTTGGCAGAAAGCGGAGCAGTCGACATTCCTGCCAATATTTCAAATAACTAACCTGACCGGTCAGTATTTAACCTGTAGATCGAGTTGTAAAACCCTGCTTTAACCTTTTCGGAACGGGTGATTCATAAATATAGTCGTATGGAATCAGAAACAGAATGGAAAAAAATTAAAACAAAACCGGTAGCTTAAGTTTGGGCACGGCTAATTTAACAGACTTTGCTTTCACTTTAAATCTAATACTTCCAATCTATAATTGTTAAAAGTGTAACTATATATTTTTTAATTTGAACTAAATCTTGGTGATATAAATAAAGTAAACTATTATTACCTCTCCCACAAATAAACTGCTATAAAAAGGCTTCAAGTTTTACTTTTCTTACCGAGATTGTCGCCACCCTTAGAATGCATATATGACTCGCGCGTCTCGAAGATGTTAAGCAATGAAAACTGAAATGGGTTAACACTTAAATTACAAACACACAATTGCGAAATGGTGACCAAAGATGGGGGAAGCGGTATTACAGTATCTTGAAATATCCATATCTCTGAAGAGACTTGGGCAAGATTTATCATCTCTGTCTGACCCGCGAAAAAGAGATTTTTTTGCCATCTCATTGGAAATTTCTCGCGGATTTTTAAAGCTGGTGTTAATGGCGAGAGGTCATTATTACATTTTTTTTTTTTGTTCTACCTTCTGGCGGGGATTTGATAAAACTGTCACTGACCGGTGAAAACAGGCGGAAAATAATTCCCACGAGATTCGACGAAAGGCATTATGGGAATGGAATAACTTTTGGTAGAGGGAGAATTTTCATTATCTCATCTCATCTGCCGTCAATTAGTCATTTGACCAGTAACGGCCGCTGGTCAAAAAAATCTATCCAGTGTACATAAAAAATAAGGACTTACATTAGTAAATAAAAAAAAAAATACTTGTGAGCGTTTAAGTGTATGTTACTTCAGTTAATATTGATGGATTTTTTATCCAAACATTATCTAATATGGAAGGTTTATAAAAACCTATTTTGATAATGCATATTTCCCTTAAATGAACTAAGGGGAGAAAAAAAACGAAATTGAAGTAATTGTTTATATAGATTCGTCATCATTATTATTTTTTCTTTCGATATTTTTTTTAAACGAGACAATGACTCTCTTTGAATATTTAGCGTAATTACTATGATTTTTTAAAATTTAATAACTCACGCTACAGTAGAAAAAATATGAGTAACGCAGCATGTTTATTTTTTATTTAACAATATATTATAACTACTTATTAGAGTCAGTGTAAAAAAGGTGAAATGCATAACTGCCAACATTTACGATTGTAAAAAAGAATTTCTCAGTGGTAGCTCATCACTATTTCAAAGTAGATTGTAAACTAGCGTTTCATTGAAATCCAGCCAACACATGAACATTTTTTCCAAGATAGTTTTCTGGAACTGGGCATCTGTTCCGTGAAGCGTATCCTATACCATATATCACTGTGAGGTCCGTGTGGTTGCTGTATAAGTAGTTTAACACATTGCTGACCGGTAATTTTTCTGAAAATTACACCATGTGCCCGGATATTGTTTTGAAAGCGGATGTGGAAGTAAAACAATATAAATAAACTTGTAAAATTTTTAATTTTTAATGCCGTATCATAAAAAGTTAACAATCACCTATGTGTAATGATACACCACAAGTTTTGCAAATATATCGGGTTTCGTAAAGTTATAATAAATTGGCATAGAATTTAATAATAAATAGGAAATTACGCCCACTTTTTAAAATAGTCACCACGAGATCACTGCTAACGAAAACAAGAGTTAACTCGTGACCGGTCAGCAATGTGTTAAGCACTTTGCTCGAGGAAATTAAAATAATTGGAAATAAGAAGAAGCAGCTTGCTCAAAAATTTTAGTTGGCTGGCTGTAGATGAGGTTCATGCACTTCGCTCGAGGAAATAATATAGGTAAAAGTAAAAAACAAAATTTTAGTTTTTTGTTTGCAGATGAGAGTAAAGTATGGTATTATTTTTGCAGGTTGAACAGTCACAGTAGTTGAAATTTTGTTTTTTGTAGAATTGGAATTTTAAGCCTTTTTTTCAGAGAACCAGCAGGACTATCGTACACATGTTTGAATAATCTAAATCTAATGGTCGTCAAAATCATTTTAAATTACAATAAAATTCATTCATAAATTAAATATAAAAATCAAATTTTTGGGAAAATCGGGAATTGGCAGATATGGAAGTGTAACAAACGGATGCCTGATTTATTTAAAATCCGCCAACTTTATAACAGGTAGTAAGTTTTTGATTAGGAATTATAGAGATTTTTAGTTAAGTAATTACCGAATCTAACACGATAACTTCACTAACTAAGTCATTATTTATGATATGTATTAGTTATCAATGCGTTATCTCTTTTTGAAATAGACTTATAGGAAAATATTTTGACCGCCATTTTTTATTTGCTTCCGAAATACGTATTTGTAGCTGTGTGCATTTTCTTAAAATCGTATTTTTATGGGTGTCCATTTTCTTAAATACGAATTTTTAGCTGGATCTGTCTTTTTAACTCGTATTTTAGCTTAGCTGTGTTTACTTTCTGATTAACGCATTTTGAGCTTTGTCTGAAACAAAATGCTCATAAGCAAGCAGCTGCATGTTAATCGAATTCTAAGATAGATGCGACTCGCTCTCGTCTGTTTGCAAACCGTTTTTCTTTATCTTTTATTCATCTTCATTTTTATTCATATTTATATCACTTTTAATTATTCGACTCACAATACCGATGAATCGGTCAGTGCCGCTTTCGGCAGACGCTGATATACTGCATTCATCCTGAATTATATAAGTTTATAACGTCTCAATCGATTTGAGTCGAAACCAAATTTAAAGAAGTTAAATAATTGTTCAAACATAATTAGATTTTTTTTTACAAAAAAATTAGTTTAAAAAGTTCAATTTGAACTTAACTGTAAAAAGCTTTTAATACTTCATATATATAGTTTTAATTTTTAATGCAGTCATATCTTAGCATCAGTTCTAGTCTCTCAGGTACTTAATCTTTTGATAAGTTAATTATATTATCAAATATTATAAGTTATTACAATTCGATGCAAATTTTTAAAAAATAACTAATTGAAAAACTGTTATTTGAAAACTATTCTATCACAATACAATAAGTACAATTATTGAAGCTGCAACAATTTTAAAGGTGCACAAGAGTCCTAGTGAATCTGTTAAATAGTTTTAAAATGGTGAAAGTTTTTTTCTTCCGTAAACTTTAAATTAATTCTTATGTATTAAAAAATGTCTAATTTCATTCGAAAAAGTATTCAATTATGTGGATCAATGGCTCGAAATGAGCAAACGAGTTGATTTTTCTCGGGGTACTCTTTTATGTAAAAAAAAGCGTAAGTTTGTACTCTTTTATTTGTTCGAAATGGCTCTAACGCTGTTTTGTTTAGATTTATAAAAATATGAAAAATAAAAAAAAAAGGATTGGATTGGATTGGATATCTTTTTAACTCGGCGTTTGGAGCGAAGCGTCACTGACCGATTCGTCTGCACTAGTATGAATTATGAATAGAAAGTCATTATTAAAGTCATAAACTGGTTTAGGTTGGGGAAAACCCCAAAGTCAAGGAGAAGAAACAAAACAAAAGGAAAAGTATAGTTAGAGGCTAGTAATCAAATACATTGTAGGCACAAAAAACGAGTGTGATAAGAGTAATGTTAATATAAAATGTAAGTAAAATTCAGATAACTCTATACAAAAACATATACAAGATGTATAATTTAGAAAAGAAAAAAAAAGTGTTCCAGGTCCTCAGATAAGGTCCTTAGAGAAAACGAAAAAGTGGTGTCGATTTTGGAATTAAAAAAATACCAATTTCATTTTATTAACTTTCCTTTCGAAATTGAAAATTTTAATTTCGAATTTTTCACAAACGGCAATAATTGTTTTGCAGCGTTGTTTTGAGTACTAATTTCTTAAAATATGTTTTATTTTCTTACTTTTACTACTACTGTTTAAAAATTTTTAAAGGCTGTAAGATCCCCGATTGATTATTTATTTTGGGTTTTGGTCCAAGACTGTCGAAAGTGCAAAAGTATTGGCTTTTTTAAAAAAAATCTTATATGCTGTTTTTTGAAGTTCTGTCGTTAAGGAAAATAAAAAAGCCATAGTTTAAGTGCCTTTCATTTAAAGCAATGCGATGATTTTAAACTTATACAGATGATTTAAACTGTGTTTACTATCTGGGGCTTTAGGACAGACAAATAACTTAAATATTTTAAAAGTTATTAAACTTTTATAAAAACGCCAATTTGGTGACATTTTTCCACCTTGATAAAAATTATCAAAATCTTTACCTTATTCTGAGTTTTTGAAAATTTTTATAAGCCCAGGTAATGCAGCATTGGCGTAAGTTTTTAAATTATAAAAAATTAGACCTTAAACGCTTTTCATTTTCACAAAACTGTGGCTTTTCTCAATATTGATGTTCTGCGCCATTTTCAAAATAAGCGTAGACAACGCTGGCTTTAGATAAGCTAAACTCGACCTAAGAATCATGATTAACAGTTGCAAAATCACAGCAGTTATAAATACAGCATACTATTCGCAAAGAGGCAACAATTCATATTACGATGAAACCTTCGGAAAAACAGCCTTAACGTGTTTTAGAAAATATATATATTTAAGACATATATCCGTTTTAAGGTCAAGTTAATTTTTCTCACCAAAGTACGGTATATATATAGTTTAAAATAAAAGCTTTGATTAGAATTTAAGTCTCACACACTTTTATTTTCCTTGGCGAATGAGAACTCTTAAACCATCTCCAGATTTCCATTCAAACCGACTTAAATCTAAAACAAATGTGATCCAAAATCCAAGAACCCGAACTCCGTTAAACACCATTAAAGGATTTCGTGGAAGATCCGTCCACATTTAGCCGGGGCCGCACGCAGAGTCGGCCCGTTACGGTGTGAATTATGAACCCCATAACTTAGCGGACCCTTTTTCGGTGGGTACCTCGCAAAGCTGCACTATTTGTTTACATTTTAGAAGAGGCGCTGCCCCCTCCACCCTCCGGCTGAATGACCCTCTTTTGATGTTCGGGTGATGCCGACAGGTGAAGACGATATGATTTAATGTAAAGCTTTAACAAGTTTTTCCTTCTCTACTTTTAGAAGTGTGATTGTCGGTGCCAACATCGTTAAAATATTCTGTGAATGTCAGCTTTACGCTAAGAATTCCTCTAAGATATATTGAGAATAGAAAAATTCTTCAAAAAAGAAAACGTAGGATATTGTGAGATATAACACTTAATATGATATCATTTCTTCAAACTGTGATACAATTATAATTTTCAATATTTTTAGAATTTCAAATCTCTATTGCAAGTCTCGTACTTTTTTCCAAAATATTAAAAAAGGTGAACATTCTTTCGTGTCAACTTTAGTCGACCCGCCAACTTTCTACGGTTTTTGGTAAAAATTTATTTTAGTGGTACCTAAGTTTATGTTTTAATGCACTAGTTTTTATTCATTTGAATTTATTTTCCACACCACTATATATAAATTATTGAAAAGCTCAAATTCAACGCCACTTTTTTTCTAGCTCGTACGTGGTTAGTCTTTTAATATGTTAGCAAGAATTCTGAAAGCTTTTGTTTCAACATGTCAACCACTCTATGAAATATTTTACGAAAAGCGTATTCATTGGCAGGCCAACTTTCGCATTAGCAATCAAATTCCAAAATTTGCTAAATGAGTTTTACTTTTAAAGGGCAATTTCTAGACCCATTTAAATTCAGTTTTTGATTATAATTATTATTAACACGTTGAATGCCAAGCTATATTTGCATGTCTTGGACGTCTGGCCAAACTGCAAACTAAATTTTCAAATATTAAACAGATTTTGCTAGTTTTTTTTATAGGTTTAGAGTGACATATCTGGTAAAAGTGGTGAATTATATAAGCCTTCGAATTGTTCAGAAAAGGTGGTGGATAAAAATATTTTACATTGAATTTACTAAACCAAGAATCACAATTAATAAACTACAACTCGAAAATATTTATTCGCTGTCCAGAGCAAGTTGGCATCTCTGTGTATATAAATAAAACTATTTTTGTGTGTTCTATATTGCATTCATTTCTTCAAACCATTTTAGTAACGATAACAATATTTTAAAAAAAATTTAAATTGAATCGAATTATGTGTTTCTAATAATCCTGGCTTCACCGGTGACCCCCGTGGCTCAACGAACCAACTCAGTGCCGGTCACCGATGACCTCCATGGCATTCAACGTGTTAAAGGTAAAGCAAAAATACAATTAAGATAATTTAAGTAAAACAAAAGTGTTATTCGTCCAGTTCATAAAAGGGAAATAGCGGCCATGTCTATAGATATGAATTGTTAAGTAATTCTTATTACCTTTTACACTAAGGAAGGTGACCAGATTTCTATCATTTGAGGACCGGAGTGTCCTAAACAACTTTACGATTTGAGGACACACATATATTTATGGTAAATATTAATTTACAAGGTTTACTTGTTCGCTGCCACTCACCAACCCCGATGCGATAATTGTTGTTCCTCGGCAGAAAACAGTTTTTCGACTAAAGTTAAAATTTTTCTTTTAACATTTATGTACAAAAAAGAATTTTGTCTGCCTGAGCTTGTGCCTCCACTTCCTACGTCCAAATATTATTATCTATTAGTACTATAAATATTTAGATCTATAGGTGAACAGAAGTAATTTTAAGTAGTCATGTTTTAAAGTAACATTTACATTTTTCAAACAAATTGGATGAGTTCACAGCCGTAATTTAATATTTTCGCTTACCAAACGGGCGGATATATTACATACTATTTTTGGTTGCGTCTTATTGCGCATGAAGCTGATTGTTAAGTTTTAAATCATTTTACATACCTCTTTGGCCGTAATTTATAACAGTATATTAATATTATTTGCACAAAAATAATAATTGCAAGACGGTTAATAAGATTATATCACCTTTCTACATAACTTTATCTTAAATTTTAGCTCAGATTGCACTATCATAATAATAAAAAATAAAATAAAATTCGCGATCGCAACGAACTATAGGGGGCGTTGTTGAATGTGCCGAATCCCTGCGATTTCCATATGAACAGTCATTCAGTTACACTGGAGACGTCTTTAATGTAGCATGTAGCATTGTAACGTTCCATCTTTATTGTGGCTGATTAAATTTAAAAAAGAAAAATGTTTGTTTTCTTTCTTATGCAAACGAAAACAAAATGGTATGTCTTTTTTTTTTTAGAGAAGAAACATCCAGAACACATCGGAAAAATATTTGTAAATAAAGACAAAAAAATAGGTATATTCTTATAAGAGTTCAAACCTAATGCCTGAGAAATAGTTTTACTAAATTTAATGGTATAACATGAAAGGCCCAATTAAATTTTAACGTAAAAAAAAAAGAACCATTCTTTTTTTGTCGCCATTTTTTAGTGTTACGAAAATGAGTCTTTGGGACTTGCCAAAAACAAAACAAGATGCAATTTTATTTTTTTAGGAGCGAAATATTTTATGGAGTGAAATATAACGAAATTGTACCAATGTCCATAACATGAAACTTTATCTTAGTAAACGTCCGTTTTGGAAATGTTATTTCATTTTGAATCTTATTTATTAGAGTTCATAATGGCTATAGAATCAGGTGAGAGAAAAGTTTGTTTTGAATCTATGCTAAACTCTATATCGTCCCATTTTCCACCGAAATGCGATTGACTACTTTGATTTTAAACGAAGTGTTTCATTTTAAGATTTTTTCCAAAAATTTTAAATGTAGATTGGCGGCACTTAAAAATCTGCCAAATCTGTAGCTGTGGTTAATACGTAAGTACCGAATTTTTCTTCCTTACTTTTCTGAATCATATTACTTCAAATATTAGAATATGCAAGAAGTATACATAAACACATAATTTAATACCATTTAATTTTTCGAAAAAAGTATTTTGACAACAATTTTATCAAAAATTTATAAACTAAAAAACGTAAAATAAAAACGATTTTAAGAATTCCTCATTTTTCAATAAAAACTTTCGTATTGTTTCTTTTTTTTAATTCTTATAGTATTTAATCAGACGTAAAAAAAACCATTTTGTAGAGAACGATCATCAAGTAAGAAAAAAAATTATTTACAAGCAAATTTTTTATTAGAAAAATCATGACACTTACCTGATTTATAAGTCCGGAGAATTCCAAAATGATATGTTCTTTGTTTGAAAACATCATTCTCAAATAATATATACATAGTTTATCCCTTCATTACTTTTAGGTAACATACCACACATCAAAATTTTATAATTGTAAGATCTCGATATGAATTTTAATATGTGGCTTAAAATCAGAATAGCTGAATTCTAGTTGAAATTCTTTCAAAACTAAAAAACACTTACCAAGAAAACGATAAAAAATTTATTTATATTCAGCACAAAAGATACTTTTTCAAATAATTCGGATTATTCTTTATTGTTGTTTTCTGAATTATGTAGATACAGAAATATATACTATTCTATGAAGAAGAAGAATATTCTATAACTATTACAGTTCTGTATGGAATTCATTGGAACACATTTATTCATTGGAATGACGAAAGCAATGTTGACTTCATTTTAACTTGTAATGAATTGAAGACAGAAAAAATATTTTACCGCAATACACACATCTGTAACAGCAAGTGATCATGAAATCATGTTATGTTGTTGGTAATAGAAAGGTAAAAATTATTGAGAAGTTGTTCTCCAAATGCTTGGCGTGTTCTGCTTCAATGTTTGGTAAGTTCTGATTAGTTTTTTCAAGAAGTTTTACCTTTTCTTTAGGGAAATTTTGCTTCTTTTTTGATGCTAAGAAAATGGCGTCCATCATTGCCAATGGTTATGTGGGAACTAATGCCCGATATTTACAGTCTCCCGCTAGATGGCGTATTG
This sequence comes from Parasteatoda lunata, assembly GCA_949128135.1. Taxonomy (NCBI): domain Eukaryota; kingdom Metazoa; phylum Arthropoda; class Arachnida; order Araneae; family Theridiidae; genus Parasteatoda; species Parasteatoda lunata. The sequence goes on from OX421977.1 coordinate 8,571,869, forward strand.
AGTGTTGCGATCGCGAATAAGCAATTCTTTTAGCTTTAACCTCTTGAATTAAAAGTGTAATAATGCTGAACAGGAAAATAACTTTAAATGCTAATGACAACCAAAACAATATGGAAATGAATGAAGAAAAACTGGATCTTACCACGTGATTTTCCGGCCAATAAAAATGCACGAACAACAATGAAAAATTCCGACACCATTGCTAGATTTTAACATAAGTGCAGAGAATATATTTTTTAATTGAAAACTAATATCAGGAACAAAATCATCTTATCCAGACTTGATTTCCTTATCCAGCAGTTTCGTTATTCATATGATTTTCTGCTGTTTTTTAACACATGTATAATAGTTGTGCAAAAACTTGTTTTTTTCTGAAATTAGGGAAAGACCCTCACATAGATTTAACATGGTGTTTTTTTTTGCTTTTCGTTTGTATTCTCTGTAAAATAAAATAATCTTGATCAAAAAAACATACACATTTCTAATTGTTTGATACTTAACAGAATATAATAAAAAAGACGAAAATTCAAAAAGCATATGTTATGCAACCTTATTGCATGGTGACGCTTTCAAAAAGTGGGCGTAATTATCCTCATTCCACTATTTAATTCGCTACCAAGTTATTAAAACTTTTACGGAAAGCGCAGCAATTGGCATCCTTGGAATCACTCTCTATATAGGGGCTCGCCTGCCAACTACTACAGTTTTTGTAAAACATTTTATAGATTGGGACATTTTTTAGAGAAGAATAAAATATCTGCAACTATCAAGATTTCTTTTATAATTTTAGCATATATATAAAACTGTTTTTTTTTTCAAAGATTGCTATATACTTCCATGATCCGGCCCATTCTAACATATGCTTCTCCAGCTTGGGCCACAATTCCAGACCATCTTATGAAGAAACTGAACCAATGCCAAAACAAAATACTCCGTAAAATCACCTGTGCCAGATGGTTCATTAGAAATTCAAACATCCACAAAGACCTTAAAATCCCGACTCTCGCTCAGTATATTTACAAACTTAATGCAGATTTTTACGACAAAGCAATCAACTGCAATACAGCTAACTTCAACGAAATATTTAAATTTGAAAACCTTAAAAAAGACAAAAACCTTAGACCAATAGCTGCGCACTTCACCTCTGACGCCTCATACCGAAACTACCAACATAAATAAAAATCTCCAACTCTTACATCAATAGTTCATAGCAATAGTTCAAAACATCAATAGATTACAACCTCAACAGCCTTAATTACAATACCAGGCGTGAAATCCGAACCTGCTACCTCACGTTGACAATAAATTCACAGCCATCTTTACTATAGCAAGTTGCTTAGAGTTATTTTCCCTTTTCTTTTCAGTTAAACAAGCAAGGAGCTTGCTCTACAATATCAGTCACCCCAGAGCCTCTTTAAACAAACTGTTTATATATATAATTTTTTACTTCTGTAATGTTATGATGAATGGGATATGGGTCTTCTGCGCGGCCCAGGTGCCCAGCTTTTGTCAAATAAAGTTTTTCAAAGATAAAGTAGATATTGTTGAATCGTTTTAAAAAAGGATAAGTAAACTCTTCCCAAAACTAGCTATAGCTGAATTGATTTTCCTATCAGGTTTTCCGTCGCGCTTTCACCCGTGATTTTCATTTCATCTTATGATTTTATTCTATGCAGATGATGACTATTCCACTTGAAAGATCTTCATATAATTATGTTATTAAGATCCCCTAATTTATTCGTATTTTACTATTCTACGATTAGAATACATAGACTCACAACACAAATAATAAATCGTGAACTTAAAGGGGAGGCGGTAGGGTAATAATGTTAACCCTTTGCACTTGGAGTATTTTTAAAAGCTGTTTGTTCTAATACAGAGATGCCAACTTGCTCCACTTGGTAAAATAGTATTTTCTAGTGGTAGCGAAATTTAAGTTACTTTTAGTTCAGTATTTTTCAGCCGACCGGCCTGTGTAGGGGGCAGGGAACTGTCCTTGCATCAGAAAAATTCTGGGTTCGAACCCCGCGCAAGGCATGGATGTTCTTTCCTTCTCAGTACTATCTGCCCTTACTGTGGGAGCGACGTTGGCTCACCTAATAGGGTGCCCCTGTAAGAGAGGTCAACAAATCGCCCTGTAGATGCCTGAATTGGCGGATGTTGGCACTAGAAAGAAAAAAAGAAGTTCAGTATTTTTCATTTTAAGTAATTTTTTCACCACTAAATATCAAAAATTATAAGTATCACACAAAATGCAACGTTAAATCATCGATCTACTGGTTACTGTATTAAAAAGTAGGCGTCTATCTTTCTTTAACGAATTTTACTATATAATTTGCTATTAATTTATTCAAACCATTCCAGAAAGCGGAGCAGTTGGCATCCCTGCTATATCAGCACTATAACACTTAAAATACACAATATAGTATTATTATACAATTTTAAAACTGTTAAAATAAGCGGTTACTAATTATTAAGGTATAAAATTTCTTAATTTAAAAGTGGTGATGGCTGATGGTGCCTCTGTGGGGACATCGGAGTGCAAAGAATCAAAACTGACCTTTTTCGATGTACCTTTTCTCAGCATCTAAACAAGATATTGCTTCACATAATATTTACATATACATGTGATAACTGTTTATACATATCTTTGGTAGAAATTGTTTTAAGAAATTATGAACTGAGAACTTTTGATTTTTTATAAAATTTCATCAAAAATCTTTCTTAACTCAGAAAGTTAACGCTATAAATATAGCTGAACCGGGCAACAGCTAAACGTAACATTTGGCTCGTATATTGTTATTATAACTATTAAAGGAGTTATTAGAGGAGAGGTTGAAGTGTTATAATATTAAGACACAGTAAAGACAGCAGAATGTACAGTTGTTCTGTACATTCTGAGGTTACAGAGCTGCCAATCTCTATTCCTTCTGCATAATATTTTATAGAGTGGCAGACAATCGAAACCTATAACTTCGAGAATTTTGGCAGCATTTTAAAAGCCTCGACACCAGCAGATAATTGGAACAAAGTTGATTTTTTATATGAACTTTTGAATCATTCACATGCACTGGAGAAGATAAAAATTACACATTTGTGCAAAAAAAAAAAAAAAAAAAAAAAAATTACTAAACAAGAAGTCATACTATAAAACACAAATTTTGTTTTGTAACTGGAATAAATTATCCTACATAGCGTAGAAAATTTGCATCCCTGTAGGTTATTGATTTTAAAATTTTAAGACAATGCTCAGACATATACAGGGCTGCCAATTATTTACTCTTTATGGATAAATTTCTCTTAGTTGTAGCCAAGTATATGCTTCAATGTATTATTCTTTTGTTTCGTAAATTTCATTTCAAGATATTTTCTCCACATATTAGAGATAATACGGACTGAGCCAGAGCTCGAAAATCCGAGACCGAGTCTGAGCCAGACACCATTTACTGAAAAAAGGGTGTGCTCAGATTCATGATAAAATCTTCATGAAATTTTTCACTACTTTTAATTAACACGTTCACGCCGGGTGTTCAGGCCTGAAAGCTGGACGGAAAAGAGAAAATACTGGTAGAAGAACTATTTCAATATTAGATAATATTCGGGAGGAATTAATCTATTCTCAACAATAACAATTCACTGTAAGGAAATTTATCACGGCGAAGAAGCAATTCAATATAAAAATTGCATCCGTTAAAAACAATTGGTAGTTATGGATTTTTATTATTCCCGGAAGAAAAACTAAAAAATGAAATTTATTTGTTACCAGTTTTTACTCCGGTGCGCCGCCCGATGAGACAATCTAGCGTGGGCCACCGGTGGGTCACGCCGGCGTGAACGCGTTAAACGTTTGGTTCAGTTATCAAGTTTAAGCAAAATGTATAATATTTATAAATTTACAGCGTTCTTCTATTTCTGTTCGGTACTTTTGCTTTGTGAGACAAAAACTAATTGTCAAATGACTTATATTTAGCTTAAGACATATAATAAATACAAATGACCTATAATAAATGACTTATTTTAAGCTTTTTTATTTTTAATTTTTGTTTTAGAAACTTGGAGTTTCAGTTGGTACAGTTTTTCTCTTGGTTTTTTCTTTCACTGGTAAATGATAAAAAAGGTTTTAATTTAATAATTCCTTTTTTAGACATCTAATGCCAAGTGACCAGACCGCCAAATTTCGCTTATATCTGACGCATATTTCGGGTTCGGGAGGATTCAAGCTTTACGTTATCCTACGTATCTCAAGCTCGGCTTAAAATTCTTCAGTATTGGGCAAGCTTGGACCGGCAAAAGTGAATCGGATCTCATCTCTAATACATATAATGATTTAAAAGTTTATCAGAAGTACCACTTTGTTCCAGCACCATCGTAGTAAGACTTTTAGAATGTTGGCAAAAATTCCAAATTAAATTTGTTTTAGTTGTCTATTGCTACATATCCTCTTCTAGAAGTTCAAAACTTCATAGGAGAGCCAGACATAATAAAATTTATATTGGTTGAAAGACTAAAATGGGGAGAGCACCTGATTAGAATGAATGAATGATGACTGAGCCACCTAAAAGGTTTTCGACGCAAAACCACCAGGAGCCCGAAAAAGGGAAAGACCAAAGATCCCGTGGATGGACTGTCTAGAAACAGATTTAAAAGTTAATGTTTAACTACGTAGTCTAGTAATTTTGAACCCAATCCAAAAGACAAGAGAAGTAACTTTTCATGATTGACCCGACTGCAAGGGGACTCTAACCAATGATCCGTCTACCTCTGAAGATATTTTACGACAACACTGCTGTCGGTGCGAGGCGGATGCATATTTCGTATCGACCCACTATCTCTAGGATTCGAACCCGGTTCACCACGTTGGAAGACGAATGCTCTATTTCCTGAGTCACCACAGCTCAAAAGTTCTTATAGTTACAAACTGAAGGAGTCTATCCCCCAGTGGAATCTTCTCAAAAATAAAACACAAAAACAAGACCACTTGGAATGTTCCCCCCAAAGCACCCCTGGTATCTCGACCTGGAGGTTCCCTGGCCTAAGGTTTTAATAGACAGGAACAAACTATTTCGAACCTTAAATCAATGAAATTTTGGGAAGGATCCAAGAACTGCTCTTTAGATCAGGCTCGCGTTTCTGGTGTCATGAACCTGGTCTAGCACTGCTGCAACAACAGGAGTCTATCCAAGAAGTTTGGACCCTGATTAAGAGGAAGGTCATGGCCCACCCTAAGCTGTTCAATAATAAGAAGATCATTATATAAAGTGTTTCCGATATAAAGTCTTCTACGACACTAAAACCATTATTGTTTTTAATACACCATTGCAAACATTTTCTACAAAGGTATTCAAAAATAACAGTAAACTTTTTATAGCTGTATGATAATTTTTTTTTAAATTTTCGCATAATATTCATATTGTTCTTTAAATAAATTTTTAGCCATTTCTGCAAATTGCTCTTACTAATATATTTTTAAAAACATTTCGTATAATTTAAAAAAAAAATTCGAGATAAGCATTTGTTTTAATGCTTAATGCAATTAAAATGAGTTCAATTAATTTAGTCAATTAATCACTTAAAGCATTGTCATTCTATTATATTATTTCATTAAAAACAACAAGGAAAAACTCAAAACTGAAATAATTTTAAAATCAAAAAATTGGGGACACATTTCATTTTGATTAAATTCATTTCCTATTTTTTTTAATTCTAGTGAATATATCTAGGGAGCAAACTTTAAGACGTATTTGGAAGAAAAAATCTTTTTAAAAACAATTCTTTCAAAAAAAAAAAAAAAACTGTCTGCTTTTAAAGGGAAATGAATAAGAAAATAATAAAACAAAATAATAATGCTATTAAAACCACGAATAAGTTCATACATTTTTTTTTAATTCTAGAACAAATGTCGACAGTTTTGTGTTAAAATTGTTTAAACTATTTCATTAATTAAAATAATAAAAAATGGCATTTTAATTGCTGTCCTGTATCCATATTGATCCATCAAAAATAACTGGTGTTAACTTAAAACTTAATGAATAATTTAAAAATTCATGAATTTCAGACATCATTTATTTTAATTAAATTCAGAAGTTTTCACCCTCTCAAACTTTTTTTTCTAAATTAAATACCTAAGAACTAAACTTTGAAACTTGTTTGGAAAAAAATTCTCTTTTCAGAAAGTAACCCTTATAAAAAATAACCACTTGAAAAAAAATCAACAATGAATAAAATTAGAATAAAAATAATGTCACATAATTTTATTTTCTAGAACAGATGTCGCTTAAAAGGCTATGACAGATTGACTATTGCATTGGAGAGACAAAAGAATCTCCTCTGTTGCCAAAAAATGGAAGAAAAAAGAACAGAAAATTGCCTACATCAAATCAAGCAACTACTCAATGACTCAACAGAAAATGAGAAACACCTAAACTCGGCAAAAGCAAAAGCAGAACATATTCGTTGTCATAAAACTAAAAAGAGGGCGAAAGGAAAAAAAAAAGTATTATTTAAGATGCTAAAAAGGGAAAGAACAAAAAATTACTTCAAAAAGAAATGAAGGAAGAAAAAAAAAGGATAAATTTATGAAGAAATGAATAAACACTTTCATTACGGGGAGTGGAGTGCAAAATGTCATCAAGGGAAATTTGGCACGTTGATGCCAGATAATGAAAATAAGAAACACAAAATAATCTTCCTTTTCCGGTTCTAATTAATGCCTATATGCAAATGGGAACTGCGAATTACCCTATCATAATCTCCGAACCGACACAACCAAATCAAAGAGTTCCATATTTCCCGTGAGGATTTTGCTCGCCATCTTTCTTCTAGGGTTGCCACTTCGACTCTGCATATTCCAAACGATAACTTTCGAGTTGGCTTTTGTCGCGAATGAATCGAAGATTTTTAAATGAATCGAATGATTTTTAAAGGCATTTTTGATTTTTCCCTATTCAATATTATATTAGGAATAATTTTAATTCAATATTTCATTTCTAATTTTTCTTATCCCAAACGATGATTTTCTTGTTGTATTTTGTTGCGAATGAATTTAAGTGAATATCATGATTTCAACTGTATTTTTGACTATCGCATTTTTATATCATAATAATCACTTTGATACAATATTTTATTTCTGCATATCCTGAGCTACAATTTTCCTCGTGCATTCTTCCTCAAATGAATTGAAGAAAATTAAATGAATAACGTGATTTAACTGTATTTTTGATTATCCTAGTCCCCAGCTGTAATTTTCTGCTACATAAAAGGAAGGACAATTTCTAATCTAACATTTAAAAAAAATCTTTTCGCAGTTTTATTGCTTTTTTAAAATCAGTTTTTTTTTAATTTCTTTAAAAAGCATTTACTGTATCAGAACCCAGAAACTATTGTGATACTAAATATATAATTATTTTAATAAATAAAATAAACAAATTCAATAGCTCAAAACAAAAGGGATTTTAAAAACAATTAATTTAACTCCTAGCTAAATATAAAAACGTTTAATTCATAGAGTTTCCTAAAACATAATTAACCATAGTTTATTTCGTTCCTTTTGACTCAATATTACAAATTTGATAAAATTAGATTATGTATTTTATTTTCAATCTATACTAGCGTATTAGAATGAAAAAGTCTATAACTAATTTAGGCTGTACAATATTTTTCAACTGTTAATAATTTGCTTCAATTGATGAATATCTGGTGGAAGTAATCCATCGAACATTAAAAAGATATGTTTGATTTTTTTCAAATTGTGAGGAGGTAGAAGATTTCTGGATATCGGAAAGTTATTGTATTACGAAAGCACTGTTAGTATGTGAATACGATTTCATTGCGATTATGGTTCCATTATGATTCGTTTTTGAAAAATTATATTAATATATATATATTTTTCTTACTTAAATAATTTTCAACCTGTAATAAATATATACTTTTTACATTAGTATTTTGAGGAATCCCAAATATATTTGAAGCAAAAAAAATAGCCGGATAACCCTACATGATATATTTTTAAATTATTTTTAAAATTCCAAAATAAAAAAAATTTTCATGCTACTTAAAGGAATAATTTTGTTGTTATTTATTTCATTAAATTATAATTTTGTCAATTAATCTCATTCATACTTAAAAAAAAAAGATTTTTTTTTAGAATATGTATTAAACGCGGATCTTGAAATGCAAGTTAATTAGCATATAATTAACATATTTCAATTTACTTTGCATTCAAGGATTCAAACGTTACAAATTTCAAAATTTAGCATAAACGTTAGAATTTAAACCAGTTACATTCAAAAATTGTTCTATTTGTGAAAATTTTATTAAATTTTTTTTAATTAAGTACAAAGTAATTTAAATGTAAATATTTAAAATATCATTCATGAATATTTAAAATGGCTATTATAAACATTTATAATGACCGATCCCAGGTCTTGCCGGTCCAATGTGTATGTTAAACTTGAATCAATTTTGCAACCATTTTTTATTTCTTGGATTACAAAAATTGCTCTTTTAAGTGTCATTTTGCTAAAGACAACAGAGTCAAAATTTTCAAGTATAACAAGAATTATCCAAAGAAAATAGTTTTTGGTTTGAAACTATATACACTAAACTATTAGATTTTTTGTCCTAAATTAAAATGATTTCTAAGAAGAAAAAAAAGAAGTTTTCGTTATTTACAAGCATTGTGTTAATTTTCAGCACTTATTTTTTAAAAAACATTATATCTCGGAAACTGAAAAAGGAAGTTAAATAAAGATATCAGGTCACTTGGGGATCTGAAAACTACAGGTATTACCTAAAATAGTAGGAGTTTTTTAAAGAAAATACTAAAATTGACAAACTATAAAAAAAAAGGAAATGATGCAGCAACAATATTTTTCTTAATTATAAATTTAAAACTGTTCTTTTTTCATATAGATAAAACATAAAAAGATTATTAAGGGAAAACACAGTGAAATTTTCTAAACATTTTTTCAAAAACATTTTGCATATTTCGATAGTTTATTCTTTTAAGAATATTGTCTCAAAATATGCAATTGATTTTTGGAAAAATGCAAAAGTTACTGCTTAGTATCTCTAACGCATGTCCAATGACGCGCCATTGACATGCATGAACAAATGAATTTGTGAACTGAGTAGATTAATTGATTTGCTCACTCCTAAGAAAATATTTTAGGAAAATAATATCATTTTAACTGTCTTAATGAAATATTTTTTTAAAAATTATGTAAGAAAAAGAATTAATAATCTTTTTAAGTTAAATAGTTCAAACTCAAATTATTTATCTATAATAATTTTTAATAAAGGTTGCAAAAGGTTATTTTATTTTATAACCTTCGTTGAATTCCCCACCCAATGTTTGGGTTTAAGACTACTAAAGTTCAACTCAGTAGCCTTGTCATTTTGAACCCAATCCAGAAGACGAGGGAACTCCTAGATCAAGTATAGGGGGAAGTTTACCTTATTGGAGGACTTTTTGTTGGAACTAACCCGCATTTACATCACATGGAGAGAAAAACCACGATCACGTGAACGGTTAGCTTGACGGTAAAGGGACTCTAACCCATCATCTGTGTACCACTGATTATATTTTACGTCAACACTGCGGTCGATGCGAGCCGGGTGAGGGATTCGTATCGACCAGCCATCGATAGGATTCTAACCCAGTTCACCTCATTGGAAGGCGAATGCTTTATCCCCTGTGCTAATACAAAAGAGTTATTGGCAGTTTTGGAACAATTAGAAATAAATGAATGACTAACAGCTAAAGAAAATGACTAACAGCTAAGGATAACCACAGATCTTAACAGTTATGATACATATAAGTCTCCACAGGGGGGGAAGATTGACAAAAAAAGGCTAAATTAGCTAAATTAGAATGATGAAAAGGAAGGTGCCGTTAGCATCTTATGAACCTGATAATGATAAATTATAGTTCGTTGCGAAATTTTATTTATTTATATAGATTATAGATCACAAAATTTCAAAACCACTATTTTCTAGCAACTATGATTCTCTTACTTGCTGTATCTACCCTAACTAGTACAATTTTCAACTGATTTGCTTCAAATTTTGACACAAAATGCACAATCAATATGGTTTTAGTTGCGGGTAGGGATTTTTTTAAATGGTTTTGAGTAATTAGCATAAATGTAACTTATTTTATGTCATTTTTCATATTAAAAAAAAAAAAAAGACCGCCATTTTATGAGAACATTTTTTTTAAAATCCTACATGAAAGGCAAACTACGTTTATGCAGTTTTAAAAAATCATAACGGAATCAAACTTTTTTTCTGCTTATGAGTACAGCAAGATAGGGATAACTTAAAAAATGAGTTATAAACATTGTCTTATATTAGCACTAATTTGTGTTTAAAATTTTTGAATCTATACCATAATGACATGAAGATTAAAATATATGCAATAATATAAAAAAAATTTTTTTGTTAATTCCATCATAATCATTACGAAATGTATTTAAAAAAAACTTTTTTTTTACATACTTTCTCTGTCTTCTTAAATTAGGAAATAATTAAATATTTTAGGAGGTACCGTACTTTCATTACTACCACTATATTATCCTACTACCAAGTAAGTAAAAGTTATAAAATTATCTTATTTTTTAAAAAATATATATACAAATAAAATATCGAACAGCTTACATATTTGTATTAATGTATATGTAAGTGGTCTGCATTAAAATACATAAAAATATTAAAAAAAAATAAAAGAAATATATAGTTAATAGCTAATTTAGTTTGCATAAAAGGAGCACAACTTTGGATCGGAAGATCATAAACTGAAAAATAGTATCGTCTTCTTCCTACCACGCCTTGCGTAACAGAGAAGTGGATACACTAAATATCCACTCGAGTGAATTAATAAAAAATCATTTTCAGGCATATATTATCGAATTGCATAAAAACTGTAGTTTGCAGAGAGAAACTGATTGCTAATTTGAAATCAGCGGTGCGAAAATATCTGCGATCCATTCAAGCATCTCATGCAATGATAAAATGTATCCCCCATCTTATAAACTGTTAAACATAGAATATAAATTGCTGCGTGGCCGCTCTGCAGACCCCAGAATTTCAACTAATGTGTTTCGGCCATTTTTTAAGCCTGATCGAAATTTTTTTACAAAATTCAAATTTGTACGTAAAAATATTGTACTTTTGAGTACTTTTTTGAGAGTTTTCAAACTTTTAAATTCGAAACAATGACCCTGCTTCCGTTATTACAGAGAGAAAGTAAAAAAAATTCATTTTTCTCTCGAGATTTTTTATTCTATAAGTTGTCAATTGCTTGTTATTTATTTATTTATTTATTTTTTAAAAGAAGGAATTCATTGACATAAAATCACCCTAATTTTTATTTTCGTTCATATTTTTGAAATTTTTACTTGCTATTTATTGTTAGTATTATTTTGATAAACTCATTTAACCTTTGTTAGACAGCTGACCCAATTTCGAGTTTATGAATACCATTGTTCAACTCCGTAGCCCAAGTTATTTTGAACCCAATCCAGAAGACAAGGAAAATCCAGAATTAAGTATTGGGAGAAATTTGCCTTCGTGGAGGACTTTTACAATGGAATTAACCCGCATTTGCATTACATGAAAAGTAAGGCCACAAAAACCTCCAAGGTTAGACTGGCTGCAAGTTGGTTCTAACCCATCATCCGTCTACCACTGAAGATATTTTACGTTAACACTGTAGTCGATGTGAGCCGGGTGTGAAATTCGTATCGACCAGCCATCGCTGGGAATCGAACCCGGGTCAACTAAGTAAAGATTACCAAAGTGTACCCCTGTGCCATCACGGCACGTTGAATAGATATTCGAATTCTTATTACTACGAAGGAGATAATCAGAATAAAAAAAAGTAGAATTTAAAACATGTTAAGCTTTACTTTCAGGCCATCGAAGATTCTATCCACAAATGAAAGAACGCCTGATTAGTGAATAATATACCATTTTTATAACAGTTAGATGTTTTTAACAGTTATTCATGACTGTTGGGTTGCATTCTGTCCTTCTTTAGCCAGCATTCTTTAAAGAAAATCTGAAAAAAGGCGTAAAATGTCAATATGAAGTAAAGTTATATTTTTACAAAAATTAAAGGCGTTCTTTTCTTAATATTTAAAAAATTACTCCAACGTTTTTACTCATAAAATGTCCGAAAAATCAAAAGCTGTTTATTGATTTAAAAAATTTTCATGGAAGTGGGAATTTCTCGCTATTTTTTTAAAAAATCTTTAATAACTTTTTAAATGTATTTTTTTTTCAATTCAAAATTCAGATATTTATCTTCGAAAGATAATATATAGACGATTTTTCAAAAACTTGATATTTTTAAGTTACACTTTCTTAAAAACAAAAGGACTTCAAAAAATCTGAAAAATTCGATATATTTACTCTTTATATGGCACTTAACAAGAAGGGAAGAAATAATGAAAACTTACTTCAACGATGTTGGCTGTTAAATCCATTTTTTGGCTCAGAAAATACCAGAAGTGTAAAAACTTTTTATACTACGAAGTTCTAACGATAGATTTAAGATTAAGAAAGTTCTCTTACAGGAATCAACACATTATGACGCATAATAACATGCGATATTTTTAAAATAATGTTTTTACGTACATACCTGAGTTTAGAATTTCAAATCTGTTATAAGAAAGTCAGGTTAACCTGATCTTCAGTGTACTTTATCAATCAACAGAATGATAGGAGTAAACAAGGAAAACTCGAAAAATTCGCTCTCTATTTTCTAAAATTATATTTAAATTTCGTGAGCCAGGAGAGAGATATGAAAACCTTTTAAATGATCACGTTATATTTTAAATTTTAAAAAAATATTATTTTGCACCTTTAAGTATAAATCGTTTATTACTATACTTAAAAATTTGAACTGTTAGTGTAAAAATTTTAAATGAATAAATGTAAAAAACTAGCGTGGACAGGCTGACATTTTATACGAAATTATAAATGAATTTTCTTTATTATATACATATAAATACATGAGAAATATTATCTCTCAAAAGTATAAAGAAAAAAAAACTATCTCACGTGAATCTCGTTATATTTTTTAAGAACATAATATTGTAAAATTTTTGTAGAATAACCCATACATAATGTTAAATTACTGCTTTGTTACGAGTTTAAGGTACAAAAACTAAGGCATTTTTAATTTCCTTGGCAAAAAGCTTCGAAAAACATCCTATGGGTTTTTGGGGAAGGGGGCTAGTGTTTTTACACAAATAGTTGATGAGCTTTTTACTTTGCACACAACTCAAAACACGTGTGGATATTACTTGAAGTAAGTCTTTAAGAAAATGAATTGTCTTTAAAAAAAGGAACACAGCTTTAAATGTTTGTTTTAGAAAACAGTCATTGCTTGAAATACATGTTTAAAAAGAAAAGACATTGTTTAAAGTATGCGAATAAGGAAATGAATATAGCTTTAACTGTAATGCGTGTTTAAGAAAATTTACATTGTTTGAAAATGGACATGAATTGAAAAAGAAAATAGACGTGAATTGAAATAGGAATGGACATTATTTGAAATGTGTATTTAAATATGGACATTACATGTAATACTTGTTAAAGAAACTGAACATAGCCAAAAATTTATTTCTAAGAAAATGGATATAGCTTTGAATGTGAGTTTACAAAAATATACATTCCTTGAAATACATATTTAAGAAAATGGACAATGTTGGAAATATGGATTTAAGAAAATGGACATTAATTGCTCTTGTTGTTGTCTTAGGCCATTAAAGCAAGGAGTGCGACTGTTCTTATTTTCCAGTGGCACCAGAATTCGACTTCTGTCACACCCATACGTCACACTCGTTTATGGGCGGGCCCATTCATTCATCCACAGATCGTAATTTTGACCTGATCCAGAGAACGCTCAATCTTCAATTTCCCCAGAGATATGTTTTGTTATGGGAACATGGAGGACTTTGTGACCCGTCAGATTTATCGTGCGCCATTCACCATTTACTACACGGAGAATCTTCGGTCTTTTGGATACGAACTTTCGTTCTCACGTAGATGAGTCCAACGCCCTACGTACTAGGCTATCCCGGCCCCATAGATATTCCTTGAAATACGTATTTAAGAAAATGGATATTATTTGAACTATGTGTTTAAGAAAATGGATATTAATTGAAATATATGCTTAAATAAAATAAAAATGGAAATGTATTTAAAAGATGGAAAAACAAAAATGAAAATGTTCGAAATATGTGTTTAAGTGAAATAGACATTAAATAAAATATGTGTATCAGAAAATGAACATTGTTTTAAATATGTATTTCAGAAAATGCACATTGCGTACAATACATTTTTGATGAAAATGGACGTTGCTTAATATGCTTCACGAGATTCTTTTTTTGTATTATAAAAGCCGGATTAAGAACATATGTAAGATATATGTTTAGACATATTGGCATTCGAAAAAATTTTATCATTTGCATTAAATCGATTGCGTTCCATTTTTACATAAGAAGACCGCTTAAAAAAGAGCCAATATTGATCGCCAACATCGAGGGATCAGAAGCCAAAGATGGCTAAACCTTTTTTTAAAGTTTATGAAACACATTTTTGCAACATGCTGGGTACTTTTTCTCGACTTCATGCTAATGACGAGCCTTTGTTGGGGGTATGGGAAAATATTAACATGAGTACCAGCTTCTTTTTTTATTATTAGCCTTCGCGGAAAGGGTTTTTATAATGATCTCCGCACTCGCCTTCCGTACAACCGGGAATAATAAATTTATATTCTACTGAAAACACAAAACCTTCCACTTAATAACTTGATTAAAGTTAAGCTCTCAACTGATCTGCATACGGTTAAAGAAAGCCATGCACGCCTTTAAAAAAGGCCCACGGGATCAAGATGCCTGACTTTTTCTCTATGCGTTGCCAACGCTGCTTTCCTTTTTCTTCTTTTATTTATCGTTTGCATTTATATATATATTTTTTTGTTCTTTTTAATATTTTTTTTTCCGTTAGACAATTTTGAGTCGTTGACAAAACTTTTCTTTGAGATAAAAAAAATTCTTTTTAGAATAAAAGAATAAAAATAAGTTCCCTCTAAATCCCGTGATACCACGGAGCGCCGAGATATATGTTTCGAAGCTTGACAATTTTTTGGGTCTTTTTTGAAAGTGAAGTGGACCCTCGGCGATTGCTGGTTATCCGGCAGGAATAAAAAACATGGAAGCAGTTGGTTGGAGTAAAAACATTTAAAACTTTTTGGTGAATATTAATCACGGTGTTAGAAAACATTATGGAGTCAAAAAGGGTATTTAATTGCCTAAGAGAGAAGAAATCCACTGAGTGGGTTTATTATTTTCTCCTTGCTGTAACAACTTATGAAGAAAAACGCTAATGACCAAGTTTCTTAAATGACTTTTCATAAACCCCACTATCTCAAAATCATTTTACGAACGAGGCAAAAAGTTAACCATTAAAAAAGCAAGTGCAACTTAAAAAAGTTACTGCTTCGCCCCTGAGGTTTCATACGACTTTTCTCAATATAATTAAACCATTTCGCAGTTTTTTACTTTTTAAATTAAAAGCAAAGTTTTATCCTCGCGTGCTTGTAAAAAATTAGGAATAAAAAAGTTTTGTGTCTTGAAGTGTATTCATTAAAATTACTTAATGAATTTTCAAATTAATTTTTAAAACCTTCGCATTATGATGCAGGAAAAGATGAGAAAAAATGTTATTTATAATATTGTTCTTTTTTTATTTGAAAATAGAGTTTGCGCATAAAATCAACTTATTCTTAATTCAGATTATTTGACTTGTATCAAATCTTTGAAATAATATATAGAGTGAAAAGTGTTACAAAGTGCGATTAAATAAAAAAGGTAATATCTAGAATTAGATTTTTACGAACTAAGTACCAAATTTAGTGATTCAAAGTGGTGACTTCAAATATTCTAATTAATTGGAGCTGATATTTAATTAAGTTACGGTAACAGTCACAAAAACGCACTTTCTGTGAATAAACACATTTCTACTTCACAGATTTAGAATTTTGACTGCCTGCAGCTTGGAACATAAGGTTCCAATAGCTAAGTCAGGAGAACAATCGAGGATTATGTTACTTTCATTTTTGGCCTATTTGGCAATATTTTGGAAATTTTTAAGAGAATTGGAAAAAATTTGGCACACAATTCTTAAATGCACACAAATTAAGCCAACGATGACTCCATGTAATAAAGAGCTTTTCTTTCTGAATTACAATCAAAATATATATAACTTAACATAGTAAAACTGATCAATTGTTCTCTTGTAAGGTGACTAGGACCTAACGATGAAAATCCATTTAAAAAAAATAGCCTTCCAAACTCCAGAGGGAAAAAGAGAAAAACCTAGAACAAGATAGTTAGATAGAGTAGAGAAATGGTTAAAGGATTTCAGAGTAAAAATTAGATAATTATAGCATCGAATAGATCTAGATGGGATAAACAGACTGAGACGACCTTAGCCGGTAACCGGCTGTTGTGACAAAGAAGAAATTTTTTATCATTTATTTATTAGTTATTATATTATTAAACGATTGTTTAAAAATGTTAGAATTGAAAGATAAACAAATTTTTACACCAAAAAAAATTTAATAATAAACTGTAATTTTAAAGGAGAGAATGAAAAATTTAAACAAAAATGTCAAAAAGTTCATGTAAATTGACATTTTTTTTAAAAAAAGGATTTTTTTTGTAAAATAATATGATTTATAATAAAAATAATAAGTAATTATTAAAATATTTGAGCGAAATCGATCAAATAGTGTATGATCAATAATATTTTAAAAACTTTGCATTTTTAAACATTCATTTCTCATAAATTAAGTAACCGATTTCATCCAAATCTTATGTGTTGACATTTCAAAATACGTAATTTAAAATGGTATAAAAATTTTCATGCTTTGCGATACAAAAAACTTTTGACTATTATTAAAAAAATAATGTATATATAACAGCAGACAATTATTAAATTTAACTTTTTACATAGATTTATCTTTAGGTAAACGAATTTCATAATTGTATGCCAAAGTCTTTCGATTCGTTTAAAAACTTCCCGAAATATAGGTAAATATCCAAAAACGAAATTAAAACTAACTTTCAAACTCTCTGAAGCATCCTGACTAAATTTTTAAGACCATGCGGCTATATTTTGATGATCAAAAATTTAAATCAGTCGAAAAGGGGTATGTTTTTTTTTAAGAGAAAACGTTTATGTCTCTGTTTCCATAACTTAATTTATAGTTCGCTTAATAGTCTGTTTGGGGTCATTCCTCTGAATCATTATTAGTTTGCATTTAGTTGGAAAAAATCTAACAATTAAACACAAAAGTTTTTTAGAGTGATATTTGTGTCTTCTTTTCCTAACTGTACCTTAAACAAGTGTAATTATATGTACACATTAACGGAGAATCTCTGCATTCAATACATGTGGCACAGTTGGTTAATGCGTAAATCACTTTGTTGGTTGAGCTTATTGGGGATTTCAATCCTGGAATCTGACTAAACAACAAGCGTGTACAGTTCGCAAAAAAAAAAAAAAAAAAAAAAAAAAAAAAAAAAAACGAATCACCCTGAATAACTTTCCTTCTAATGATCGGATTTTCACGAACCAAGAGTCAATCTTAATGGCTCCTGGGGGTGACCTCAAATATGCTAATTAATTAGTGCTAACTATTAATTAAGTTACGAAATCAGACACAAAAACGTACTTTCTCTGAATAAACATTTTTTTTTTTTTTTTTTTTTACATATTTGGAATCCTGACCCTTGAAATTGACGCTAAAATTTCGAAAAAATTGGGTCGCAATAAAGATTTATATATATGGCGAAAGTTTGAAAAAATGCCAAATTACCTTGCCATATAAAGTTAAACAATTTAAAACAACCATAAGGAAACTGCATGAATGACGAGACGTCATAATATTGTGTGTCTCTCTTGCTATAGGCAACCAAGAAGAGAAATTTTGCATCTGCTTTCTGGACATTGAAAATAGTATTCGTTTTAATACTTTGAAAATAAAATTTGAATTTAAAATGAAGAAATGAAAATGAAATTATAATTCCAATATTTCAAAATTTAAACGTTGAACTTATTATCTGACATTTTTTATTTTTTTAAAGATGTTACTTGTATAAAAATGCTGTACTTAAACCAAATTTACTTAAGTTATTATAAATTTATGATTTGTGAAGAGTTGCAGGGCTAATTGCTTTTACACCTCAGTTCAAGTCCAATTCAATTTAAGGTAAGGAAAAGAAAAAAGAGATCCTGCAAAACATTTGGGGCATGATTCGGATGCGCAATCAGAAGGTTTTATAAAATTCACGGTATTCTTTTCGATGAAATTGAAATATATATATATATATATATATATATATATATAAACAAGGGAAAAAGAACAATGAAAAAAAGGAAAAAAAAATAAAAATAACAAAAAACCGGGAGAAAAAAGGACAAAAAATTTTTTCAAAAAGTTCCGGATAATCTTTTTGTCAGCCCACATGATTATATCCGCAATATTAGAAAGCGCTCTTTTTTGCGAATATAATCGTGTGGGCTGATGAAAAGATTATATCTTTTATTTTCCGGATTTCTACAAAAAAAAGTTTTTGTTCTTTTTTTTCTTCCCTCTCGGTTTTTGTTATTTTTCTTTTTTTATTATTTTTCTTTTTTCCCCCTTCTTTCATTGTTCTGTAATTTTTTCCTTGTTTTATCTACATTTTTAATTTATTTTATGAGTTCTATTTACGTGCAGCTTATGCGCAATAAATAACTAAATAAATAAATAAATAAATATATATATATATATATATGCACTGAGCAGCCAAATTATTATGACCACCTCAGAGTTTTATGCAAATGAGTTATTGCGTCACAGCGCTGCCGCTAGAGGGCAAGATAACTATAACACGGGAATGCTGGACAAGCGAGTCATCAGTTATACTGTGTTGCTTGCTCAGATATGGGAAAGAAAAGTGATTTAACTGAATTTCAACGTTGAATGATTGTGGGTGCGAGATGTGTCGGAACGAGTATCAGCAAAACGGCTGCACTTGTGAAGTGTTCTAGAGCAGCAGTTGTTAATGTGTACAAAGAATGGACAATCAAGCAAAAAACCGGGTCTCAACGTCAGACTTGTGATCTTCACAGGGTACTGAATGCTCGATCAGAGAGAAGGCTGGCCAGGGTTGTGCAGCGCAACGGGAGAGCAACAGTGCGACAAATTGCAAGTGATCTTAATCAAGGAGCAACTGTGAACGTCTCTGAACGGACTGTTCGACGCACATTGCGCCGTATAGGGTATAGGCCAACAGCGAGCTCTGAGGTTGTCATAATAATTTGGCCACTCAGTGCATATATATATATATATATATATATATATATATATATATAATAGTATAAGAGTAAATTTTACTTCCATTTTTATTTTATTGTTAAAGGTCATTTCATTCTGACAAATATTTAGGTCACATGTTTTTCTTAAATAAGTAGGATTTGCAAATAACATCCTTATGTATAAATTCCAAAACTGACTTTTGCAAACATGTTTTTTCCCTAAGCTCTTCGATTGCGATAAGTTACTTATTTATCACTAAATATGGTTACTAAAGTTTCTTTGTTTTATTCCTTTATTTAAAAACTTATTTTACTATTCTCAGCATCACTACCGACATCTGATCATTTTAAGTAGAGTTCGCAAGGTCTTTAAGAAGTTAAAAATGTGGGGGCGAAACTAAAAAAATGTATTTTATTATGTTTATATTCACCACAACATTCAATATTTGATTTCAGAAATTTAATTTTAAATTTAATGATAACTTTATAATTATGATCGATACTGATACCACAGTGTTCTTAGTTTATTAAGGACTAGATTCTGGACTTTTTAAATGAAAGGTCAAATAAAAAAAAAATTTAAAAAAAGGTTCTAATCTTTGAAAAAAATTAAAATTCACCAGAAGTTCGAGTCAATTTTACTTAGAGTTTATCGTTGTATTTTGCAGTTGTAGATTATTTAGAGATATGCTAATTTTAATTAGAATTTTACTAGTTTTAATTGTTGAATTAGAGAAAATGATGAGACCCCTCTACCCTTAACTATTTCCAGCATTTATACAAGCAGATCCTTTCATTGGTATTTTTCTTTTTTCTGAAAATATTAAAAGATGGTCGCAGAAATTATAGATGAAAAAATAGCTTAGCAACAATATTTAAAAATTAATGCTGTTGGTAGGAACTATTCAACCTACCACTTTATATAGGGTAAAAATGTTTAATAAAAGAAATTATCTGAAACTTAATGCTTATGTGGTAGATAACTCTTTTAAGTTTTACTGAGTTAAATTAATAATTTAACTTTTTGATCAATAAGTCAGCGGCATTCTTTGAACTATAAATAGAGAATATAGAAAACAATAAATAGAATCAAAATGTATGAATTCATTCCTAAAAGATTTAAGTGGATACCATTTAAGCATTTTGAACATTGCAAATATTGTAAAGCATAAATTAACTGAATGCCATAAAGTTTCTCATTTTTACCACGTTTATATAAACTTGCCTTCGTGGATGTCTGTCCGGGTGGAATTTTGTATTCGATTTTAAACTAACTTCCCGACTAGCTACAAACTTCAAATTTGGCACATAGATCAGAATTGGATGACAATGCATGAAAATGAAGAAAAAAAAGACATACAACGTAAAATAAAATTAAAATTTTAAAAAAAATTTATTTTCGCGATTGTCTTTTGTTGTCGATTCCATTATTTCAAATTAGTGTCACATGTCAGGGGAAAATATTTTTATTGTCGGAGTATTTTTATTGGCTGAAAAATCACGTGGTAGGATCCAGTTTTTCCTCATTCATTTCCAGATTGTGTTGGTTGTCATCAGCCTAAAACTAATGAAAGTCGTAAAAGTATTGTTTTTCTATAAAGATTTTTGTATCCCTAATTTAAAATTAAAGTTCCATTATTTTAGTAGAGGTCTTGTAGAAGTCTTGACACGATGACGAAAGAGACAGCCACTCAACGCAAGCGACGACGGGAGAAAAAAAACAAAAGCGGTAAGAGACGCTTCACCAAGAATCAGAAGCAGATACGTTTGCAAGATTAGCTAAACGGCGTAAACAAGCTGTAGAAGTTCCGAAAAATCAGCATGTTGTCGAACGGAATAAAGATAAACAACGAATGGCTCAAGGAATCAAATCGCTTGAGAAACTCTGACTCAAGAGCTGCAGAGTCAATTCAGGAATATGAAGAAAGACTAAAACCTCGACGTGAGGCTTGTGCTCAACGGGTAACTGATAGGGCAGAGGGTAAAAATATAATTGAGTGTGCCCCTTAGCGAAATTGGCTACTTATGTTTGGCGCCATTCCTGTTTGCGCGGAACACTGTGGTTACAGAAATGGAGGCCAAAACGAACGATTTTTTTTAATAAAACAATGTAAAATTTGAACAAAATATCGGACGAAAAATAATATAATTTACACCATTTTTCTAAATAAATAATCTAAATTTAAAAAAAATGTTTTGAAAACCACGTTTTTGCATCGAAGTATAATAATTGAAAAATAAAAATTTAAAAATTATAATTTTAAAAAAGTTTATTTAAACACAAAACTAAAAAGCAGAAAATAAATAATCTAAATAAAAATATATTTTTTTAATAACCACGTTTTTTGTAGTGAAGAATAATAATTGAAAAATAATAATTTTAAAAAAATATAAAATAAAAATTATAATTTAAAATAAAAAAATTCAAAATAAAAAATGTTTTAAAAAACCACGTTTTTGTAGTGGAGAATAATAATTAAAAAATAATTTGAAAAACGAAAAACGTGGGGTGCATGAAATACATAACAGTATACTAATATAACATTACTGCTTCATGCGTCCCACGTTTTTCGTTTTTCAAATTTTTTTTTAAATTATTATTCTCCACTACAAAAACGTGGTTTTTAAAAGCATTTCTTATTTTGAATTTTTTTATTTTGAATTTTTTTATTTTAAATTATGTTAAAAAAAAGAACATTTTTTGAGATGATGATTCTAAAAATAGCATGTTTTTCGAATCATTTTGCATTTTTTTATTTTAGTAGTTGTTTAACGAAACAAGGCATATCAAACATTTTCCTGATATAGCAATATTTTTTTGAACTGTGCAAAAGTTGAGAAAGGCTTTCAATAATATAAACAACTTTTTAAGCAGATATTTTCAACTTTTTAAAAGAAAATGGTAACTTCTTTAAGTTAGCGGGCAAGAATAACTTTGAACGTCAAAATAAAATATTATGTTCATAGTTTTCTGTTCATTTAAAAAAAAAAAAACAATCTGTTTTATGCTGTGCTCACATACGCATTTACTTTTCATTACTCAAATAAATAATAAACAATAAAAAAAGGAAAATTAATAATTTATCTTCATTTTTTGAAAACAATAGTATGATTACTAAATAGTCAGGTGTTCTGCATCGAATGATATTGATCAGTAGAATAATTTTAATTTCTTAACAAGATTTAATTCTCAACTAGCTGGCAATAATTCTTTTAATAACTAAGTTTACTTTCAATAAAAACTTAACAATAACTTAAAAAGTAATTTTATTTTAAAGAAAACATAAATTAAAGTACTAGAACAATTTATTATAGATAATGGAAAATTAATATATCTGGTAGCATAAAAAATAAGATTTTGAGAATCGTTAAAATTTAATTAAAAAGTTAGAAAAATAATTCTGCGAAACAGGGGCAGACAAGTAATTTACAAATTTACTGTAAGATTAAGGCGATATATAAGATGTAAAGAAGTTTTCAGACGCTTTAAATTCGTATTAATTATAAAATATATATTCAAGAAATTGATAAATATATTATTCCAAATCTATGCATACGTATGTATATTATTGAAATTGTATCAGTTATGGAAAAACAAAATCAAAAAATAAAAAATAATCACATTAAATAAGCACTATCTGGTGTATAATCATATTCTATCAGAAGCACCCTTTTATAAAACTAGACATTCGTTGAATAAAGTGTTTTTTTATTCAAAATGTTTTATTCAAATTTCTTTACTAAATTGCAAATAAATTATTAAACGACTAAAAAAGAAACCTCGTATTTTATAATTTGAAAAAAATAGAAATAAAAAGATTAGCAAACGATTATTAGCGAAAAAAATATGAATGAAATTTTACGCTGCGTGCACGAAGTCAAGTTCCTCGCAAGTTTTTCACATTTTAATATTAATCGCCCCATTTAATTATTTCTTTATTGTCGCCAAATTATTTTTTTAAAAATAATTAATTTTAATTTTTCTCAGCTTCTAATAAATAAAAACAGTTTAAACTTTAGATTTTTCAATTGAAAAATATGTAGATTAATATGGTATAAAAAAATTCATACCTTATAATTCAAAAAATTTTCATCCTCAATTTAATTAAATAATAAAAAATTATTAATAATTATTACAAATTATTTTTTTTTCAAGAAATTATCTTTAGCTAAATGAGTTTTATGAGTGGGTGCAATTTTCTTTGAATAGCTTCATTAGTTTTAAAAATATGACTAAAAACATAAATCGTGAAATTAACATTAAGTGGTACGAGCTTTGAATCACTCTCTTGACCAAACTATGGGGACCGTATTTCCCAGATTGCGGCTACCCTCTATATTTTAAAGGTTAAGAATCCAAATATGTAAAAAAAAATATATGTTTATTCAGAGAAAGTACGTTTTTGTAACTTAATTAATAGTTATATACTATAATATTATATTAATACTTAATTAATAGCACTAATTAATTAGTATATTTGAGGTCACCCCCAAGAACCATTAAGATTGACACTTAGTTCGTGAAAATTCGATCATTAGAACGAAAGTTATTCAGGGTGATTCGTTTTTTTTTTTTTTTTTTTTTTTTTTTTTTTTTTTTTACGGACTGCACATTTATCAAAGCGCGTGTTAAATCTGTCGTCCTCTTGTTGGTTGTGGTGTGGAAGAGAGGGGTACCACCTCAGGGGTTGTCCACGTCATCTGACTTTGGGGGGGGGGAAATTACGCCTCTTTTCTACCAAAGCTGTTAAAAGAAGTAGCCCTGAAAACCGAGGCTAGGTGCTTGGCCATGGTTGGGTTGTATGAATAGTTGATACTTGTAACAACAGAGACTGTCTGTTGCACCTACAATTTATAATTTCAGATCACAATTGAAATCTCTGATAATGTCAAATTTTTCAATCATGTGTTAAAAAAAAAATAATAAATAAATAAATAAAAAATAAAATAAAATAAAAATTTAAAAAAACTTTTTTTTTTTCATTTTCAGAGTAATTTTTTTTCCAATCGAATTAGTGTGAAAATGAAACTCCATAGTACTCTTCCTTTGAAACAAAAACTAAGCTAGATAAATACGAAAACATTCTCACGAAGATAAAATGCGAATAATTTAAGAAAACAATTAATTTTTTTCAGGTTTAAGAAGATTAGTTAAAAAAAAAGAGGCCTTTACAATCGAGCGTTCTCGTCGTACCAACGAACAACCTCCATGATACTAGGTAGCGGGTTTGAATCCCACCGTTACTTTAGATGTATCTTTGTGATGCCTTTTTCTAACTTCTGCTATCTGCTCTTTAATTTGACAAAGACTTATACGCCTTATGTGTAAGGAGTACATCAGACTGAAAATGCGTATAGTAATAAATAAGTTAATAAAAATATGTGTGCTTGTTGTACTTTGGACTAGCCTCAGTATTGTACTAAAAGTACGTGCAACATGTTAAATATTTCACAAATGGATACTACGAGTTCTACCACTCACAATATAATAAAAAAATTCAATGTTCATAATAATGCAAACAAATACCATGATACCAATAAAATATTCTTTATTGTACGTTTATGATTCATTCGATTTATTTTAGCTGATGCAGGGTATTTGAAAACTATGCTTTAATTTCAAGAATATCCGAATTAAATTTTCTAAGAAATTTATAAGAAAAGAATTCAAAATGAGTGTTATCCAAGAAATGTATCTAGTTCAAAGTACAACATATGATTGTCCAAAGTTCGGTATCATGTTGTATATACGTCCCAATTTTTCTTATTTAAAAACTTTTTCTGGGGCTTATCGCAGATTTAGGCCACAAAAAAAAATTAAATAAATAAATACCATTAATAGGGAGATTTCGCAAATTTACATTAGCCTCCGTACTCTCCCGAACGTAAGATTACAATTAATTGCGCATGCGCTCTTCTAGTGAGCATGCGTCAGTTCTGGTAGAATGCGCATGAGCCCGTGAAAAAGTATCAAACTTTCGTAAGTGAAAATAAAAGATATTGCAAAAATCAGTGGGTTAAAAACACTATCGTAGTGGAATAACATTTTAACTTCGACCATAAAATCAAAACAAACTTTTGCAATGGACGTAGATAGATATATCTCTTTTAAAGCTGTGACATACGATTCAAGATGCTTTACGTAAAACTGTGATTCTATAAGAAGAAAAATTTGGTAGACTATAGATTTTTATGAATTCTTCGATAACGAATGCAGCGTATTATTATTATTATTAATATTTAAAAAAGTATATAATTAAACTTTTATTGATATTATTTGACTTTTTTAACTAAATTATATAGTTAAAATATATAAATATAATTAATAATTTTAAAATAGAGAAAATATATTTAATTTCTTATTATACTAGTGCAATTGAATAACCATAGTGTTAAAAGAAATAAAATTATTTTTATTGAATGAACCAATGGTTGCAAGATTCATTTCTAAATTTCATCCATACCTTTCTTCAAATTCGCAGTGCATGTCAATGTTTTTTTGTTCGAAGGTAGACCTAGAAAAAAAAACAGAATTTAACACCTATAAAGAGCGTGCTTGCAGCTTTGTCTTTGTAACGTAACTTACGCCAACATAACGGAAAGATACGTAGCATCCAAAATAAACGCGAGCAGTTGCTTCAATCTTACTTACGGAAGAGAAAGTAAAAGTTCGAAATCTCCCTATTAAACAAATCTATAACGTATTTCCCACAAATTTTCTAACCTATTGGAACCGACAAAGTTACTTTCTGCGTGAGAAAAAGTTCGAAAAAAGTGTTCATTCCCTTTCAATAGGCCCTTGCCTTCCTGAATTCTAGGTTAAATGTTTAATTAATGTCTTCTAATTTTTTTACGTACTTTTGAAGATGAACTGTTACCTTTCAAAAAGGGTATAAAATAAAACGGTCGCTTACAGATTAGGAGAATTTGTAGTTTTGAATAACTTGTTTAAAACTGCACGTTTCTTTGTTTTTAGATTTCTTAAAATCTAATCTTATTGCGGCATAAATTGATGAAAAATGATTTCGATGATTCTTTAACTGTTAATGGCCAAAATCAAGAGAATGTCGATTTTCTCCGGTGAATGTCAACAATCACATAATCTCTTTGGTGAATGTTCGAAATATTTGCTATATCCTATTTGATAATAATTTATTCGTTGATAGTATTGTATTTATTTGATGTTTTAATATCTGCTGAGGATAGATCAGGAGAAATATCAGTGCTCGAAGTACCGGTTAAATGCATACTGAGCAGTGGCACTTGACCATAAAAATAAAAAAAAAACTTTGACGGGAAAATGTACACTGGGCAGTGACAACGCCTCCTACAACTGAAAGCCTCCACACGGTTTTTTATAGGTAGTCCGATCAGACCACTATGATAGTAAACCTGTTTACGAAAGAGCAATTTAATAGAAAATCTAGTAGAAATAAGGAATTGGTAGCAAATATATGTCTAGAAATTTGCTTAATTTATGAATATGATTGACTTTACTTGTCTACCACTACCGATTCCATTCTCAAATATATGTGACAAATTTCTCCCAGACACTTTTAAACTACAATTTGGGATCAAACGCACAACCGGTTCACTTTTTAAATAGTCTGTGCAGACTACTTATAAGAAACCGTGTGGAGGCTTTCTGATGTAGAAGGTGTTGGCAGTACCTCTTAATATATATTTCGGACATTAACCAAAGCAACTGTCAACATCAACCCATTTCGATCCTTCACTGTAACAACTCAAAAAATTTTCTTCGACGTTAAATTTATAAAAACAAAGATACTTACCAAAAATCTAAAGGCTAATAACTCTTACCTATTCCAATTTTTATAAAAAAATTGTTGATTGTTAAAATTGTATTGGCATATTTTTTTGTAAGAAAAAACTAATAGATAATCTAACATACCTCATGCTTTATATCTAAAACTTTGATTTGAAAACGGCCTTATATTTTACAAGTATTAAAAGATTTATTCCGAATACAGTAAATATTCAGTTTATTTGTGTGAATTAAATTAAAAGAATTAAAAACATATCAAGGATTTCCCCCTCCTCGTCTCCACCCTTTCGGTTGTTGAGTTCGGTCGAGAGAGGAAAGGCCTCTTGATTTCTTAAAATAATATAAACAGATTTAAAATAATGTAAACTGAAAAAAATATTTGGTAAATTACTTTTCTTAATTAATTGATAATTGTTTGCTTATGATAAAAAGTGGAATATTTACAAAAAGAATGATATTTTTGTGACTAAAACATTATTTTCAAGGTTCGTGACTAAAGTCCAAACGATTTATGCAAATCTAATCAAAAGAATGTTGAAAAGAATCTAGAAAAAACAAACTGGAAAAACTACTAATCAGAATAAGTTTATACAATTTTGCTTATTTTAATTTATATTAATGACACATATTATTGATATGCTTTTTCAGTATCTATTCACGATTATTGAATTTATTACGAAGAAAGAGTTTTATTTTTTTCTTTTGTAAATTTTCCATTAGCACGATATTTACACGGAATCGTTGTGGTATGAAATAGATAGGTCGGATAAAAAATAAGTAAACATTCTCCATTTTTCCCATTAACATTTTTATATTTCGTTTAGAATTGTTGTTTGCAACCTGCAATGATTTAATGAAGGTGAAATTTATAATACTGAAACAGAGGAATTTTTTTATAAAGCTAATGTGAACAATTTAAGGACTTGATTTTTCCATCTAAGAAAAGTACTATTTTGGAATATGTTTGCGGAGAAAACGTAATCAGGATAGCGAAAAAAAAATCCCGAATAACTTTTGTGCTAATGATAGGATTTCGTTGATAGGAAAATTTTGAATTTTCTTTTAAAGAGACATATATTTTCCCCCGATAGTTTTGTATTGTTTTGGATTTTTAACTATGGAAATAAAGGGAGTGCAAAATTTGGGAATAAATTTTTATTTTATTACTGTTGTTGTAAAGCTGACCTAAATTTGAATTTACGGCTACCCATATTCAAATCCTCATCCTTGTAACTTTGAACCTAATCTAGCAGACAAGGGAACTCCTTGATCAAGTATTGGGAGAAATGTTGCCTTCGTGGAGGACTTTTGAATAGAACTAACCCGCATTCGCGTTACATGGAGAGGAAAAGCCCGAAAACCTCCCACGGTTTGCCTGACGGCAAGGGGAGTCTAACTCATTATCCGTCTAACACTGAGGATACTTTACGTCCACCTTGTGGTCAGTTTGAGCCGGGTTCAGAATTCGCATCTACCAGTTATCGCTGGGATTCGAACCCGGGTCACCTCATTTCGAAGCAAGCGCTCTATCAGCTGAGTCACAGAGGTTTAAATGCGTGTTTGGGAATAAGTTGTGAAAATTTTGGTCGCAATAATTTTGGCAGGAGAGCGGATAAGAGTTTTGGCCTCTTAATGATAATTTTACTCTTTCCGTATTTCACCATGTAAAATAAAATTTTCAGGTAAATTGGAAATTTTTCGCACACAATTATAAAATTTTGATATTCCAAAGATTTGATGTAAAAGAAATGGTTTTTAATAATTATTTATTACTTTAATAATAAAACTAAAGAAAAAAAACGCCATTTATTTTTGTTAAAATGTCAATTCTTATGAACTATTTTACCATTTTCGTTCGAATTTTACATTTCCTCGCCTGAAATTACATAGTATATTCCGTTCTATCCCGACTTAATATACTAAAGTGACGCAGAGCGTGGCTTCTTTGAAAAAGGGGTAAAATATTTAAACTAATTGGATATTACCTATTATTAGTCACCATTTCATTCAGTAAATCTCTGCTAATTCAATCATTTAAAATTCAAAAAATTCCGCAAAATAAAAAAGCGGGCCACCCTGAATAACTTTTAATCTAATGATCGATTTTCCGGTTCTAGGACTCATTCTTAATGTTTCGAGAGGGTGATTTAAAATATGCTAATTAACAAATACTGACGATATTTTAAGTTACGAAATCAGACACAAAAATGTACTTTCTTTGCATAAACACACTTTTTTTTTCCGACGAATTCGAATTTCTGACCCTCTCAGCCGCAATCTGGGAAATATGAAATTTAATTTTAAAAAAAGTACGACACTTAAAATTTGATTTTTCAGAAACTGTTCTACCGATTAAGCTCAAAATTTATATTTTGCCATATACGAGGGTTGCTATTTATATTTCTGGCCTAATAATGAAGAAACAAATATGTAGGATCGAAATTGGTTTTATTGTTTTTCAAAATATTCTCCATGATGATCAATACACTTTTGCATGCGTTTAAACCAATTTTCAAAGCACTTTTTCCAGTCCGATTGAGGTAACTCCAAAACATGCGTTTTGAATGCATCAACCGCTTCTTCGGGGGTCGAAAATCGTTGTCCACGTAATTTATTTTGTGGGAATAAGAAGAAGTCATTGGGTGCCAAATCAGGGCTGTACGGCGGATGACCCATCAGTTCGATCTTTCGCTCCGTCAGAAATGCCTTTGTTTGAGTCGATGTGTGAGAACTCGCATTGTCAACAAATGGTCGTGTACCATTCAGAATTGACCGTCCTGCGTTGCTCTAACGCCACTGTTGCCACATGACCGTTAATGCCGAAGAAACAGGAAATCATTTGTTTTGATGTGCTTCTTCCTCGAACAACTTTTGTTGGTTTTGCCTCGTCTTGGAAGACCCATACAGTTGATTGCTGTTTTGTTTCCGGCTCATATGCATAGATCCATGATTCGTCACCTGTGTAGATGTTATACAGAGCCTTTGATGTACCTTGAACGTATTTTTCGAACATTTCCTTTCACCAATCGACACGAGCCTTTTTTTGAGCGTTTGTCAGATTATGCGGGATCCAACGCGAACAAATTTTTTTTATCATGCAATATTTTATTGATACTAGTCATACTAATGTCCAAAGACGCCTCTATCTCACGGTATGTCACATGACGATCTTGCTTTATCAGTTCACACACAGCATCGATCTTTTCTGGCA
Organism: Parasteatoda lunata; assembly: GCA_949128135.1. Classification (NCBI taxonomy): domain Eukaryota; kingdom Metazoa; phylum Arthropoda; class Arachnida; order Araneae; family Theridiidae; genus Parasteatoda; species Parasteatoda lunata. The sequence continues at coordinate 8,602,240 of OX421977.1, forward strand.
CAACAACGGATTTTGGACGACCTGCACGGGATTCGTCCTGGATCAAACATCGACCACGATTAAATTCGTTGTACCAATTTTTTACAGTGCCGTAAGATGGCGCTTTATCGCTGAATAAAGAATTAAGTTCATCGAAGCACTCTTGTCTTGACAATCCACGTCGAAAGTTATGAAAAATAATGGCACGAAAATGTTCACGATTCAATTCCATTTTTTGAAAGAGAAGAACTTTTCAATTTACTGTCAACAACACAAATGAAGCTATAATGGTAAATCGTCTGCTGAATTTATGTTTAAAAATATCAAACTTTCGATTAAAATCGTCTGCGGTCGCCTAGCAACACTTACTCTTGTCAAGGCCAGAAATATAAATAGCAACCCTCGTAAAATTACATTCTTTAAAATTATGCAAAAAATTTTGTATCATGCAATTCAACATTTTTTCGCTTGTTCTTAAATATAATACTAAAAAATAATAAATATTTGTAAAAAATTTTTTCTTTTTTTTTCCATGGAAGTATTTCTGGATAAATGAATTTTATAATTATGTGTAAAAAATTTCAATTCCCTTAAAAAGTTCTCGAGATGTAGAGAACTACACAAAAATTAAAATTAACATTAAGAGGTCCAAACATTGGATCGTTCTCCTGACTAAACTATGGGGACCATGTTTCTCAGATATCGACTACCCCCTATATCTTAGGGGTCAGAAGTCCGAATTCCTCGAAAAACTGGTATGTTCATTCAGAGAAAGCACGTTTTTGTGTCGATTTTGTAATAAAAAATATCGTTACTATAAAAAAAATTCAGATCTAATACTAAAGAAAATATCCTACCATAATGAATTTTTTTGTTAAAAAAAAAAACTGTTCTAAAAATGTGAGGCTAGGAGTTGACCAGTAAAAATGTTTAAATTTATGAGTTCAAAATGTGTGTTTTATTAAGATAAAGTGACATGACAAAAATAACTATTGCAATTAGAAATTATACACTTCAGTGGTAGTTCCAAAGAGTGTTCCATGGAACCCTAGGGTACCGTGATCATAGGGGTTCCAAAAGTTAAAACTGCATTCAAGCAATTATGATTTTTGGAGCGAGTAATTATGATTTTTGGTGCGTGTAATTATATTTATTGCCCAACAATAATATTTATTTAACATTTCGGTTGTTTTCATGAAGTTATTATAATGGAAAAAATAATGAGAACGGATATGCATGCGTTAATGTTTCTTTACAAACTTTTTAAATAAAATAAAAGAAATCTAAATGCTAGAATAATGATAACCATTTCATTGATAACCATTCGTCACTTCCATATCAGTTCTTTTTCGTTTTTATTTCAACCAATATATTAAACTTATTTCATTTATTTTCAGCTTATGCGCACATTAAAAATAATTTTCTGAACTGGACTAAATGATGTTTTGTCTAGTTCATATTAGTTCAATTTTAAGTCTCATATTGATAAAAAGAATTAAAAAATTTGATTCACCACATTTCCGAAATGATTAGCAAAATTTATGTGGTTAATATGTTCACAGTTACAAATGAATTATATTTGTAACTGTGTTCGTATTTATAGAGTCGTGGTTTCACCAAAACGTGTGTCGATCATTTAAGATTCCATAGCAGGAAAAAAATATGAATTACTGCACTACAATACTGATAAAAATACTCCTATTCATTATTTTTATCCATAAGAAATGCTTCATTAAATGTAACAGCAGAATGAAACGAAGTTTTCATCAGTCAGATCTGATTTTTGTTCCAACCTCACCTGGCAAACGATGACAGGGACGGTCCATCAAACCCTCTCTGTCAGGGCGTGCACCCTAAAGTCCGATATCAGGGGTGGTCATCGGTGTACCGTATTCCGCAGACACTCCTCGTCCCGATGGAAATGAGGGGGGTCAGGGTGGGCACGCCCAAAATGACTTCCATAATACGTAGTTACTTTGCTAACATGTGTCAGATAATGAAATCGTCTGCGCGTAGAAGCTTCCGAAGAGATTTTTTCTTATATTTTTGTTCCATGGAAAATGTAAAAGCTTTAACCGAGATTATTTTATCCTGAAACTCTGTAGTATCTGCTTAATAGATATTAAATCTGAGTAGACCTTGTGGAATTTGCTAGTTTTTATCTCTTTTCAAACACGAATCTTTATTTCTAAGATCTGTAATTAGTTTTCCTATAATTAACCTTTTATTCACGAGCTTATTTTTAAATACGGAATATACTTATTGGTTAAACTTAGTTATTAAAAATATTACTAGGCAAAGTACTGTAAAATGAATATTTCAATTTTAAATAAAAACATATTCTTTCACATACAGAGTAAAAAACAGCTTTAATTATAAAATTTATTAAATTTCTTTTCGAAAAAAAAAACCGTCTGACGTTTAAAAAGATCAAAATTTATGAAATATCCTTGTTAACTCCCATTTCTTATGAAAATACACTTTTATAATTGGTTCCTAAAATGACGTGGAGGAAAGAGAATTGTGTAGGAAGAGCAGGTGGCATTAATTTGATAACTGAAGAATTAAATTTCACTTTTATGCCAGCAGAAATATGAAAAGTCACTTTAGTCTTATAAGTCAAGTATTCAGCAATAAAAAAATTTAATACATTTTTCTTTTAGCTGTCGGGCGAACTCTTCTTGCTATTAAATTCCGTAATAAATTTTCCATTTAATAATGCATCAGGGAGTACATCTTTTAATTCAAAATTGGGAATATTTTTGCAGTATTCTTCTCCTGTTTTTATCGTTTAGCAGTTCTTATGTCTCCTTGGAAAATAGTTCAATATTTCACATAATGCCTGAAATTTTTACTCAATATCGTAGCAGAATATGGACATAAATTTTAATAAGCAAGTGAAAAATTTTCAATTGCCTGTAACTAACAAGAGATTGCATTTTTTATTTTATTTTATTTTATTTTACTTGAAAACCGTTTTAACCCGCGTTTAAACAACTAAAAGCATATAATTAATAACTAAATGCATATAGTTTCATGTACAATAATTAACTTTCAGTTTTTCTTGTTACACCTGAGAATGTTTTACTTAAAAGGTTTTATGAATCAAAACACGCAAATTTTACGCGAATTTTAAAGAAGACAAATAGATCAGACCGGCCCAATTTTTCAGCGATATGATATAATCAACACTTCATATTTACGCTTTAATTTCTTCCATTTTTACATACAACTTGAAACACTAAGCTAAAGAACAACGATATGCTCTCCTCTTCTATGTGAAACTTTTATCTTTCTTTAAAATGATACTTTTATGCTAATTGTTGATGTTAATATGATGAATAGACAGAGAACATGTTTGGTTGAGGTACCCAACTCCATTGGACAAATGAAGTGATATTCTATGGTTATGAAGTAATTCAGGCTAAATAAAGAGATTCAGGCTAACAAAAAGTTTCACCTTTATGTTATGTTAAATATATCACTAGCATTTTGAAAATAATTACAAAACGGCTTGAATAAATAGAAGCATATAAAATAAACGTGTCATACTAAAAGATAAAAACTTTTATTATTTTTTTTATATATATATTACTGTGAACGACAGAAACTGGTGGTTGTTGACTTCCACTAGTGAATTTTGACAATCAAATAGTCTCGCTTTGGTAAATGTTCGAAATATAAACTAGGTCTAGTTTAGTGCCTCTCCCTGGTTCAGTGCCCCTGCCCAGTATGCATTTAACTGGTACTCTGAACACTGGTGTTTCTCCTAATCTATCCTCAGCAGATATTAAAATATCGAATAAATATAATAACATCAACGAATAAATTAATATCAAATCGAATATTTCGAAATATTTCGAACATTCACCAAAGCGACTATGTGGTTGTTGGCATTTCACCGACTATCGACACTCTCTTCAATTCGGTCATTCACTGTAACATGTATTTCATTTAGTCATTATTCCACTTTAAATTTACTATTTCATTTTCATTAAAGTCATATTTTATTTTAACACAAAAATGCATTTAACTTTATGTGTTAAAATGTTGAATATTGACAAAACAGATTATCGACGGTTTTGAAATTGTCTTCAGATAATTTCCACCTTTTTTTTTATTGTTATAATCTCTTTCAAACGTAATAGTCTATGTTATGAGTTCGAGACGCCAACTGTTTGCCAACTCTCTATCTAGTTAAGAAGGATACACGCAAAGTGTGAGCAGTTAAAAGAGTTAATAAGGTTTCGAATCCGCGGAGATGTTAACTTTGATATTCGTGATTTAGGTCTTGCCCAGTCCCGACCCCTCTTCTATCTCACAATGTTTACCCGACCTCTCTAAATAAATGCTACACGCTCTCTCTGTAGGGTTACCTCGCCAAAATTATGTCGCCAAAACGAGGCGAACTTGGAATCTTGGTGAACTTTAAAGAATATGAACTGATTAAAAAGCAGTGGTTGCAGAGTATTACAACAACGAAATTCTCGAACTTTCGTTAAATTTTTTTCTAATGATAGTAAGAAAGAAATTCATTGATCTATCCATCTGTATATATACAGGTCTAACGACATTCTACGATTTTATAAACATTTATTGTTGGGGTAGCTATGCAAATGTTTTAATGTATTATCTTTTTATCATTTACACGTATTTTCCACACCACTACATATAAATGATTTTAAAATTCACATGCAACACCACTTTGTTCCAATACTTTCGTGGTGAAGCTTCTAAAATGTTAGCAAAATTAATAAAGCTTTCCCTTTTAAATGTCAACAACTCTACCAAATATTTTGGAAAAAGGGTAGTTGTCAGACCTGCATATATATGAATATAAACACAACAATTAAAAAAAAAATTTTAAACATATTTTAATGGGAAAACTAAAGATAACGTAACTTCAGAACACATTTCCTTGCGTAGTGATATTTCGAAATAAAGAATAATTATCCGAAGGTAAAAATTACTTTTTATAATGCATCTATATCACTAGTATAAGGAGAATACACGTATATAGATATATAAGTTTAAAATGTAGGGAAAACAAGGGAAAAATTACAGAACAATAAAAAAAGGGGGGAAAAGAAAAATAATAATAAAAAGAAAAATAACAAAAAGCCGGAAAAAAAAGATTTAATCTTTTCATCAGCTCACACGATTATATCCGCAAAAAGAGTGCAAAAAATTTTACAAAGAAATTACAGCAAATAAAATAGAACACAATAAGTATAAATATCTCGTAAAACAGAAAATAAAATATACAGAAAAAATAGAATAAAACTTGAAGTGAAATCTGTAAAGCGAGTAGCGAAATCAAATGAACTTACATGAACGGAAAATTTTTCAAGAATGATTTAAAATATTTTAATTTGCCATAACAAGATTGCCAGATTGCAAAAATTTAAAACAAAAGCGCAAATTTGTATTAAAGCGCGTTCTTACTGCATTACTGAAGTGCGTTTGATTTTTGAGTTACCAAGAATGGACCCGAAAATGGATATGCGCAAGGTAATACTATAATGGATAATTTACAGATGTTGACAATTAATAATTTTGGTAAATAAATATGTATTTAAGAAAAAAATATAAAATATAAAAGAGAAAGAAACATAAATTGCACAGAATTTTAGCCACGGATTTGCCCGATATGGATTTGCACATGGAAAAATTATATAAATTAGCATATATATCCATTGCAAATCCATTTCGGGCAAATCCGTGGCTAAAATTATTTACTAAAAAATTTTTTTTGTTAGTTTATATAATTTTTCCATGTGCAATTCCATTTCGGGCAATTCCGTGGCTAAAATTCTGTGCAAAACAGGCAATTTATGTTTCTTTCTCTTTTATATTTTATATTTTTTTCTTAAATAAATATTTATTTACTAAAATTATTAACGGTCAACATCTGTGAATTATCCAGTTTAGTAATACCTTGCGCACATCCATTTTCGGGCCCATCCTTGGTAACTCACAAATCAAACGCACTTCAGTAATGCAGTAAGAACGCACTTTAATACAAAACTCCTTTAGTCACGCTTTTAGCTCAATTTGCGCTTTTGTTTTAATTTTTTACAATCTGGCAATCCTGTTACGAAAATATTTTAAATCATTCTTAAAAAATTTCCCGTTCATGTAAGATCATTTGAATTCACTACTCACTTTATAGATTTCATTTCATGTTTTATTCTGTTTTTTCTTTATATTTTATTTTCTGTTTTTACGTGATATTTTTACTTATTGTGTTCTATTTAATTTGTTGTAATTTTTTTGTAAAAATTTTTTTGAGTGATCCCCACACTATTGTATTGATATATTTTGCTTGACTATTTTGATACAATATTAGAAAGCAGTCTTTTTTGTGGATATAATAGTGTGAGCTGATGAAAAGTTTATGTTTTTTATTTTCTGGATTTTTATTAATTTTTTCCTTATTTCGGAATTTTTTTTTCTTTTATTTTCTGGTTTCTTGTTTTATATATATATATATATATATATATATATATATATATATATATGTATGTATGTATATACGTGTATCCTCCTTATACTGCGAATCGTTCCAGTGGGATGAGTCAGAAACGAAGTGTAATTTTCTGATTGGTTTAAAACTCACCATTGATAAAAATTAAATCGATAACGATGATTCCGTTTCTTTCATTTTAAAGATAACATCAGTATTAATATCTAACTTACAGCTCTTGTTCGAAAAATGAATTTATAGAACGTTCTGTAATATTGAATTATTTTTAATCGTTAGCCTAAAATAACTCGGTCATCAATATAAATAAATGATCTAAGAGGGGTATCCGACACTATATTAAAAATTTCTGAATTTATCCGAAACCCTGTGTTTATTTAATTCTTAGTTATGCTTTTAAAAACGTGCTGCTATTAAATTAAGTAGTTTAAAATCGAGGGTAATTTAACTCATTAGTAAAAGGGTACTAAATAAAAAAATTAATAAAGAAATGGTATTAAGTCATTTAAGCGAATCATATAAATCGTAATCTATTATTAACAGCAATGATGCCTAATTAATTTTGGCAAAAATTATAATTTTAAATAAATTAAAAATTACGCTTTGTACTACAAAACTAGTTTAATAAAGAAAAGACGATATTAATTCATTTATGATAAAATATATTTCATATTCAAATTATGATCTCATTTTCTCCAACCATTCTTTTTCATTGATTCATGTTGCCCTTTTTCCTTAAACTACAAGGGCTGAGGGATTATTACATAACTACAAATTTTTTAAAAATGAAAGCTAACACTGTGGGCCAAATTTGTGTCACATTTATATAAGTACTGGGTTTTGTCTAATTCGGAATACAGATTTGAAAATAGTTTTGTTTCGAAAGCTACAGAATTTTTTCAGAACAATATTTTCGGATTAGTCTATTTTTTGTCTGAATGAACTAACTAGTCATGTTAGTTAAGAATGAATGCGTTCATATACATATACTTAATACGTTCGTCAGCTTCTTTCAATAGAATACTTCAAAAAATAAATAAATAAATAAATAAAAATAAAACATACGACCTCAACGTACCACATCATGAACTGAAATATATAATTGTTTACATCCACTACCTACGTATCAGAGAAGTAAAGACACATAGTATTCATAGAGTGAATTTTAAAATATCAGGATGAGAAAATACAATTCAAACTATAGCTTTGCAGATATGCAACGAGACGTAGTGAAGGGTTAAGTATTTTTTCCAATTAGTACTTTTTTTCAGGGAGTAAACTTGTCAGAATCATGGAAGAACTAGAAAAAGAACTGGTAGTTAAGTTTCGTATTGAATATTCGAAAACTCCACATTTTACCTTTCCATTTAAAAAAAAATTCGTTTAGAGATTTTAGTTCTGAGCATTTTGCTCAATACAGCAATATTATAGCATTTTGTCGTATAAAATCTACAATTTAAAGTTTCTCAAGAAATTTTCAATCCACCATGAGAAACCAATAATTAAAAAATAGTAGATGTGATTTATTTGTTAGCTGTTTTAGCTCTTAAAAGTTTAATTAGTTTAATTTATAGAAAATATTTCCAACTTTAATTATGGCTTTACTACCACTTTGGAAAATCATTTTCAGAAACCGTATAAGTTGGTATGCATCTGGTCACATAATCGACTACAATAGGCCCAAACACAGGAGATTTCTGTGACTGCGGTAGAGAGCAATAAGAACAAGTCCCTAAAAAAGGGACGAAGAGGAACATTTCAAGTTCTTTTTTTCTTTTATTATTATTTGAAAGAGTGAGCAACGCTGAGTCATTTAAATTATAATGTAAGCAATTAGTTTACGAACATACAGTTAAAAATATTTTCTAAAAGTTGTTTTTTAATTTTTCGAGCACTCTGTAAGCTGATATAGAAGCTTGTTGTTTGGAACAAAAGTTTTCTTGTTAAAACCAATTCGGTTGTAGCCAATTTTCAACCCTATATTCGGTTAAACCTTTCTTTTTTAAGTAGCAGAGAAATTTTTGATTTAGTGTAAGCAAGGAAGACAGCTACGATTTTTGCTAAATATTTCATACTTTGGTAGACAATTACAAACTAATGTTTTCCCCATTTCAAGTAATTTTATCAACATTTTGAAAGCCTCACCAAGAGACAACTGTAACAGTGGCGTATCATATGAACTTTTAAATTATTTGCATATAGTGGTGTGGAAAGTAACTTTAAATCAAATTGACAAAACAAACAAACAAGCCTTGAAACATGACATAGCTAACACTCGAAATTTTTTTCTTCCAAGAAACGAAGAAAGTTGACATACCTGACATTCTTTGCTTAGTAAATTTGATTTAAATTTAGTTTTCCCACCACTACTATGAAATCAGTAAAATATCTAAAACATGGAAGTGTGATACAATAAATAAGTTTATGAACAAATTATTAAATTAATGATTCATCAAAAAATGCGCTACTTAATTAATAAGTCAGGGAATTAATTAATCTACAAAATCAACGAATCGGTAAAACCATGATGAATAAACGAATCAGAGAATTAAATAATATCACTGATTTGTTAATTCGGTGTTTCATTGATTCGTTTTACATTTATTTACCTTCTAATTCCTTGATTCACTCACCCATAGATTCAGTGATTATTTTACTCTCTAATTCATTGCTTTACTGATTTAATGACTCGTTTATAGATTGATTTATTGGTTTAAATTAATTTATTTTCTTACACATTGATTCTCTTTTTACCATTTCATTTTTTTTTGTCTTGACATTAAACCTGTTTTATTCTTAATTTATTGTTGTGTGATGTTGTTGCTTATCCTCATAGATCTGACATTAGTCATATCAACTCCAAAAAGTCGTTGACAGCCAGAAAGTCAATGACAAGAAGGGGATCTGAAGTTAAGTCCGCCCTGAATAGTCAGACACAATCAAGTATATGTTTCGGTGAGGCTGAATGGACACAGCATTTTTTACAAGTCGGGTAAATTTTTGTGCCACGTTCGAATGTTAGACATTTTATGTGACCAGTTGAGAATCTCGCCAAGGCAGTCTGGGAGTTTCGATCGCAATTGATTCCCAGAAAGGTGCCAGGAGATGTTGCGGTGTACCATTAGTGCGTAGGTGGAGTTTGCCAGATCTTAATTTATTACATCTATTAATAGATTTTAAAACTGGAAATCAATTGTAATTCGGATACTTCCGTCATATTCAGTTTTTCTTAACCCATGCTCAAATATATCAGTTAAGAATAACTAATCGTAGAAACGGATTTCTGTTATTTATGGTAACACATGAAAAAAATTTATGGTTATAACTTAAAATTAGGGCTGAAAAGACGGTAAAGAAATAAAACTGGTATTTAATCCATTTCATGTTAGCTGCTTTTCGTAAAGAATGAAATGAGCTCCTACCATTCTTAACTTTTCCTCCGAAAAAGAGCTCTCCTTGTCTATAATAACTGTTAAAAAATTATTTGGTGTCATTCATATTTTTTTCCTCTCGAAATCAAGCTACTATAAAATTATATAGTTTATCAGTTTTTGCTCTTTTTGTCTTCAGTCTTGACTTAAGCTGTTGCAATTCTTAATTATAAACTCTTCATCACTACTTACATTTGATCGAGGGGAAAAATCTCTCTTTACAAAGAATAACTGCTTAAGAAAATCTTGGTAGTCATGCATATTTTAATCCTCTTAAAATTAAGCTATTACAAAATTATATATTAGATCAGTTTCTTACTTTTCAGTCTTAATTTATATATAAACTTTCAGCCTTGCTGAAAACATTTTTTTAGTGTAAAAGCAATTAAGGGCCAAATATGGTAACCCTACTTGTCCGTGTTTCTCTTCCATTACATATCGCGAGCATGAAGAGGCAAGAAAGAACATTTTTTTTTTCGTTAGTTGAGAAACTGGCGCTAGTAATTTCATTAAAAGCTCAGCCCCAGAGTGTCAACACGGATGACCACGTCCAGGTCACGTCACACCTCAACCACGTGACCCTGACGAGCCACGCCCACCTCCCCTGACAATCTGTTGCGGAGTCCCCTGTTTGCCCACCTTGATTAAAAAAGATCTTGTTTGGATTCGGACAGGTATAACTGATTGAAAGTGGTTCCGCGTCATATTTTTTTCTCCTTTCTTTCTCTTCTCTTCCTAGCTTTTAGCTCACTCTCTCCCACCATTTCATTTCAGACTTGGAGAGAGATTTCTCTTTTTTGTGAGTCTTCCTTTGTAGTCACTTTAGGGAAGAGATTTATTAGAAAATTAGTTGACAACACGGCGAGAAAATAATTTGTTTCGCGAACAAGACTGCGAAAAAAGAACGTTTCTTTTTTAGAATAAATGGAAAGAGGCATTCTAAATAGCTAACATTAAAGTATGAATTGCAAGATTTTTCTTTGAACTTTAAGAGGAACTGTAGTTCTAGAAATTCAAATCTAGCTCTTTTTAAAATGTACACATGATTAGAAAATAAATAAATTAGACGGTGGTTTGATTTTGAAGGAGAATATTCCTTCTGATCTCTCTTAATTCCAGTGATGCTAACTGCTACATACGCAGCAAAATATTTCTTCAAAGAATAGAATACGTGGTGGCTCAGGAAGTAGAGAGTTTGCCTGTCATTGAGGTGCCCCGGATTCGAATTCCAGCGATGGCTATCGATACAAATTCCATACCCAGCTCACACCAACCACAGTACTAAGTTAAAATACCCTCTGTGGTAGACGGATCCTGGGTTAGGATCGCTTTGCCTTCAGGCTAACCATGGAATATTTTCATGGTTTTCCTCTCCATGTAACGGAAATGGGGGTGAGTTCCATTAGAAAGTTCTCCACGAAGGCAAATTTCTCCCAATACTTGATTCCCTCCTCTTCTGGATTGGGTTAAAAATTACAAGGTTACGGAGTTAGGAGTCGTAGTAACATTAGTAGTCGTAAACCTGAAATTGGGTCATCAGTTTAACGACGGTTATAAAATTATAAGAGGATAGAAAATAAAAAGTTAAAGAATTATGTTTAATTTTGCTAGCACTTTAAAAGTCTCTCCAGAAAATACTATTTATTGTTTTATTCATTGTTATGCAGGTTTTTGTACTCATTACAAAGTACGACTTAAAGTTAAAGGAGAAGTTAAAGTTAAAGTTAGAAATGAACATCGCAAAGATGCATTACTGTTCGAACCAGCTACATTCCACGTAACAGAGCAAATGAATCACTTGACAGAGTGGTTTCAGTAAAATACTTGAAAAATATAAGACTATTTTATATGGGTATTTACGTCACACTAGAGCTGCATATTAGGCTATCTATATTATATGAGTTTCACAAGTGGTGGTGGGAAAAATAACTTTAAATTAAGTTCGCTTTACCTTGATTTAAGTGGCTAAATTAATTTTCCTCTACATAAAAGCATAAACTTCCAAAATTTTTAAAATTGTCTCCTCAAAGAGAAGAAAATTTGCACTTTTGTAATTCTTAATACAGCAAAACTTTACTCGTTAAAGGTACTTGATTATTAATTTTCATGCTTCATACAAAACGTAGTTAATAAGTTTATACAAACGAGTTACTTGACTTATAACATTTAATTATGAAATGGGAATTAAAAATGCAGAAAAACGCAATTTGGTATGAAAAGTTTAGAAATCGATTAATTAATAAATTTTTACTGTATGATTATGCAATATAAATAACGGATTCGAGATTATCATATTCATATATCGAACGAAAAATTCCATTAAGGTTAAATTTTATGTCTTAAACGAACAAATAGTGTAAATGGAATCAAAACACCATATATTCGAAAAAAATTATGTTAGTAGGTAACACGGATGGTTGAGTACCGTTTTGTTTCCGGTTTCAGTTAAAAGCTGATATCCATACACTGAATACCAGTGAATGGATACTTCTTGTATCAGATGCATATCAATGTTAATTTAAATCTCAATTAGTAGAGGACATGCAAAAGTATTCAATTAAGTAAACTTTCAATTGTTTTTCTTATATCTCATTTTGGGACAATTTTACGCAGATTTAAGAATAATTTTGTTCTTAAAATAAAACGTTAGTGGATTTAAATCGAACACTATGTTGCGTTTAATAATGTTTCACTGCTGATAATGCGCTATGAAGGCAAAGCATTTTTACAGGGTTCACTTCTTAAAGAGCACTAAGTTTATTAATATGCTAATTTAATGCTCTGTGAACGTGAAGAAACATTTGCAGAATTTATTTCCTGAACTAACGTAGTGCATTTGTTGAACTAACGTCATCAGTGACTTTTCTATAAATATTAGTGGTGAAGTTACTATCACTTGGAATTACTGGTGTACAGAGTATAAAGAACATAATTTATTCTCTATACGCCAGTAATTCCTGTGATAGTCATTTCACCCTTATTGTTTACAGAAAAGTTATCGTTGAATAAACTTGGTAAGTACAACAAATAAATTTTGCAAAAGTTTTTTCGCGTACACAGAGCATAAAATTAGTACGATAAATGCAGTGCTCTTTAACGGATGAATCCTGTAAAAATACTTTGCCTTCATAGCGTATTATCAGCAGTGAAGCATTATAAAATGCAAAGATTCTCTTGAAGATTAAAATCTTCATTGCCCGCTTAGTATATAGACGATACGCTTTCATAATCATAACTTTTCTGAAAACAAATACAGTGAAATAACTGTCCGAGTAATTATCCATCTATAGAGAATACGTTATTCTCTTTTAAATATTGTTCTTTATACTAATGGGAGAAAACAGATTTTACTCTTTCAAGAAAACCTTGCTTCTAATTATGTTTCACTACTCATAATGCGCTATGAAGATACAGTATTTTTACAAAGTATATGCAAGAGAATTGTGTTCTAAACACTGATAAAAGAACATATTTTTTGTTTCATTCATTTTTGATTTATTTACTTAATTTAATAGATTTATTTGTTTTATTAAAAATTTAACTAAACATATGCTTCTAACAGTATAATCATAAACATTTGAACTTTTTGAGAAACATTTTTACAAATTAACGACAAATTAAATCAGCGTGGATCAATGTAAATATAAATTTTGTTTATTTATTTAAATTTTTATCTGCTCCTCAATACTGCTCCAAGTAATTACCTAGTATTAACTTATTTAATGCCATAATAGTCGAAATCGTAGTTTATTTAATCAAATATATAAATTTAAGATATCAAAGCAGCATTTTTTACCACTTAAAATATCAAAACAAATTTCTTGTTATGATTTTCTTTTAAAAGAAAAATATGTACAAGTTTTTTAGTTTCAAATAAAAACTCTTATTGTTATTCATAGATTCTGGTAGCTAAACTATCTTGTTCCGACAAAATAAATCTTAAAAATGAAACACTTTAAAATGAAACACTTGAGCTACTTTATTTTCTTTTTCTAAGAGAAAGTACCGTCCTGTAAAAGGAAGCAAAGAAAGAATATTTTAGATGAATTATCAGAACCAGAACTTTTGTCTTGAATTATTTTTACTGATTGAAAGAGTTTATATACTATGATCTAGCTTTAACCTGAAAACTTTTAAGCAAAGTATAGCTGCAAAATTACGAAAGTAATTCTTTGCAATGAAATTAAACTTCATTCAAAGCAACAATTAATATCTGAAATGGTAAAAAATTTATTAAAATCCATACTCATTTCATTGTTACGATGTTATTAATAGAAAAAAAATATAATGAAAACTTAGAGCTGTTTTTAAAATAAGGAAGATCTTAGCCATTAAAACTATCTATACAGCATTTAATGAAGCAAAAAAATAATTAAATCTATATTCTGCTTCCACCATCGTAACTATCCATCTTCAAAAGGTCTGGTTTAAAAATCCTCCTTAAAACTTTAATTTTTGAATTCAAAAAGAAATATTCAAAACTCTTACTTGATTTTTTTAACATTCTTCTTTTAAATAAAAAAATAAAAATATAGTTTTTAGCATCAACAAGCATTAAATATCATACGTGTTACATTTTCATAATGCTGCACTTTCATGAGTAGGATAAAAAGTAAATATAAACGAATAGTTATTTTTAGAAAAAAGGTAAGACCTCAGCCATTGATATGATCTATACAGCATTTAATGAAGTAAAAATAAATAATCAATTCTATATTACGCTTTTACTTTCATCACTATCAATCTTCAAGAGGTCTGGTCTAAAATTCATCCCTACAGTTCATTGTTAACTTCTACTTTTTACTTTATTTTTTTGTATTCGGAAAATAAGTATTCAAAACTTTTACGTGAATTCTTCTTATAAAAACAAAAGCAAAAATATAATTTTTAACTTCAACATACATAAAACTGAACTCGTTAAATATACGAAAGCAAAACCTATTTTCATCCATTGACCCTTATCTATCCCCCTCCCCAACACGAATAAACAAGAGCAAACGACCGATGCCAACTCTTGATCACCTATTACAGCCTTTCGAACCATGATCCATATATTACGTCATCAATGACCATGGAAGGGAACATTTTTAATGCTCGGGGTCTATGGGTCAACACTGACCCTCTGCATGGCACGTGACGCCGCGGTCATTAGAAGGGGCTTTTTGATGGAGTAACTCTCCCCACAAAACACGTGTTTTGTGCTCACAAAATAGATGGGACAAGTGTTGTAAAAGTGACCTTTGGTATACAGAGTAATTTTCACGAACGGGGGAAGAGGGTTGTTATCTTTGATAACCGCACGCAAAGTATTTGGAGTAATACTTTAGCGAAAGTAGGATTTTTGAAATAGAAAAATTGGAATATAATTTAAGTCTTTACAACAAGCATGGCATGACATCCAGTATTTTTTTTTTTTTTTTTTTTTGCCAAATGATTTTTTTATAATGGTATAAAAAAAGTGGTAATGGTAGTGATTTCTAGTGGTATACATTTATTTACTGATTCGAGTAGAAATTTCTCAAGTGTAACTGGAAAAAATGTAATTTAATAATTTTTTATAAAGCTGTTTGCATTATAACGGCTTTTTTTCGTGTTTAATCATGAATTAAAGTAATTTTCAAAATAAATAAATATATAGAAATGAAAAGAAAAGAAAGAAGTTAATTATAAACGATTGAATTGTGTTTTCTAACTAGTGTTGATCAACCGACTCAATTCTGAGTTTACAACTATCAATGTATACAACTATGTAGCGTAATGATTTTGAAACCAATCTAGAAAACAAGGGATCAAGAATTAGGATAAACTAGTCTTCGTGGAGGAATTTTTAATCGAACTAATTTGTATTTGAGTTACATGAGAGGAAAACAATGAAAACCTCCAATGGTTAGCTCGATGACAAGGGAACTCTAACCCATATTCCGTCAACTACTGAGTATAGTGTTAAGTCAGCACTGTGGCCAGTACAAGCCAGTGCAGAATTCATATCCACCAGCCAGCGCTGGTATTCGAACCAGGTTTTACCTCTTTGGGAGGCGAGCGCTTTATTCCCTGAGCCACTTCTATTCCATTTAATGCGATTGGAATTTTCGACATTTATTTATTAAAAAAGTATACCTCAAAAATCACTAAAAGAAATCGATCCAAAATTTCAGGTATTCAAAAATACAAAAGGATGTGCGTTTATCGATAACACTTAGGAATGTTTTTTTTTTGTTCCATTCATACAAGTTATTGTCATTAAGGTGTCCAGTGGTCTCATCTATACAAAAGAATTCTCCCACACCCATACGTTACACCTATCACACCTATCACACCCATCCACTGGCCTGAACAAGAGAGCACTCTATTTCCAATTCAGTTCCCCTAGAGGTATAATTTGGTATGAGAACATGGAGGACTTTGTGACCGGACAGATTTTACGTGCATCATTTACTACACCGGGAGTCTTCGACCTGCTGAACTACCTTTCTCATGAACGTGAGTTCAGCGTCCTGCCAATATCCCGGCCTTATATGCAAGTACTTAATCTAAAATAACTCGGTTGTGAAAAATTAAATTTTGAAATTATTTTTGTTTCGAAAGCTACAGTTGTTTTTCAAAATGGTATGTTTAGTATTGTTTAGTTTTTGTTTGAATGTGCAAGTTTTTTAAAAAAACTTATAGGTTTATTATATGTACTTGTCTGCTTCTTTGAAAATAACACTGAAGACTAAATAAGGTATCGCATCCTATATAGAAATGCATTATCACTTTCTTCTTATGTAACAAAGAAGTGGGGAGACACTTAGTATTCATTCGAGTGAATTTTAAAAATTCCTGGTTAGGAATATATTATTAAATCGCATAAAAATTGCAGATTTGCGATTAGAGAAAACGATTGCAGATTTGAAATCAGTGAAATGAAAATATCTAAATCTATTCAAAAAATCTCCTGCAACGGAAGAAACATTTCAAGCTGATTTGTAAATAAATTGATATACTTTTTGTTAATTAAGAGCAATTATTTATGAACAATAGTTTAAGCCATATCGATCTCTTATCGTCTGGTTTTATTCAGACAATGAAGCGGTTTTAAAAAACGAAAAAGCATCCGTGATTTCATTTTTTAGTGTTTGAAGCGTTGATTTATTACTGCGATGTTTAACATCATTGAAATATCAAAATCTAATTTTTAAGAATATGCAATCATTAAAATTTTAATTTATCATCTAAATTATTGCAAGAAAATAATGGATAAAGAATAATAATACATGTGAACTGTTATAATAAAAGAAAAAAAAAGTCATACAATACTTATTTTTTTCAAATATTATATCATAACCGATTTAAGTTGTAAATGACAGTAAATGTAATAAACCTATTTAATCTTTTTTTGAACTACAAAGATAAAAATTTGAGTAAAGCAAATATTGAAAGTATATTCATTGGTTTTCTGAAAGTGCAAAAATAATAAATTTAACTCATAATAATAATTAAAATCAAATAATCATAATAATCAAAATAAATACATAAATAATAATACAGGAAATATATTATTACAAAAGAAAAACACTGATACACACTGCTTTATTCTTCAATGATTATCTCATATGTGATCAAAGTTGTCAATGCCAATAAATGTAATTAACGTATCAGATCATTTAAAGTAAAAATTTGCCTGAATTTAATAATATTAATTCAGTACAAGTAAACACTGAAATTACATAATATTGCAAACGATATCAAATTTGTTCCTTTTTTGCCATTTTTAACAAATGAGAGCTTGTCGATTTAATCTTGTTTCGATTGAAATATCAAACGACTGCCTTTTGGGAGATATTTCATTATCGTCTGCGAAAATAAGCAGTTGAGTTTAGTTGTCTCTTCAACATGATACTTGGGGAGGGAAAAGTCAGAAAACCTCTCTTTCGAATTGTTTGAAGGCAATTGCTCATCGAAAAAGATCGCGGAATCTAATTTCCGGGCTACGCTTCAACAATGATGATGATGATGATGATGCTTTTGTCCATTAACACGAGGAAAAATGATTACATTAGATGAACTTTCCTTTCATCGTTGGGGGTCACGTGGGACGTCCAATAATAAAGAGCAAATTTTTATTATGTTGGAATGAATACTTTTCTTTGAATGGTGGAAGTTACTTTAATTAAACACTTAACTGAATTCCTTTGCAACTCATGTACACTTCTAACTTTCAAATTTAAGGCTGAAGATTTTGCATAGAGAAATAAATTTTTAATATGTTAATGAATAATTTTTTTTAATTTGATAAATGTGAATTAAAAAAGATTTTGTCCAACGAGGTACAAAAACTTTTAAAACGTTTGTATAAAACCGGAAAATTATTTTCATTTTCTAAAGAAGATTTTTTAACCATTTATAATATTTTAACTATTTATATATTTTTCTTCCTATGTAAGTTTGATTTATTTCTGATTTAACACATTTTTCTAACAATGACTTTGACCCCAAGGCGAAATTGACAGTCGTTACCAATCGCAAGGCGATTGGATATAAAAAAGGTGATTAAATTTTTTTTTACTGATCGCCACTTTTTATCGCCGAAGATGCTCCCTCTGTGCTTCAAAACACGTGTTTTAAATTTCTCGTATTCAGGTTACCATTATTCATTCTAAAAGAAAACTGTAACGTTCAGTTTATTTTACGTAGGTTCAAAAATTCACGGAACAATAGGTTATTAAAAGCTTCATTAAAGTTTATTTCATATTATTTAATATAAAATTTATAGCTGACAATATTAAAAGTAATTTAATAATTATAATTCCATAATTAATATAAATTACTCCCCGTATAATATAGGGTGACTAGTGCACGTTAAATCTGTCGGGTCATAAAGTCATCCATGTTCCTATAACAAATCATGTCTCTTGGGGGTACTGAATAGGAGATGGATCATTCTCTGGTTCAGGTTAAAATTACGATCTGTATGAATGAGTCCGCCTTGTAAACAGGTTGTGCCGTATGTGTGTGGCTGATGTCGTACTCTTGGCCATAGATGGTGCCACTAGATTGGCAAGTAGCATTCGAAACAACAACAACGTATCTCTTTCTCCTAGATCTAAATAACTGCAAAGAAGAGCAAATTTTAAAAATTAATGTTTGAAAATGAGCCGTGTTTGAAAGACTTTACTTTTAACGCAGAAGAATATATTGGTGTTTCACGCTGTATTTTATAAACAGAAATTATTAAAATGTTAATTATAATAATTTTCACTTATATTGCCCTAAATTAACGCGAAACAATGAAAGAAATATGAAAAATTATTTAATAAAAATTCTTCATCCAAGGGTACAATAGAGTCATAGTTTCCATCTTAGCACACTGTTGTATATTTTTGTCTATTCGTAGACTATCATCATCACTTTCAATCACGTGACAGGTAAGGAGGGAACATCATATACTTCTAATCCTTTACTTCGATCGAAAGGGTGGAAAAACACCTAAGCGATATGTCCACAAGATCCTTAACATAAAGTTGCCAAATTCTCCAGAAATAGCAATAAAATCCCATTACTTCCCATCCCAGTTAGGAAGGTCCCACACACCTTCATTCTCTAAGGGGGCCCCTGGAGAACGGGGTCCCTGATTGTAGGTGGGGCCCATGGGACGCGGTAGCCTCAATCAGTGGTCGGCCAAGTCTAACGAGTGATTAGCCCTGACTGGTTACAGGCCAGTTAGGCCTTAGGGTTGTTTGTTTCTGGACTAGGTGCTCACTGATCGCATTAAATCAACGGTCGAGTTGTGGCGAAGGGGATAGAGAACCCCCTAGAGAGAACACTCCTGGGGATGCTCGAACAGAAACTTTTCGTCTGCGTTCTTTTGAATCGATATAGAGTTGATTGGATACAATTCGGAACCTTTGATACTTCATTGCTATATAGAATGAATTTCCTAAGAAATAATGTATTTATGTTGCAAAATGAGAATTTTATAGTTTCAAATGAACCAGAAGTATAATATTAAAAGTCAATTCTCTCAAATACGTATCTTTAATTGTTTTCTTTTAAGGAAAAATATTGACTTAGTAATTGCTTCATAAGTTTGTTACGCAGTGTTACTGTGAATGACCGAAATCAAAAGAGTATCAACTTTCACTGATGAATGTCAACAATCACATAGTCGCTTTGGTAAATGTCCAAAATATTTGTTACATCCGATTTGATATTAATTTATTCGTTGATATTATTATATTTATTCGATCTTTTAATATCTGCTGAGGATAGATTAGGAGAAACATCAATGTTTGGAGTACCGGTTAAATGCATACGGGTTAGTGGCACTTGACATTAAAAAAACATTGATGTAGGGCATACTGGGCAAATGTATACCCGGCAGTGTCTCTAAACTTTAAAAAATCATTGATGCAGGGGATACCGGGTAGTGGTACTTAACTAGACCTAGTATATATTTCGGACATTTACCAAAGCGACTATTTGATTGTCAACATTAACCGGTGGAAGTCAACAACCACCCAGTTCAGCCATTCACAGTAACATTGATATATCGGCAATGACGTTCTGAAAGTAAGTTTTGTCATACTTTTTTTACAAGGAAGCGTTTAATTAACAGCAACATACACCAAAGAAATTTTTTTATACATTTAAAATTCATTATGTAACACATTTTATTGTGTTTGTAAAAATCATTTATTATCTATTTAGTAAACTCTTTCTTAAATGTGAAATAAATTAAACCCCGTCCTGAGAACTTAATTAACACCAGTTCTGAAACAAATTTAAACCATTTTGAAGGAGATTAAATAAATTTAAGCCATTTCGAAAGAAGATAAAATAATTTAAGTTTTTTCTGAAAGATATGGCATAAAATCAACTCATTTCTGAAAAGTATTATACCAATTTTAACAAATTGTCAATCAAATTAAATACTTTTAAAACATTTTTGTAAGATATCAAATAAATTAAAACCATTTCTGAAAGAGCTTCTAGAATATATTCTTATTGAAGCTTTTGCGGAAACTTCTAGAAGTATGCTAGAAGCGAAGATCCAAAAACGAATACAAAGTCCTACGCAATATGTCAAGTAAATCGATGTCTAGGCTAAAATATAGTAGTTTAAATAAGGGAAAGTCTTATTAGGTGAAAGTGAAAAACCTAAAAGGCAGTTTAGAGGAAAAAAGGATACGAGGACAAATTTTTATTTACATTTTAGTGGATATTTTCGCTTTATGACAAATACTTCAGATAAAATAAAATTATAATTGTAATATTGAATATATAATAGCTTTATGAAAGCCTTTATTGAATAGTGATTCAACTCCGTCTATTTTTTAAAAAAAAATGGAATTAGTCTTTCTTCATATATCAGTCTTACTTCATGTTCATAATAATTCATTTCTATCTTACTTTAAGTCCAATGCCTCTTCAGTTTATTTTTTCTGATAAACAGACCACAAATCATATTTGACCAGATAAAAAAGAAACAATAATGTTATCAGACGTTAATGAAGTGATCTCAAATTAAACAATTTTAGTGTGGCACCATTACACTAATCAAGTAAAACCTTCAAATATTCTTCAACTATTACCGACTTTCCATGATTCCAGAAAATGTTTTTTGTAGTCGTAACAAGGGTATCGATATTTTAATAAATAAAAAATTAGAGGGTTTTTTCTCTGTATAAAGAATTTAAACAAAAAAATAAATATTTATAAGTATTTCTCAAGAAATACTTAGAAAATCATTTTATAACTTTAAAAGTATTTATTTCATGTGATTTTTCATACTTAAAAATAAAGTTTCAAGCTTTCAAAGGTAAAGAACAATAAATTTCGAAAAAAATAAAAGTATTTTTGAACACCCTATGCCAGAAAAGTATAGATGACTCTGATAATTATTTTCAATAACTACGAGGCGCATCCAGAAAGTAAGTTTTTAAGAAAAGAACTTTCAGGAACCTATTTATTGGCAACAAGTACAGCAATGTTTCAGCTATTTTTCAACATATCCACCGCCTGAATTGAGACACTTGTTGTATCGTGGGATCAACTTTTGTATCCCTCTGCCGCCTGTGAATGAAACCAGCGTGTGACATCATCTCTTCGTCCCTCACCGGAGGACAGGAATTTCTTGAGGTGTAAGAAAACGTGTCATAGAGGAGCACGCCTCTTGTTTTGAATGGCGCGTTTTGAATGTTTCACAGTAACGGTCAGCGTTTACTGTTTCATCACGTGGATGGAAGTCAATGAGCAGAATGCCCTTCCTGTCCCAGAACACCGTGCACATCACTTTCCGTACCGACAGCGACCTAAGCGTTGAATTTTGTGTTCGGGTGTCAGACTTTTCGTCACACGCTGGTTCCATTCTCAGGCGGCAGAGTTCTACGACAATGGACAAAAGTTGATCCCATGATACGACAAGTGTCTCAATTCTGGTGGTGACTATGTTGAAAAATAGATGAAACATTGCTGTACTTGTTGCCAATAAATATGTTCGCAAAGTGTGAGTTCTTTTTTTTTAAAAAAAATAGGGAAACTTACTTTCTGGATGACCCTCGTACATAAAATTTCGTAAACTTCGCTTAAATATTTATGGAATTATTGCATATCTCTTTCACACTGCACACGCGCGAAAATAAATTCAATTTTTTTTCATATTTCTGTAGTGAATCATATTTGGCAACAAGTGAAAGAAGTCTAATTTGAATATTTAAAAAGTGTCAAGCAATTTTCTTAGTAGTTTTTTTCTCTTGACTCTTTAAAAGAAAGCTCAAAACGATAAGGGGATTTTCAAAAGTTTTATGTTGTATTATGATACAAGATTCATTAAAAATGACATCGTCATTATGAGGGATCCCATAAATATATGTTTTCTTTCACATATTTATTTCCTTATATAATGACATTTTGGTGCACGGACGATTATTGCAAGGTATTATGATATGTTATTAAATTTTGTCTTATGACACAAAATGAAATTTGTGGAGAACCTCTTATCATTCTCAGATTTCTTTTAAATGTACAAAAAGTACTCAGAAAATTGCTTGAAACTTTTTAAACTTTAAAAATATTCAAATCAAACTTTTTTTTAGTTGCCAAATGCGATTCACTTCAAAAATATGAAAAGAAATTTATAATTTTTTTTCTCACGAATGCGCACCACAAGAGATCACATTTTAAGCAGTTTTGATTTTCTAATTAATTTTAAATTTCTTCAAAAAGTTTGTTTAATTTTATTAAATACTTTTAAAGTTATAGTAAAAAACACTTAAGGACGAAATATTGTTTTTTTATAAAAATGTTCACATCTCCAGAAATATTTAAACGAAGTTAACGAAAATTTATGCAGTTATTGAAAATAACTTTCAAAGCAATTCATACAAATTACAAGCTTATTACTTGATTTTCTGTCATAGGGTGTTCAAAAATACTTGGTTTTTTTTCGTTACTGATTGTGGATCTCTCAAACCTCTTAAATTTGAAACTTTATTTCTAAGTATAAAAAATTGCATGAACTAAACACTTCTAAAGTTTACAAAATAATGTTTTAAATTCGCCTTGATAAAAGTTATATTAAAATGTTATTTGTTTTAAAAATGTCGTTTTTAGTACACTGCCCCACACACACATTATTTATTTATTTATTTATTTATTTTTTTTTTTTTTTTTAATTTTAAACGTTGGAAAGTTTGCTTTAATTCATAATAGTAACAGAGTTGAAACGGTCGTATAAAAATGCGTGAAGTGATTACTATTAAAATTTTTTAGTTCGTTTTTATTTAATTAAAATAAGCATTGTTAAGATTCTTTACTTCATATAATATTTTTAGACTAAAAATTCGTTCTAGTTTGATTTTACTTGCTTTTTTAAAAGTGATAATGTTTTTAAATTTTTTGTTTCTGAACTTTTCCATATTAGCTCAAGACATGTCGTCCCCACTTTCCCAGTGATAGGGAACTAGTATGGAGTAAAACAGCTGTTTTTGAAAATAAATTTTTCAAAAATTTATATCCAAATTAGCTTATGCATCATTCAAAATGAAAAAAAACTTTTAAATGAAAATAAATACCAGATATTTTAAAAATAATCATTAGGGATCTTTTTTGGCAAATTTATGAAATTTGTTCACTCTATTTCCCTCTCTGCCTTCACTAGTCTCTCAATATTAGAAATTTCCATTGTCGCCTCCAATAATCTTTTCTAAAATCTTAATAAAATCGCCTCCAATAATCTTTTCTAAATCTTAATTCTTAATAAAAATCTCCAACACTCTTTCAAAAAAATCCTAAACTATTCGAGGAAACAATATTTTAATTTTTCAAACTTTTAGAGTAATCCATTGCAGCATGATTTTTGGGACATTGGTAAAGTCAATACGCTTTATACGTAAATTTAAGACTGACGGAATGATATTACTATTGAGATACTTGGTAAAAAAGCTTTGGTATATTTTACGTAATATTAAAGTAATGTATTTTATAAACTACTCCTCGGTAAGGTTGATTTCGTAAATTTTAAAGAAGACTGACGAAAGAATATTTACTAGTTAGATTTAGTAAAATTTATTCTGTGTATTTTACGTATTATTGACGAAACAAATTTGTCTTTTAAATTTGGCAAATTTCGATTCGAAATTATTCACGCAAATTTTGTGTTTTTTGGGTAACCAATTTTTTTTTTTTTTTTTTTTTTTTTTTTTTTTTTGTATAATTTGACGTTTTAAGTTACGTACATTTTGACGTATTGTTGACGTAAATATTATGTAAAAATAATGTACTCATTCTTACTTAGTAAAAAGTGGTTTATAAAATAGTCATGAAAGAAACAAATTTGTTTACGTAAAATTTTACGTGAATTCTAAGTTCTTTTGGATATTAATTTTTTGCTATAATTTGACATTTCAGTTTTACGTAAAATTTACGAATGTTTAGTAAAATTTAAAGGTGAAATATACGTATGTCTGTAAATTTAACTGTTCTGTTGCTAGCAAGAACATGACAGGAAGAAGGTGTCAATAAAATTATAATAATTGAAGAGTACTTGGTAAAAGTAAACCCTTGTCTTTCTTTCAATAAATATTAGGGGAGCCGGAATGTAATGTCGTTTCAGTGCATTAAATATTCGTTAGTCTTAAAAACCAAGACATTTTTTTTCCAATCCTTTTTTATTAATTTTCGATCCGGCATTAATAGGTTGATGCTAACGAGAAAATGAATAAAATCTTAATAACAAATATCAACTGCACCGAAACGACATTACTTTCCAGTCACCCTAATATTTCAATTCTCACATTTTGTACTCAATAGCAATTTGAAATATAGCCTAGTGGAGGTTTTTAATCTAATCAATTATTATAAAAAAGTCATTATAAACTTTGAGATATTAAACAAGATCGGGGGGAAAAAACGATGTAAAATGAATGACTGGGCTACCGGGGGATATAAATAGGAAGGTGAGATCGCACTAGAACCGCACAATAGGCTTTGGGCGACGATCTGGGGAAGCATTTCCGATGATGATCCGAAGACTTAACATCACATTTTTGATCCTCTGCAGAGGGGATCGCTCCTCCGCTTTAGTAACCCGAGGACTTGCGCGCCAAGTGGGGCACTTTACGATAGAACAATTTAACGAGGATCGATAACGTGCACCCTTGGTCCCTACGTAGGCTGATCAAAGTGGTCACCCATCCCTTTACTGACAATAGCCAGTGATGCTTGACTTCGATATTCTGCTAGGAACCATTCCTAAACGATCAGTCCACTGCTGGAATCCGAGAGATATCAATATAGACTCTTGATATTTGAATTAAAATAATGGATTTTACCTTCAGTGGTAATAATATAGTTGTTTTAGCTTACTTTCAGATTATTAACATGCTCACAAAAAAGTAAACAGAACATAAATTCCATAATAATTTTATTGCACTTAAAATTAAAACAAATGAATAATTCAGTTTGTTTCCACATAAACAGTATTTTCCATAAATTAAACAGCACAGAATTTTTATATTTTTTTGTATATAAAAATAAATCAATACAATTTGTTCAAACTAAAACCATGCAGCTAAACATCGTAATAGATCTCTAATAAATCATATTTGTAAAATGTGTTTTTCAATTTTCATTTCCATATAGTTTAAGCATTTCTTAAAATGACAAATAAAACGAAGTTGAATCATGTAAAATAAATTTACAAGAGGAGATTGCATTTATTAAAATTTTTTATATTATAAATTATTGTATTATATATTTTTAATATTATGAAAGAGTGCACTATAAATTTTTAACAAAACATTAATAGTCACTTAAGTTTTTGAACTTTATGGAAATAAAATTAAAATATATATATATAGTTTAAAATACATTTCATTCTATTTTTCTGTTTTAAGACTTGTCAAATCACTGCAAAAGCTCAAAATTTTAAATTTCGCAACAATTATGTTCATCAACTGCATACACAGTGTACAAGTTGCAATTGACGTCGAATTTTTTTTTTTTTTTTTTATGAATTTTGATATTGCTATTGTCTATACCATTTGTGATTGGATGCACCAATTATTATACGTATTTTACAAACAATTTTGAATATAATAAACCATTTTTGAATTCATTAATTATTACGAATAGGGGTCAAACCATTTCTTGTTTGATATACCAATTATTGGTGGATTTACCAATTATATATATCGTATATATCGTATCATTTTTAGTTGGATTTACCAATTATTATTAGATATACCAATTATTCCAGATATATTAAGTACTCTTTCTGATTTTATGCATAACTTACTATTGTAAATATCAAGTACAGCAGATGTAGTCTAATACATTTTTAGTTGGATATACCAATTATTACTTTTCTTTAAAAACGAAAAAAGTGAGAAAGGTTTCTCAGAGTTTAAATTTATTTTGAAATAAAAATACTCAAAATTGACAAATTCAGGCATTTTCAGAGAAGCGATCATATTAATTTCTTGTCAGATGTAATTTTTTAATCTTGTTTCGATTCATAATTCTTTAATAAAGTCATTTAAGACAGGTATTAAGGGGGCATTTAAATATTACGTAAACATATTTTTGACACTTTTAAACTCCGACTTGACGGAGAAAAAAAAAACACATTATGAACCCAAGGCACATAAGATTATTTTCAGTAATACACTTCCTATTCATTTAATCTTAGAACATTTACTATACTATTCCAATTTTGAGAATTTTAGAGTTAACTAACAACTGAAGGATGTAACTATGCATAAGACAAAAATAACATTAAAAAATTTATTTTATAAAATTTTGAAATTCCTTGAAAGTATTTCTTCCAACTTTTTCTTTCCCTTGTTCAACTTTTATTCTAAAATGAAAATTTATCCAAATGCCTTTTTTTCTATTTTTTTCGTTGCAGTTATTTTGCATCCAAAAAACTAAAAAATAAAGAGAATTTACTAACTTACGGTAAGTACTGCCCAAACCCTTCCCCTTTCGTTATCAAAAATTAACAAATTAGGATTTATCTCCCTATTAATGATGTATAAATTTGATACCACCCTGGAAGTAAAATTTTGAAAAATGCTTTAATTTCAAATTATTATTATTAAAATATTATTATTACAATATTATTATTATTGATATTATTATTAATATTTAAATTATTATTAGTTTTATTAATATCAAGACTTTAATAGGTAGTTCTTTAGGAAAAAATCGTTTGGAATTCCTGAATCAAATTATTAATAAACCACGTGTATACCATGTTCGTTCGTAAAACTCAAATTTGTTCTACGCTTTTAAACAATAGATGAATATAGTTTTAAATTCAAAATAAATTATTGCACTCATCCAGCCAAAGTTTGTACTCTTTGTTTTCACGTACATATCGAAATGCAACTCCAAAAGAGAAAAATGAACTAAAAATAGAATTTGAAAATTAGAAAAATCTAAGAAAATGTTTCAAACATTCTAAAATCATGATGTTTGCATTAAGCTAATAGATAAATGGTTTTGAAATGAAAAAAATATAGAATTTTAATAATAAAAAAAATCATCTTTTATTTTAGAAAATTTATTTCTCTGAAAAAGTTATAATATTTGTTCTTCTATGGCTTTTGTTTGTGTTTGAAATACTTTTTCTAAAAGAAGAATTATAAAAACTTTGACAAATCATAGAAAAATTAGGAAAAGTTGTATAAATAAAAAAATAGGCTTAAGAACGGTGAATAATTTAACGTTAAAGAAACGTGTAAAAATAAGTTAGGGAAAAAAAATTAACGTTTAGAAAATTAGATAAAAATTCACACTATAAAAATTAATTTAACGTTTAGGAAAGAAGAAAAATAAATTAATAAGCGAAAAACAATTAAATGTTTAGATAAAATAAGGTAAGTTAAAATGCGATGCACAACTTAAGATTTTGGGAATAAATTAAAATATTAAATTAATGAGATTGAATTGACGTTTTGAGAAAAAACATGAATATAAGTTAAGCTTGAGAAAACATTTTAACTCTTGAGAAACATATAAATAAAAGTTAAATTCGTTGAACAATTCAATGTTTATGAAACATTTAAAAATATTAAAGCGCGGAAAACAATGAAATGTTTAGGGAGCATATAAAAAAGTTAAAATACAGGGAATAAGTTATTGTTTTGGTTGTACGTAAACAAATCAAACACCGGAAATCTATTTTACGTTTAGAAGACAAAAGAATTCTTTTTAAAATGTTGCTCATTTATTGTAACTATCAATTCAAAAGTTTTCTAAAATACTTCTCTTAAATAATCCCCTTTAAAAATAAAGATCACCTTACATGCTTTTTGAATATATCCTATTCATAATTATGAAACAAAACTGTACCGATTCTTTTTTAAATATAATAACAATCATAAAAAATTATCGAACCTCAAATAATTGAAGGCTGTATACACTCATAAAAATTATTTGTTGCTGAGATAATAATAATTTTGACATGTACTGATTCAAAGAGTACATTAAACATCATTTAATAATATTATAAACTTTACAAATATGTAATTATTTACACATATATATGTTTCAAAAATGACTAGAATAATTTAAGAAACACGTTATATTCACTAAATATATTTTCTACAATTTGTACAGAATTTCACGGCAAGTCTATAGAGATCGATGTGCCGTGTTTTGTTTGAGGAAATACATCATTCTAATTAGTTTTCAGAATTTCCTCCACAACTATTATCGTTCAAATCAACAATTTTAAATTTTCTGATGAAATTTGGAGCCTTATGTACCGTATCATGTTATACGTTTGGAGCTAATTATGATCATCAAGTTAAACCCTGGATTACCTTGATAAAGTAGCGTTATTCTTTTACTTACGACCTTTGTCTCCTTTCAATTTTGATTGGCTATCGCTGATCACATGGGCAAACTGTAGCCATTTTGTTGACTAGTTTAAACGGCTAAGTATCATTACGCCCGGTTTGTTATTTTTATTTTCGCTTTTTTTTTTTTTTACTTTTTATATTCCATATTTTTAAATTTATAATGACGGGTTGTTGCGTATTTGGATGTTCAAATAAGTCGAATTTCGACTTTAAATTTAATCGTTTACCTGTTGGAGATCGCAAGAAAAAAACGGCAGAAAATATGGCTGAATACAATTGGCAGTGATAAATAGAAGCCAATCGTAAAAAGCTTACTTATCACTGCCAAATGAATAAGCTTACTTATTCATTTGTTTACATGATATTATTTATTAACTATGTAGAGCGAATATGTTTCGGTTTTTTTTTTTCAATTAGAGTTCTGACAAATTCAATTGCATTAAATATATTAACCTGAATGAAATAAAATTCGATTACAAATATTATTTTTAACTTAAATAATTTTTTTCGTTAGAAAGCTAAACAAATAGATATTAATAGCATTAAAATATTTTAGTGTTTTGTCGTCAAAATTAAAAGTAAACTAGCGTAACATATTAAACATTTTTCAATTGAATAAATTTAAAATTTCAATGTTTTATTAAAATGATCTAATTCCTATTTGAACTCTTAGTTTCTTTATTTCTTATTATTTAAAATATTTCATACATTGTAGTAAAATTTGGTGATAGTGCAAAATAAAATTGTTTTATTTTATATTTGGAATTTGAATAAGAATTTTTAAAGAAATATTTATTAATTTTGAACAAATCAGAACTCATCTATTTTGTTATTAAATGCGTCAAAGCTTCGATTTACTAATTATTGACAGTTTTATCACATACCTTAATTTCAAAGTATCTAAAACAACTGATATTATTTTAATTATTTCTAACTATATTTAAACCTTTGAACCTCATAGAAAAACCGACTACAAAAAATTTCAAAGAGTTCAGAAAAAAAGATATAGCATATTACGAACGACGAAATAAGGAAGTTTTAACTTACGAATAAGGTATTATTTTCCCTGAATGAAATAAAATCAAACTGTATAATTTCAGAAAGAAATAAAACAGAATTAGAAGTAAAAATAGTAAACATTTATTAAGAATATTAAAATATTAATCAATAAAAAGTAGCGTTTCGCTACTTTATCGAAGTATCCAGGGCCTTACTTAAAACTAGTCTTTGTTTTACCAAGCACTGCAAATAATGACTCAACGTACCGCTACTGGAAGTATCAGGTGAAAAAAACAAACTCAATCATTTTTAAAAAAGTTAGTTCCAAATATCTAGATGTTTAAACTTAGATAAGTCTTCGTTCGATAGAAAATAAAAAGAGCGAGCAAAAGCTGTGTTTGGGTATTCATTTTTAAAAAAATGTTAACTGATAAATATTGTTTTGAAACCAGATATCTCTTAGAACTTTCTTTATAAGACTTAACCCTTTCACGGCCGGCGAAGAGAAAAAGAAGCGCTTCCCCAGGCTCCTACGGTCCCAGAGTTTACATATTAAATGGTTTATATACGTACTGATGCGAAAATACCAAATTGAGATCACATCAGCATGATCATAGGCTGCTGGAATCAAAAAGGCTCTCTCAAATATGTGATACTGTAGGCTAGACCGTGAAGAGAATCACGTGATCACGGTCCTGAATGGGTTAATACTTAAATTGTAATGTCTTAAAAAAAGACATTTGCAATGCAAAAATGATACGGCGTTTCATTATTTTCTTCAGAATTGACACGGAAACATATTTGTAATACTGGATATGTTTCGTTTCGTTGACCTAGATATGCTCTTAAAATTATTGGAGTATGATATGTAGTAACTTATATAATAGAGGAGCAATGAAATTTGTTTCGATGATCGTGTACATGTTCAACTAAATGCTGAAACTGTACTCCGAAAATATTGATATCCACACTAAAATTGTTCAATGTCACCACTAAAAAGTGAACATTTATAGTGTTGAAATCAATATTTTCTAGAAAATTTAATTTTCTTGATTTCTGATATGAAGTTTTATTCACGATTCTTTTTTCATTGCTTCATTCATCGTTGATAGGATTCACCAAGCTTTATTTCTTATTGTATCAATTAATACTAATATGTCTCATCAACTTTTCATTCATTATTTTTCAATCCTCAACAAATTCCAAATTGTTTCATTTATTATTGTTAAAAGGATTTGTATACAAAACTGATTATTTCTAATGTTTTGTTTATTGTTAATAAGAAGATTCATTAAAACAATTGGATTTCTAAATACTTGATTTATTGTTGAAAAGAAGCAGTTTTATTGGATTTATCATTATTTAATTTGCTGTTTATATGAATATTCATAAATAAAATTGGATTTCTTAATTATTCATTTATCAATCATATGAAGATTCATCAACAAAATTGGATTGTTTTCTATTTATCCAATTATTGGTGACACGAAGATTCATCAACAAAAATGAATTTCTTATTGTCGTAATTAGTTTTATATTAAATTTTGAGTTTTTTTTTTAAATTTCGAGTTGCAGACAATCTACTAGTTAGTAAGGTACTTTTAAAATATCTTAAAGCACATTTACAACAATTATTTTCTAAATAGTTTCACTTTAAAGACGCGTCATCTTGTCTGTATAGACATTGCAACACAGGTAATGTGTATCACTCGTTCATGATATCAACTTAGACCATGCATAATATAATCACAGTCGGTTTAGTATTGAATCCAGTTTCCTCAAGTCGTGGTATTTTGAAGCTATAATTAGCCCTGGACGCTAATTTTGAAGTCGATGTGACAAAATTCCAATATACATATACATCGAAACAGCAAGTCTCTGTGTGTTACAGTTGAATAACCGGTCTAATGGAGTGCCCTCATGTCAGAGTGTTGTGTTTCTTTATGTCTTCTGAGATCGACTTTTCGCTGAAAAGCTCGTCCACAAATATCGCAGGCAAAGGGTTTGAACCCCGTATGCTTCCGACTGTGCGTGATTAGGTTAGATGACTGACTAAAGGCCTTACCACAGACTGTGCACTTATGGGGTTTCTCACCTGCAATAAAAAGATACCTAAGTGTTAAAGTCATTTTTGATAAATTTAAAACATACGAGATTGAAGAAGTATCCGAACATTATTTTTATTGCCTTCGCAGAAAAAATTGTTAAATAACATAATTCATATATATATATATATATATATATATATATATATATATATATATATATATATATATATATATATATATATATATATATATATATATATATATATATATATATAGCGCAATAAAGACAAAATGGGTATTAAGAAAAGAGAAGAACGATGGAAAATAATAAGTTTTATTTATTGCGCATAAGCTGCAAGTATGCACATAATTTTGGAATCTTTTTAGAAAATAAAGTCAAATAACTATACTTATTATTAGTATTGTATTGTAGTTATTGGGGTAAAAACATGCACCAATCATTATGAAGGTTTATGAAGGAAAAAAAAAGATTGAAACTAAAATGCGGTTGTTCTTTTATGTATTCTGCGTTTTTGAAATTTTATCAGGTAAAGTAGCTCTCAGGATATATTGCTTATGGTTTTATTCTACTTTACCAGAATTTCTTAAATGAAAGTATACAAGAAACTTTTAGTGGACTTTTTTCAGATTGTTCAATTTGTCTACTTCCTAAGTTTCGTATTTGTTTATTTTTTGCTATATTTATACTGTCTCAACCCCACATTTTACGATTTGTTGGGTGGTATTCTTCTGAAAAAAAAAACTCCGAAATAATCAACTTAAATGATGTCACGTCACAAATGAAGTCATCTCTATGCATGTGATGAAATCATCCCCAATTGCAACTTCAACCATAAAATGATAACTATTATAAAACAAAACATCGAAGAGAAAGCAATGAGAGGCAGAGTTCTTCATTTATGTACTAAAAACAATAAAGGAATTCCTGAAATATTTACACCTATTCTTCTCCCCGGACGAAAGAGAAAAAAGAGAGGACCATAAAAAGAGGAACAAAAATCCGGGACGTAATGTTAGCCGGACTCTAAAGTACAAAATATAATTCCAGATCCCGAGCTCAATAAAAGAACGCTTAACTGCAGACAGAATACGCTATCAATAACAGTAACAAAACGTATTTCGGAATCAAAATGGGGCAAATTTCTCGTGTTTCTGACCTCCCGAGGGTCCCACTACTTGCTCATTGGGGCAGAAGTCCCAGAGGGTGGGAAAAAGAGTAGGGGCACTAAATCGTAGATGGCCAGGAAAAATCCTGGACCGTCGAAGTTCGGAATGTCTATGAAGTTTGAGTTCTACCTTCATGAAGAATGGATGGGCAGTGGGAATTTCCCAGTCCAGTCCGGTACTTGAAAGAGGTATGGCCTTGCATCATTGTCCAGGTTACCGGACAGGAGGAGAGAGTCGCCAAGATACAGATCCGGATGGTGGGCGCCAAATCTCGGATTCCTACTCAAATCATAGTAGGGCTTACATAAAGGCGTCAATAGACAATAAATACTTTTTCCTGGAATCTTTTAGGAATTAATTTGAATTTTTTCGCAAACCCATTGTAAAATTAACTGCTCATAAATCATACCTAGTGCTTCCAACTTAAATCATAGTATAGCTTGCTCTAAAGTATTAATAAATAATAAATATTTTTCCAGAAATCCTTTTTCGGAATGAATATGAATGGTTTTGCAAACCCATTGTAAAATTAACAGCTCATAAATCATACCTAGTGCTTCCAACTTAAATCATAATATAAAGCTTGCTTTAAAGTGTTAATGAACAATAAATATTTTTCCGCGAATCAATTTTTAGAATTAATATGAATATTTTTGCAATCCATTAGTGTAATTAATTTATTATTTCTATTTCAATCATACCTTGTGATTACTATTTATGCCTATAGTATGATTTGCTTTAAATGTCAATAAATTATATAATTTTTCCTGGAATTATTTTGAAACTTTTACAAACGCTTAATGTAATTAAGTGATTATTTTTACTTAAATCGTGACTGAATGATTTGCTTTAAGGCGTCAATAGACAAGAAATATCTAAAATATTTTTGTTATTAACTACAAATATATAAAATTTCACAGAACTATTTTTAAAAAAATGATTGTATTTAAAGCCTTATTTGACCGAAATTTTTCACTTTATCAAAACATTTTAACCAGGAACTCACCAACTCCTCCTCATCATTGCTTTTTAATCATTTTTGTCTCATGTCTGATTATTACATTAACAAAAATTTAATTAAAATATTCTAACATTTTTTTATTTTATTAAAAATTTAATTTTATTTAGGGATAAAATTTTAACCAAATCAATTTGCTCGGTAATCATTGCAAGTTTCTCACTATTTTAATTTTAATTGCTTTTGAATTTTTAATTTTAATTGAAATTCGTTAAATATATTTTGCCAAAGAGATTATTTAACAACAGTGCAAAAAATTCTGTTATGTTAATCATTTATATCATATTAATTGTTTACTTTTATACTTTGATTGTAGTTTCTCACAAAACTTATTAGTTATTGTTCTCGAAATAAAATATAATTCACTAAAAAAGAATATTTATTTAATAATTGTTAACGGTAACTAAACAAGTTGATCGTATCTGCTGATGGCTGCACAAGTCATAGGTGGGAAAATAGATTCCCATCATTATTTACAAATTAATGTAGTAGGTGGAAGAAAATCAGATCATTAAATCCCCAAAATCATTATAAAGAGCTTTCTTTATGTGTTACTTTAATCTCGTAGATAATTACAATTTTACTATTTTTAATTATTTCACTTTCTTAAAATAAATCATGGTCAACAAACTTTACTGAAAAATGTATCATTATTTTTCCTACCTCACTCAACTTGTTCTTACAAAAAAATCAAAAGGAGAGGAGGAGAGTTTTCGCCAAATCTAGCAACCACTTCTAGCTCCAGCGACGATAGGGTGATGGCAGTGATTGGCCAGTTAATGCGGAGCAAGTCCTCTTCCGAATCACTTCGCGTTATTGAGAAAGCACAAAAAATGATTTGCTCTCTCCCTTGGCCGAGCACTTAACCCTACACGTGGTCTGCAGGTCAAGAGGCATTCGTAATGGCCAAAGCTCTGCCTCGTCCGCATTCGAACGACCGATTACTAAAAGATTCCCCTGCTTACACTCATAATTACTCTCAGAGTCTCCGTAACTGTAACTTTTTTTTTTTCTAATGGGAAACCGAAACGCGAAATTGTTTCGATTCTATGAAGGTAACTCATAAATAAGACTGGAATCTGATAAATAAATAAAAAGAATAATTGGAGTCAGAGAAATAAAAACAAAAGTGTGTAACTAAAATGCATGATTGCGATGTCAGCCATTTTCATTAAAGCTATTTGACTTGCGTCAAGAAATAATTATATTAGTAATCGTGCTTTTCCTAGACTGCCTACTTTTTAACTTTTATTTGAAGTTTACTGAGATGTATGATGAAATCACATTAAAAAAATCAGAGATAAACGAGACAATGCATAATTATGCGAGATGTTCCGTTATTGAATGGTCTGAGATAAACTCAGCCATGTATAATTATGCCGGTTTTTCCTTCATCGAAATTCCTGAGATATACTTGAAAAATGTATATGTCTTGTTGTCTATGTTTTGTATATGTCTTCTATATGTCTTCACGCCATAGTCTTTTACGACAAAAAATATTTTTTCTCAAGATAAGAAAAAACATTCAAAGTTTTTTAAATATTTATTAACTTGTTTAATTGAATTCATCAAATAATTCACGAAATTATGAAATTAAGCTCAAGGAATAATTTTTTTTTCCTTGGTATGCCACATTATTTTAGAATAGGATTTTTTTAACAATTTGTTAATGTGTCCAAAATTGCTGATATTTTTTAGTTTTTAAAATGCGCCAAAGTATGCAGGTAGGATTTATATATATATATATATATATATATATATATATATATATATTCATGATATTTAGTATTAATACTGTAAAAATTATTGAAAATTTGCAGTTTGTGCATAGTCTCTTCAAAAATAGTCTGAAAACGAACAATTTTAAAAGTATTGCGATATTTAATATTTATGAGCAAAATGTTATTAAAAATTAGCGACTTTTGACATAAATGGTTTAGCAATTATTCCATGGTAGTGATAAATTTAGGCAGCTCAGTTATGTGTGTTGAAGCCATTCTTTGTTACTGATAATAAAAGAAAAAAATTGATTATATCAGGATCCTTTGTTCCTGAGATAATCATTCTTTTTTTCCTGATGATAAAAGAAAAGAATGATTATAACAGGATTCTTTGTTCCTGAGATAATCACTCTTTCTTCCTGATAACAAAAGAACCTAAAGTTTTCCGAGTTGCAAAAAGATCACAAACTGAAAAAAAGACTAAAAGATTTTAACAATTAAAAATGATAAAAATACTATCCCCAAAAAAATATGTTGGATAGACAAGGCTAATATATATCCGCAGTTTTAGTAAAGAAGTAAATAATACTCTAAAATACCAACTAAATTCTTTTCAGATTTTTTAAATGGATCAAAAAGTGTTCAAGAGGTATTTATTTTAATAAATTTTTTAGTTGATTTCATAATATTTAATATTAACGTGCAAAATATTATTGAAACTTTGTGACTTGGGCATTAATAGTAAAACAATAATCTAAAAATAAATAAACGTATCGATGCAATATTAAAACTATGGATAGACATCAAATAGCCGGAACAAATTTAATAACCATCATCAATTTATCCTTTTATATTTTTCCAATTACATTGGGCTTGCAAATCATCAAAAGATGCGCTCCATTACTTTTTCTTCAGCAAAAATACTTTAATGGAAAATTTCCACTGGGAGCCACGGGTTGTCTTTACGCTGTCCGACATTATTAGAAAATCTGCAACAAGATCAAAGCTCTGACGATGAAAACTGCAACGTCAAAAAAAGAACAAAATAGCTCTGCAAGTTAGCTAATGGATCACGGATTGCTTTTAATAGCTTGGTTAGAAAGGCTTTCGGCACTAATGTCATTTGCTAGGGGCGAAGACCTAATTGTTTTTTATCGCCTAAAGTCAATAGTTTTGAAACCTTTGCGCCAAACACAGTTTGGCAGCACTTCGTTTTGGGGTTAATGAAAGATTAAATTCTCCGTAATGACCCCTCATTATAGCTCCTTCCCCCTTTTTCGAAAACTTACGCTTTTACCCAAAAAGAATAAAAAAAGACATGCATACCTGTTCTTCAGAGACCCCAGAGGAATTGTCGACATGTAATACAATTTTGTCGACCAACATGTATTAAATTTCGCCAAGGATATATGCCAAGCAAATGGAAGGGGTGGGCGTTTGATTTTGAAGACCCCCCAGTCTGGCTCTGGTTCTAATACGGCCTTTGGGACTAGGCGAGTAAGGAAGCACTTCAAGTAATTGAATTAGCCGCCTTTTGCAATCTGGCGAGCTCTGGGATTGCATGCGAAACGACGCGATACGGCCTTTTCCTGAAGAATATATAACGTTATAATCTGGAACTGGTTTGTCGTGTGGGGGGGATCCACAGGGGATAGCGACCCCCCTCTCTTCCTTTAGTTTCTGCTGCCTATTAAAGATCATAAGCCGCTTCCCTCTATCTCAGAATTTAGAAGTGAAATGGAGGGTATTTAATGAATATTCACAGAAATTTTCTCTCGCATATTACGGTTACAAATAACGCTTGGGGAATGAGAGATATTTCTGCCTGTCTCATAAGAAAGGCTGTGTATGTAGATCATCACTTAGAGAACTGAGTTTGTTTTTAAGTTGGAGATGTGGTGGTAATGGAAGATTGTTTAGGATAATTACTTATTAGGTTTACAGATTTGTTGTTTCATCATTCTCTCCGATTTATGTTAACAATTCAGATCTTAGAATGGAATTAATTGCTTAGTACTCAAACTATAAAGTGCAATAAAAGTTTGTCCAATTTATTTTTTTTTTAATTTGTTTGTCCTGATCGTATTTAATCACTGCCGAATAATTGTTTAAACTATAAAATTTTACTTTATAATAATTACCTCCTCGGATTAATAACTGTTCATTTTTAATAATTTATTTAGCCTTGCTTCTAGCAACAAACAAACATATTTTGTAAAAAAAATTACATATTGTAACATTTAAAATAATCAGCACATGATTTTAAATACGGTGACACATTAGAAAGAATTATATAACCTTGAAAGAGGGACGTATAAGAGATATAAGCAACATTTAGTTAATATCATCAATCAAGTACATTACAGCGGCACAATACAATATTCTTGAAGGTGCTAAAAATTACTAAGCATTCAATTATCAGGTGAAGCCAAATATGTCGATACTATAGAACGGATACAATAATCAAGAGGATAATGAATATTATCAAACATTCACTTCAGTCATCAGGTGAAGCCAAATATGGGGATACTATAGAACAGATACAATAATCAAGAGGATAATAAAAATTATCAAACATTCGCGTACACCAACAGATGAAGTCAAATGCTTTGACACGTTAGAAAATATACCATAATCCGGAAAGTACTAAAAATGATTTAACACTCACTCCAATCATTGGGTTCGTTGTCCGGTGTAAGTTGACATCTCAGCATACTCAAGAGGTTACTAAAAATTAGCAAGCACTCACATCAATCAGCAGATGAAGCTAAGTATAGTGACACGATCGAACGAATACCATAACCAGGAGGGTACTAAAAATTACCAAGCACTTACAACAATAATCAAATAAAACCAAATATGGCTACACAATTGCAATGACTTGGTGACCATTAAAAATTCTCAAGCTCTAACAAATATCAGCACATAAAGTGAAATAAGTAAAGCCCTACCGCAATAGCTTTCCATGGGCCAGGGTTCAGGCTTCAAAATTTCGTGGGCAATGACATGACTATGCAATGTAGTCAGCACTGCGTATAATGCTGTTTTTACCTACCAGACAGGATGGTACCCATTAAACTAAAAATGGGCTAATTTCAAGGCACCTCTGATGTTCGAATCACAGTCCCTTCACAGTAACAGCTTTGTGCCTTCAAAAACTGAGCCATAGTTGTTCATGTAAACTAAAATATGGCAACATGGATACGATAACCTAATGCGATAGCCTGAATCGATGCAATTACCTAAAGATCTCTAAAATGTATATTTGAAAATGCGAGTAAAATAATCCAAAGTGTACGAAAAATGTTATCACTCACTGCAATCAGTACAGAGGGGCTAACTGCTCCGGATTCAACAAAATATGGTAAAGAATGGTAGAGAGCTACGAATTTGCTTATTTTCGGTTTATTTTCTCAATTTTTAAAAGGCTCAACTATAAGAAAGTGGTGTATCGCATTAGCCGTTGGATTATTTAGAAAAGGTGGTGAGCCCCTATAAATCGCATTTACTAAACCGTTCATTTAAAGACTACCAATCGAAAATATTTATCCGCTGTCTGGAGTTGGCATCTCTGTCACTACATAAGGTTAAATTTAACCATAAAATAGAAATTTTAACACTAACTACAATCAGTACATAAAGTTAAAGATGTTACCGTGAATGACCGAAATCAAGAGAATGTCGACTTTCACCGGTGCATGTATACCATCACATATTTGTTATATCCAATTTAATATTTATTTATTCGTTGATATTATCATATTTATTCGATATTTTAACATCTTCTGAGGATAGATAACATCAGTGTTCCGAAAACCGTATACCGGGCACTGAACCTTCAACAACATCAGTGTAGGGTATACCGGGCAATGGCATTTAAATAAATATAGTATATATTTTGGACCAAAGCGACTATGTGATTCTCAACATTCACCGGTAGTTAACAACCAGCCATTTCGGTCATTCACAGTAACAAAGACACAATCAAACAAATGCAGTAATAAAAATTCTCGAACACTTACCCGTATGTATATATGTGTGTTTCTTCATATCAGACTTCTGGTGAAATCGTTTACCACAATACTGACACGGGTAGGGACGAGTGTCGGAGTGTATCAGCAGATGAGTAGAGAGCGTCGATGAGCGTTTGAAGCTCTTTCCACACTGCTTGCACTCAAATGTCCTCTCGGCCGTGTGAATGGCCCTGTGCTGACTTAAGCTGACCTCATGACCGAAGGTCTTGTTGCAAAGCTCGCATGCAAAAGGCCTTTTCCCGCTGTGTGATCGCCGAGAATGGACTTCTAAGCCATGAGGTGTACTGAACATCTTGTCG
This sequence comes from Parasteatoda lunata, assembly GCA_949128135.1. Classification (NCBI taxonomy): domain Eukaryota; kingdom Metazoa; phylum Arthropoda; class Arachnida; order Araneae; family Theridiidae; genus Parasteatoda; species Parasteatoda lunata. The sequence continues at coordinate 8,642,787 of OX421977.1, forward strand.
CACTTTACACAAGAGTAGACGTCACTAGGATGAGGATGGCCGCTGGCGGGTTTCGAACCTGGACTAAGTAGAAGTCCACCATCTAAAGGAGACAAAAAATAAAAATCATAATGTATTATATTTTTATGCTTACTTCGTTAGAGAGATAATATTATATATTAAAAAAATCTGTCTTATGTTCAAGTACAAAGGTAGAAAAATTTAATACAATATCTAGTATTTGTTGTCTTTTTCTAATTTTGCGGTGAATATATCAATTCAGGCAAGCCACTTTCAAGAAAATTTTAAAAACTGATAGAAAAAGATAGAGAAAATAAATTTTTTCGACTCTTTTGTACAGCCGAAAGATATTTGTAAATTAAAAATCCGTTGCAACTGGCCAACTGAATTCCTAAAATTGACGCAAAATTAAAGCCTATGAAACTTACGATAACCTCATAAAGCAAATGCCACCATTTTTTAAATTTTCCAAACAGTGGTTACCCTGCAATTCTAATATCTCCTGATTGTCCCTTTTAATACGTAAATCATTTTATATTTTATTTTATTTCATAACCGTCGTTGAACAGCCGACTCAATTTTATGGGTTTACGTCTACTAATGTTCAACTCCGTAGCCTTTTCATTTTGAATGCAATCTAGAAGACAAGGAAGGTCCAATGCTTTGAAGCGTTTAGATAATGAGTTCGAATTTCACAGCAACCCTTGATGTATAGTTGAGCAGTCTATCTCGAAATTGTGCTTTATGCTTAATAGTTGTCTTTTATTGCTTTGCTTTTTAAAGCCATTTTTCAAAGTATTGACACACGTAAACATAGTATAGACGTTACATTGTATTGGTACGAACAAGTATTGACATAGTCAGTACTGGCACACAGACTCTTATGTAATGAGAAAGCAAATAAAATAAAATAGTTTTCATATTTAACTGAACAAAAAGTGTCATGATTATTTGTAGTAATTATAATATTTAATACATATCTAAACGCTGTTTTAAGCTACAAGATTGTAACTATTCGAATGCAATTTTCCAAAAATTTGTACCGTAGCTGTCACATAATTAATATTACACGAGTATTTTCTTTGAATAATAAAATAATAATAACTGAATTCATAGTATCCACATTAGAGGTCAAAAGTTGCTATTTAAGCCAGAAAAAAATAAAAAAACTCTCTCGACATCTTAAGTACTGTAGTGGAGAAGACGAAACTGAAAGTCTGCCTCATTACCAAAGGATTAAAAGTGAAGTTGGAAAAAAAAATTATTAGAAACGCTTCAGAATTTATTTATTAATTTTCCACTTCACTTTCCTTTCTTGTGAAACCATGTTCCTTAATGAGTGTTCTTTGTTATTTTATTTTTGGCGTGGAGTCCAAGAATTTAAATTAAAGGCTGGTATCATGGAACACACTTCATGCAAAATTTATCGAAAATATATTCCGACAGTTTTCAAATAAACTCGGGTAATTCACATAAACTAATCAATAGAACAAAGTAAGTTTTACTTCAATTCTAAATTGAGTTCTAGCATTTATGCCATCATCATGTAAATTTTTACGGCATTTGTAACAAATTAAAGTATCTTGACAATTTTAACTAAATTTAGAGCATTCATGGCACCATTTTATCAATTTTAAATGTATTTGTAGCAGTAATGTTATCATCTTATCAATTTTAAATAGATTAACATCAATAATGACTTCCTCTTATAAATTTCAACGTCTTTTGCAGCACGAATGGCATCATCGCATCAATTTCAACTGGATTCACAGCATTAATGTCAACATCATATCAATTTTAACGGGATTTGCATAATTAATGACACTATCTTATCAATTTTAACAGTATTTGAAGCATTCATGTTTTAATCCTATCAATTTTAAGGTCATTTTCAGCATTAATGTTTTGATCCTATCAATTTTAACGTCATTTTCAGCATTAATGACATTATCTCATCATTTTTAACTTATTCAAAGCATTAATGACACCATCGAGTTAGATGTTACATTAAATGAGCCTAACAAAATCATTGAAGGGAAATAAATGAATTTAATTTAAACTAATGAACAAAAGGAGAGGAGAAGTTCTCACCTTTGAAATGAGGGTGGAGTGGATGGTGGGGGTGTAGGTGCTTCACTGAATCTGAGTAGGGTGATCCCAGTCCCAGGAGGGGAAAGGAGACGCAATGTGCAAGAGACGGAAAAGGTCGGAAGATCTCGGCTGCAGTATTGTAATGGGCGGGCAACATACCATTTGTTCCACTTGATGTCGACGAAGACCTAAAGGATTCAATAATAATTCGATTTAACTATAAATATTCGAATAAAAATGACAGAATATGGCAACTTTCTAAAAACCGGAGCATAACATAGAACCAAGGATGCCAAAGGCGACCCAAAATGTAAAAAGTGGTAAATAATAAGAAGCAAAAAACTTTTAAAAGAGATTGAAAGAAACAATTTTTTCTGGCATATGTCTTCCAGTTTACTTTTGATAATAAATGCCCAGGTTGTTTCTGTTTTAAATATGAATAATTTACCATGTTAGTTTAACAATAAAATAGAGATTAAATAAATAAAAATGAATTAGGTTCTACCATTACGTGCATTTTTAGTATTCTGTGGTATCCTCGTAGAACTAACTTTAAGTTCTGGCAACAATTAACTTTAAATTTAATTCACCGTAAAATTTTTAAAGCAAATTTATGATTCCATTCAGTGACAAAAATCAATGCAAAATGATTGCATAAATGAATTCAAAAATTATTTTTTCCAACCAAACTGCCCAATTTTATACCATGCTGTTTAAACAGGCAAATGGAACTCTATTTTTTTAAAAAAATATTTTCCAGATGTTTTAAAATGAAGTTTTAATTCGGCGAAGTCAATAACAACTGAGATTGCTAAATAGGTTAAATTTCCCAACGTGAAAGAATTTTTGAGGAAATGCTTTGATGCCAGTTCAAAGGTAACTATTTAAAACTACGCTATTATTTTAGCTAACTAACTGATAATTTTAAACTTATTTAATCATCCTTAAACCTTCTTAAGTTTTTATGAATTATTTTCTTAATGATGGGAACACCTATAGTTTTACCCGTGAATTTATTAATTTAGATAACTTGATCACCTTAACTACAATAAAAAAAGTTAGTGTAATATTAATTTTATTTATCATATATAAATAAGTATGATGCATAAGCTAGTGTAATGTTTATTTTATTTATTTATAAATAAGTATAATGCATATGTTAGTGTTATGTTAATTTTATTTATTACGTATAAAGAGAAGTATATTGTATAAGAATCTTCAATGTATAAGTATGAGTAGAGTTCAAAATTAGTTAACATTATTGTGTCAACCTTTTGAGAGGTGCAAAATTGTGATATTATTTACACATGATTATTTACACATTGATATTATTTACATAATGATTGATATTTCTCAATTAATTATTGATATTTATAGAGATCGATAAATGAATGTGGATTCAATTTAATAAACTCTGTGCGTTGTACTGGGTACGTTCACAATTATTTCACTACACGCATCAAGCTATGTTCATTTTTTTAAACTCACAATTTGATCAATGTCTATAATATAAATTTCTCCCATGATTTGTGTTAATCTTTTGGAGTTTATGTTTTTATTGATGCAATAATTTTTAAATAATATAACAATCTAAAACTTAGTTCTTAGCTCCTTTAAAAAAATTTTGAAATGAGCATACATAATTAATCGTTAAAAATTATAAAACGGTCATAGTTTGCTAAGTTTTAAAATTGCAAGATACATATATTTAACTTATCTTTAAAATAGCAAAAGCAATATTTTTTCGCTTATTTTTTAATATTACTAAATGGACATATTTAGTTTACTTTTTAGAATTAAAAAATTTACACTGTTAGCTTTATATTTTAAAGTAATAATATGGACATAAATAGTTTATTTTTTAAAATTGTAAAATGCACGTACTTAATTTAATTTTATGACTTCAAAATGCACATATTTAGTTGAATCTCTAACAAATTATAAAACTGTCTAATTTCGCTAATTTTTTTAAAATTGCACAATAGATATAATTTAAGTTATTTTAAAATAGCAAAATGCATATTTTAAGCTTATTTTTTAAAATTGAAAAATGGAAATATTTGGTATTTATTTCAACACTGCAAAATAAGCTTTTTTGACTTATTTTTAAAATATCAAAGTCGACAATTTTAGCTTATAGTTTAAAATTGCAAATGAGATACATTTAAAATTGAAAAAGGAATCTATTTAGCTAATTTTTTTAAACTTCAAAATCGGCATAATTTGCTTTTATTTTAAAGCATCAGGTTTAGATTATATTTCAAAATTGCAAAAGGGATTTATTAAACTTTCTTTAAAAATTATTGCCCAATTAATCTATTCAACCTACTTTCTAAAATTTCAAAATAGACGTATTTTACTTGGTTTTTAAATTGAAAAATAGTTATGTTAATTATAGTCAACACGTTAATTATGCTTTATTATTAATATGTTAATTATGTATACATATGTCATTAATATGTCAATTAATTTTAAAATGGTACGTAATCGAGCAATGTTTAGCAATGCATCACCTGTGAATTATGTTAGTTATAGTTAATACGTTAATATGTTATTATTAATTAATATGTTAATTATGTATATATATATTTTTCAATATGTTAATTCTTTTTATAAATGGTATGTAATTGAGCAATATTTAGTATACATCACCTGCGAATTATGTTAGTTTTAGTTAATACGTTAATTATGTGTTATTATTATTTAATATGTTAATTATGTATACATATGTCATTAATATGTCAATTAATTTTAAAATGGTACGTAATCGAGCAATGTTTAGCAATGCATCACCTGTGAATTATGTTAGTTATAGTTAATACGTTAATATGTTATTATTAATTAATATGTTAATTATGTATATATATATTTTTCAATATGTTAATTCTTTTTATAAATGGTATGTAATTGAGCAATATTTAGTATACATCACCTGTGAATTATGTTAGTTATAGTTAATACGTTAATATGTTATTATTAATTAATATGTTAATTATGTATATATATATTTTTCAATATGTTAATTCTTTTTATAAATGGTATGTAATTGAGCAATATTTAGTATACATCACCTGCGAATTATGTTAGTTTTAGTTAATACGTTAATTATGTGTTATTATTATTTAATATGTTAATTATGTATACATATGTCATTAATATGTCAATTAATTTTAAAATGGTACGTAATCGAGCAATGTTTAGCAATGCATCACCTGTGAATTATGTTAGTTATAGTTAATACGTTAATATGTTATTATTAATTAATATGTTAATTATGTATATATATATTTTTCAATATGTTAATTCTTTTTATAAATGGTATGTAATTGAGCAATATTTAGTATACATCACCTGTGAATTATGTTAGTTATAGTTAATACGTTAATATGTTATTATTAATTAATATGTTAATTATGTATATATATATTTTTCAATATGTTAATTCTTTTTATAAATGGTATGTAATTGAGCAATATTTAGTATACATCACCTGCGAATTATGTTAGTTTTAGTTAATACGTTAATTATGTGTTATTATTAGTTAATATGTTAATTATGTATACATATGTCATTAGCATGCTAATTATTTTTAAAATGGTATGTAATTGAGCAATGCATCACCTGTGAAGCATGGAAGATGATGAGTGAATTCCGGAAGGAAAGAAGAGAGGGTGAGTGCGCAGATCTCCTGGCCACAGTCCCAGTCCGAGTGACCGGAAGTCCGCTCCCGCAAGAGGAGCAGGAAGAGGATACTCCTTGGAGAGCACTCGACTCGCTTCCTGTGTTCCCGCATTCGATATGCTTTCCACTTTGTTACCTGGGGGGAAAAGAGAAAATAAATGATGACAACTTTAATAAAGTGAAGTTCTATTGAGAGAGATTCCATACCCAGAATTGAGAGGGGGTAAACAATACCTTCAAGTAAGGCACACATATATTCCAAAATTATTTTTTTAATTAGCCTAACATTTTTTTAGGTTTGTTGCAATGAATCCAGATACTATATTTTTTACATTTTAAGTGACGGTTCGTCACTATAAGCCTAAGCAAATTCCAGTTGAGTAAAAAAAAAATCGTCGTGCATATTTTATTTACCCTATAAGCATACAAGCTGATCGTCATAAGGAATAAAATTCAAGAGACTTTTTTAATTATATAGTTGCATGAGAAATGGTGATAACATTTGCTAAAAATTTGACTCTTTGCAAACTGATGACAACATTTGCTTAAGAGTCAAATTTTTTAATTAGCCGGTTGCATTGCAAAAGGATAGCAACATTCCAAAAAAGTTTGAATTTTTAATTAGCCTATGGGTGTATGAATGTTTGACTGCATATCTACTTTTCAATATGCAGATGGTTTTGAAGTACGAGGAAGGTTCCTGGATAAAACTAGTTAGTGCTCAGTAGATCCCACACTTCTTTTAATAAATACTATTTTAGTTATGGATGTGGCAAATTTTGACTGTTACAAATTAGTATTATAAAAGTGTTACTGCGAGTTTTATGGTAATTTTGTTTTTCTAAACACGCATTGATAAATCTTATGTAAAATTCATTGGAAAACACGAAGTTATTAAATAAATTGATAATTGCCAATTCTGCTGGATAATTTGTAGAATGATTATTGAAATTAATTTATATATTTTTTAAATTATAAAAACAACTAGCCAATCTGTATCAAGTTGATGATGTTTAAACCTCTTTTTGATCATACATAACGAAAGTGCTATTTTTTTCCCATAATGCTCGTAAATATCGAGAAAACATTCTTCTCAGCTGATCTCAGTTTAATTTCTGCAAAGCACCCTAGTATCAAAAATAACAATATAAATCGTATTTTTTCAAAAACGATCTCTTATTTTAAGAAAACTTTTTTTACAGCTGTTCTCTATCCAGTTGTTAATAAAAATTTTAAAAATCATAAATATGAATGAGTAGTATTTTTTCAGAAAAGCCCTTTAATTTTAAGAAAGCATTTTATTTTCAGCTGTTTTCTATTCAGTTGCTGCTTAAAGATGGTAATAATCATATCAATGAGTAGTATTTTTCCAAAACTAATATAAAGAAAGTTTTATTTTTGGGATTATAAAACTTTCAATCTCATAATAGGGAAAAAATTCCTTTTAGTAGAATGTGTATATTAAAGTTAATAAAAAAATTTCAATGAAATTAATATTTTATTTTAAACCATCTCAAGTACTAAGCTAAATAACTTCTTCAAAATTTTCACCTCGTTTGATCACGCATTTAACGGCAAATGTATTTTATTGATTTAGTTTATGCATCACGCAAAGATAGTTAAGTTAATATTTTCAATAAAGTGGTGGCATAACATGTTAAAAGTGACATAAATTTCAAGTTTTCTCATTTCTTAAAATCATTTTTTGAAAAATAAAAGATAAATTATCTAAACGAACTTTGTTTAAAATAAAAAAAAAGAACAGCCAAAATAACCTTTGATCAAAGGACCAATTTTAAATGGTTTGAGGGGTAAACTTTAAATAAGCTAATTTATCAGCACAGATGATGCTTTTAACTATCTGTACTGATAAATACAGATAGCACAGTACGGAAGATGCGTTTAGCTACCTGTAGTGATAAATGAAGATAGCACGGTATAGATGATGTTCTTAGCTATCTGTACTTATAAATGCACTTAGCACAGCGCAGATGCTTTTCGCTATATGTACTGATATATTCAAATAGCACAGTACAGATGATGTTTTTAACTATCTGTACTGATAAATACAGATAGCACAGTACGGAAGATGCGTTTAGCTACCTGTACTGATAAATGAAGATAGCACGGTATAGATGATGCTCTTAGCTATCTGTACTTATAAATGCACGGAACGCAGCGCAGATGCTTTTCGCTATATGTACTGATATATTCAAATAGCACAGTACAGATGATGCTTTTAACTATATGTACTGATAAATACAGATAGCATAGTACAGATGATGTTTTTAGCTATCTGTACTGATAAATGTAGGTAACAGAGTACAGATGATGCTTTTAGTAATCTCTACTGATATATACAGTACAGATGATGCTTTTAGCTGTCTGAACTGATACAGATGAGGCCTTTAGATATCTGTACTGATAAATACAGATAGCACGGTACAGATGATGCTTTTCGCTATAAAGCAACACTCAACAGGCGCAACAGACGTATACAACAGATTCAAAGCGTACTTTTTGGATAAACTTCCTTTTTTTATTCCATTATTCATTTAATTTCCGTGGCAAAAGAGTTTCTAAAAACCACATTTATTTTTAACCTCAATGACTGGTTTTAAATAACGAAACTGAACATAAACCACATAAACTTAACCCTACTTTATCCATAATAATCACCAAAGTTATAATGCATGAAAAATCAAACAGGGATATCTACACTATACCTAAATAAGAGTTTCACTGACCAGCCCTAAATGTAAATATCAATTCACGATTCAGTGCCGCAGCTGCAAACGTCCTGGCCATAAACCTCCCACAGAAAAAAAGGTTGATAAAAAAAAATATTCCACGCCGGCTATGTGAACATCGTAATCGAATCAACCTCATTCACCCGGGTATATAATTCCTGATCATCCACCCCCTCTCCCTTTAACCCTCTTATTCAAAGAGTAGGGGGGGAGGTCTCATGGGGGCATGCCGCAGAAACGATACACTGATTCAATGACGGTGACTAAATTCAATAATTGAGTTGACCGGTATCCTTTTGTACAACCCCGCTGTTTGACTGTAACCGTGGGTTTGCTGTCAATGGTCCTCTCTTAAGTGTTATGCTTTTAAAATATACGGTAGAAAAATCTGTCGACAGTTTTTTAAAAGGGATTTTCAAGTAGGGTGTGAAGTGAGGAAAAAAAATCCAATAAGGAGGTAAAATTGCCGGGGTAAGAGGGGTTAAATTGAGGGTTTTATTGCTGACATTTGGTACTCAATTGGGGGGATCGGATACATTTGTAAAATTTTGAACTTATAAATACTTTATGACTGTTTCTAATTGATCCATTAGATAGATAAAGGGATATTTTCAAATGAATATTCATAAATTCCCAATCAGATGTGTGTGTGTTTTTTTGTTTTGTTTTTTTTTAATAATATTGATATTCTAATCTTTTATTTGGCTAAATTGTTAATTTAAATTGTTAGTTTTTTATTTGCCTAAATTGTTAATTGTCCATGTAAAGGGTTTCCGCGAGCCTTATAAATTTTAAAAAATGGTAACGAAAATTAATCAAATGTCTGCTCAACGACCACTAAAAATTGTTTTCCAAAGAAAATATATATGCATGAAAATTCTAGCTTTTAACGACAAAGTGGTAGATTAAAAAATATATATATATATTCTAGCATTAACCTTAATTTATTACCACTACTAAAATTATTGAAGAACGCGGGAACCCTTCATGTCTTATTTCTCAATGGTTCTAAAATCCACAACTTTTCATATTTTCTCACCCTAGTAACAAAGACGAAAGCTTATTTCGCGTTGTTTGAAACTCTTGTTTAGTCGTGATAAAGTTTATTTTTGAACGTGTTATTCCCAGTTTTTTTTTTTAAATTTTAGTAAAATTATTTATTCTACCAGTACATGCAAACTATCGAACAGTTCATATGATTATGCAATTATGATTCCGCGTTTGCCACACAATTATTAAAACTTAAAATTACCAAAACTCTGAAAATTTTAGTTTTTAATTTTTTTCTACTCTATAAATTGTTTTGCTAAAAATGGAGCAGTTGGCAACGAGGAAAATAGTATTATCAACATATTTTCCACCATTTCAGGATTTTTCGGATTGCTGTAGTCAAGCAGAAATTTTTAGAACATTAAGAACAAGACCATTTGTTTATCTTACCTTTTTTTTCAACTGTTACTATATATATATATATATATATATATATATATATATATATATATATATATATATATATATATATATATATATATATATATATATATATATATATATATATATATATATATATATATATATATATATATATATATATACGGTTGAGAAACTTTATATGTTTTTTATGAACATTTCTCTTAGTGGCAACAAGTTTATGCTTCTTTTTATGTATAAAAATCCGATCATCGTGTCGCAGTTTTCCAGTGTTGTCCGTGCATTTTCATTGGCTGGAAAATCACAAGATCTAGTTTTCCCACATTCATTTTCATATTGGTTTGGTTGTCATCAGCATAAAATTGACATAAGTCATAAAATTATTGCTTTCCTATTCGCGATCGCAACGAGCTATGGGGGGCGTTGTTGTATGTGCCGAATCCCTGCGATTTCCATATGAACAATCATTCAGTTACACTGGAGACGTCTTTAATGTAGCATGTAGCATTGTAACGTTCTATCTTTATTGTGGCTGATTAAATTTAAAAAAGAAAAATGTTTGTTTTCTTTCTTATGCAAACGAAAACAAAATGGTATCTCTTTTTTTTTAGAGAAGGAACATCCAGAACACATCGGAAAAATATTTGTACATAAACAGAAAAAAATAGGTATATTCTTATAAGAGTTCAAACCCAATGCCTGAGAAATAGTCTTACTAAATTTAATGGTATAACATGAAAGGCCCATTTAAATTTTAACGTAAAATAAATAATGCTTACGAAACAAAACAAAAAAAAAAAAAAAAAAAAAAAAAGAACCATTCTTTTTTTGTCGCCATTTTTTAGTGTTACGAAAATGCGTCTTTGGGACTTGCCAAAAACAAAACAAGATGCAATTTTATTTTTTTAGAAGCGAAATATTTTATGGAGTGAAATGTAACGAAAATGTACCAATGTCCATAACATGAAACTTTATCTTAGTAAACGTCCGTTTTGGAAATGTTATTTCATTTTGAATCTTATTTATTAGAGTTCATAATGGCTATAGAATCAGGTGAGAGAAAAGTTTGTTTTGAATCTATGCTAAACTCTATATCGGCCCATTTTCCACCGAAATCCGATTGACTACTTTGATTTGAAACAAAGTGTTTCATTTTAAGATTTTTTCCAAAAATTTTAAGTGTAGATTGGCGGCACTTAAAAATCTGCCAAATCTGTAGCTGTGGTTAATACGTAAGTACCGAATTTTTCTTCCATACTTTTCTGAATCATATTACTTCAAATATTAGAATATGCAAGAAGTATATACATAAACACATAATTTAATACCATTTAATTTTTCAAAAAAGGTATTTTGACAACAATTTTGTCAAAAAATTATAAACTAAAAAACGTAAAATAAAGAATTCTTAGGATAAAAACGATTTTAAAAATTCCTCATTTTTCAATAAAAACTTTCGTATTGTTTCTTTTTTTAATTCTCATAGTATTTAATCAGACGTAAAAAAACCATTCTGTAGAGAACTATGAATTTTAATATGTAGCTTTAAAACAGAATAGCTGAATTCTAGTTGAAATTCTTTCAAAACTAAAAAACACTTACCAAGAAAACGATAAAAAATTTATTTATAATCAGCACAAAAGATACTTTTTCAAGTAATTCGGATTATTCTTTATTGTTGTTTTCTGAATTATGTAGATACAGAAATACATACTATTCTATGAAGAAGAAGAATATTCTATAACTATTACAGTTCTGTATGGAATTCATTGGAACACATTTATTCATTGGAATGACGAAAGCAATGTTGACTTCATTTTAACTTGTAATGAATTGAAGACAGAAAAATTATTTTACCGCAATATACACATCTATAACAGCAAGTGATCATTAAATCATTTTATGTTGTTGGTAATAGAAAAGTAAAAATTATTGAGAAGTTGTTCTTCAAATGCTTGGCATGTTCTGCTTCAATGTTTGGCATATTCTGGTTAGGTTTTTCCAAGTTCTTCTACCTTTTCCTTAGGGAAATTTTGCTTCTAAGAAAATGGCGTCCGTCATTGCCAAAGGTTATGAGGGAACTAATGGTTACAGGCTCTCGCTAGAGGGCGTACTCGACCAATGCGATCGCGAATAAAGAATTTTGTTTTCCTAATTTAAAGGTTAAAATTACCTGTAGTGTTATTATTGCGTTTTTGATTTAGTTTGATTTCTAAATTAGTTAGAGTTTAGGAGGATTGTTTTTAATATTATTGTTATTAGAATAATGTAGTTTTACGTTATGTTTTAAGATAAAGTTATTCAAATTTGCGTCTTATCTTATTAACCGTTTTACAATTATTATTTTTTTGGTGCAAATTACATTTATATACTATTATGAATCACGGTTAAGAAGATTCGTTGAATGATTAAGACTTTCAGCTTCATGCACAAAGTGATGAATGCAAAAAATTGTACTTAAAATACATCCATCCGTTTAGTAGGCAAAAATATTAAATTATAGTTATGAACTCACCAAATTTGTTATAACAAATACTTTTAATTTTAAATTTTATTTCAAAAAATTTTAACTTAGAAAAATGATTGATGTTCACTCATAGATTTTAAGGTTCTTACGTATTATCGCAACCAGGTTGGCGCGATTTGTATGTTATGTTTTTTGTATGTATGCGATTTGCACTGATGTTTTTTTAAGTTCAAGTGCCACTGCCCGGTATACATTTGCCCGGTTTATCCTACACTGATGTTTTTTTAAGGTCAAGTGCCACTGCCCGGTATACATTTGCCCGGTATACCCTACACTGATGTTTTTTTTTTTAAGTTCAAGTGCCACTGCCCGGTATACATTTGCCCGGTATACCCTACACTGATGTTTTTTTAAGGTCAAGTGCCACTGCCCGGTATACATTTATTCAAGATGTGAGAAGAAAAATAATATAAATCACTTAGGGTTACCGTAAGTAGGGTCGCCAAATTTGGCGATTAATGCGAATTTTGGCCTGGTTGCGTTAATACGTAAGTACCGATTTTAATAGTATCATTAGGGAAATATTTGGACGTGGGAAGTGGAGGCACGAGTGTTCTTTTTAGTATATATGGGTGATTCTCACGAAATATGACAATTCGAACCAAAAAATTTCTTCAAATTTAAAGTCGTCAAAATAATCTAAAAATTTTTTTTTTTTTATACTTCTTTAGTTACACTTATTAATATCTTACAGACAGCAGTATAGTATATTGACATTTGGTCGGGAAGGAAATAAAATTGAAATTAACCAAATATTGAATGCCAGGAAAATGACATATTATCTTAGAAGTTTAAAAGATAGTCATTTTAAGTTAAAAATAAGTAACTCAACTTAAGACTTTATGTTAGATGGACCATAAATTGCTTAAATTAATTCTTTTTATCCACTGTAGAAGGAATCAAAAAAAATTTTTTTGCTGATATGTACAGAATAAAATTGTGGATAATAATCAATCATTAAATAAATAGATAACTTTGATTACATCCAAGCATTTTACAATTATACATAAACTTGGTATTAGGTTAATATTTGCTTTCCTTCCTTAACAGTATTAGCAGTTTGGCATTCATAAGCCAGGATAATGACAAATTCGCCATTTTATAGCATATAACTTTACTTTAATTAAATATTTTGGCCTAAGACGTTTATATTCTGTAGGAAACAACAGGTTTTCTTAAAATAACTCAGATAAATCTATATAGTTTATGTTATTAATGGTTTCAAGAAGCCAGGGAAATGACAACACAAAAACCTACTCACCATGAAAAATCTTTTGAAATAGATTTTGAACCAGAAAATTGGTTCTTTATTCATGCAACAGGACATGTTCATATAGGAGGGTATCTAATCAATCTATTAACATAAGATATTGATTGCTGGCTCTATCTATATTGGTTATAAACCACTAAATAAAAGTAGCCAGGAAAATAACAGATTTTCTTGAGACAAACAAATTATTGACAGAAAAATCTAATTTAAACGAAGTTTTTGTAAATAATACCCTCTGCGTATATTCTAGAAATGCTTACACCGGTTGAGATAAAACAAATGAGATATTGAAAAAATTATAGGAAGTTTTGAAGCTAGTTATTATTGGAAACATTGTTTGGGACATGCCAGGAAAATGACATTTCGAAGTTCAAATAAATTTTTTAACTATACAAAACAGTCAATGCTAGGGCAAAGTTATTTTAAAATGCTAAGAGCAATGTTATTTATTAATTGTTTTTTGTTTTTTTTTTTTTTAAGTTTTTTTAGTATTATAGTATTAGATTTTGGAGCAAGGGACAGTGAATTGTCATATTTCGTGAGAATAACCCATATAACTTTAGTTGAAGAATTTAAATTGTTTTATGCCATGAAACAACAAATATTGCGAAGCAATAATCGGGGTTGGTGAGCGTTAGAGAGCAGGGGGCTTAGCCCCTTGGTAAGAAAATAATTGGGCTACTTACTGGCAACACTTGTCGGTGGGATGACGGAAGCATTGTCGTTTGGAGGTGGTGCCAAAAGATGAGGAGTGAAGAAGGGGAAGAGAGGGAAACTAGACTCAAAAGTGGCAACCGATTTGAAAGCTGGCAAACCGTACCACAGTCCTGGATAGCAGGTCCTCAGGGGCTCCGACGGTCTCACCTCATCTTCTCCCCTGCTGGCCGCTCCTGTCGGGGGAGGGGAGGATGAATTTGCAAGGCTCGAGAAAGGAGGCGGACTCTCCCCACCTGAAATTAGAACGAAAATAGTGTATTAGTGAAGACACGCTGTGCATTAACATCACCAAAAATATTTCGAGCTATGAAAATAGATGATGGTTCAGAAAAACATGTTCAGATGAATTTCAAAGAAATTCTTGTTAAAATAGGGTGTTGAAGTTAGCAGTGAATGGTCATGCAGTAAAATGATGTATTCAGTTTTTCAATGTAATAACTGGGTTTGTCTAGTTTCATGTCTATGTGTATATATTTTCGTTGGTGCGTTTATCACATATCTTCGGAATTTGTTTTGGTAGTTTTATTTTATTTTATAACCTTCGTTGAACAGACGACCCAATTTTTTTGGTTTACAACTACTAATGTTCAACTCCGTAGCCTTTTCATTTTGAATGCAATCTAGAAGACAAGGAAACTCCTGGATCAGTACCCCCAGAGGTGTGATTTGTTATGAGAACATGGAGGACTTTGAGACTCGACAGATTTAACGTGCATCAGTCACCATTTACTACACGGTGAGTGTTTGGCCAGCGAGGATCGACCCCACGACCTCTTGGACATGGGTCCAGTTTCCAACCAACCAGGCTATCCCGGCCCTGTTTGGGTGGTTGTCGATTTTGCACTTTTGAGATTTGGAAGGGGCGCCTGTGTTGATTGATGCAGAGCAAATGTTTGTAGTAAAGATGAGGGGTTTCCGATAAGTGGCTGATACGTGTCTTATGCGTTTTGAAGATGATATGTTCTTCCCTATTTAAATTGTCTTCTATAGTAACTTCAGGTATTCGCCGTTGTTGAAAGAAACCCTTGATATTTTTATTATATTATATTTTTTCATAATAAAATAATTTCTTTTATTATATCAAAATTTTTTATATTAGGAAATATCCAACTCAGTTCAGAATAACAATTTTTTAAAATACTTCTTATTTGAGCCATGGTGGCTCGGGGAGAGAGCGCTCGCCTCTCATGAAGTGATCTGGGTTCGAATCCCAGCGAAGGCTAATCAATACGAATTCCACACCCAGCTCGCACTGGCTACAGTGCTGGCGTACAATATTTTCAGTGGTAGATGGATCATAAGTTAGAGTCCCCTTGCCGTCAGGTTAACTTCCGTCAGGAGTTTTTCATGCTTTTTCTCTCCCTGGAACGCAAATGTGGGTTAATACCATCAAAAAATCCTCCACAAAGGAAAAATTTCTCACAGTACTTGATCCAGGAGTTCGTAGGTTATAAAATATAAAATGCATCTTATTTCCTAACTTTTTTTTTACCTTTCTTTAAATGTTTAAGAACCGTACGAACCCTTTCTATTATTTAGTTTTAAAGTGAAAGCTAATCAAGAGAAACACAAAACTCCACTGTTGAAAGAATATTAGCACCACTGTTTACATTTTCCTAAGAACCCTGATATTAACAGACAACTATAAGATGCTCATAAATATATCTCAGTAATAATTATATAAACAGTGATGGGGGTATTATTTTGAATATTCATATCTAAAACAAAAATATAATCATTAAAATACACATTTTCCTACCACTAGACGAAATACTCCAGTTAAAACGTAAAAGATGACAGCTATGTATAACAACCGTTTATGTAAAAAAAAGATCGATTTGAAAAAATATGTAAATAAAGAACCACTGTGTTTGATCCAACAAAACAAAAACCACCAGTCGTAAACAAGATAAGGTTTTTTTCCAGACATAAAATACACACCCATATTTATTCCCCCCCCCCGCATCATGTAGGTACACAGGTGCGCAGAAACAACACAAGGTAAACTGTCATGAGAATGATTAATTGTGTGATTTCACTCAACAATAAACAAGGGAGAAGTGTCATATTTCACAAGAAGTTTGTGTTAGAATGGGTATTCTTTTTTTTCTTCTTTGGGTGAACCTGGTGTTACGTAGAGAAGATAAAATGGGGCTAAATAGGGGAGATATTGCCAAACAGGGAAGTAAAATATAAACTGGAAAGGGAGAGTTTATTCGAACAGAACTTGACATAACTCACTATTAAAACTGATAGACTTCATATATAGGGAAGAGAGGGACTAGTGTGTACATTTTTTATAAATTTGTCAACAAAAAAAAAAGTTTACGGATCATAATGACTCAAGGTAATTTGGATGTGTACTTTTTAAATAATCTTTGTTTTTGTCCATGTTACCGTGAAAGACCGAAATCAAGAGAATGTCGACTTTCACCGGTGAATGTTAACAATGGCATAGTCGCTTTGTAAATATTCGAAATATTTGTTATATCCGATTTGATATTCATTTTTTCGCTGATATTATTCCATTTATTCAATATTTTAATATCTGCTGAGGATAGATTAGGAAAAACATCAGTGTTCGGAGTTAAATACATACTGGTAAGTGACACTTGACTATAAAAAACATTGATGCAGGGCATACTGGGCAAATGTATACCAGGCAGTGGCACTGAACCTTAAAAAAACAGAATATACCGGGCACTCAACTAGACCTTTCAAACAAAGTACATTCACCGGTGAAAGTCACCAATTTCGGACATATTGTCACCAATTTCGGACATTCTATTTAGCAGGACGTTGGATTCTCGTTCGTGAGAACGGGAGTTCGAATCCAGCCGGTTGAAGGTGTAGTAATGGTGACTAGTGCACGTTAAATTTGTCGGGTCACAAAGTCCTCCATGTTCTGACAACAAATTATACCTCTGAAGGTACTGAATTGGAGATGGATCATTCTCTGGTTCAGATCAAAATTACGAACGATGGATGAATGAACGGAAGTACGAATGGGTCCACCCTATAAACGGGTGTGAAGTATAAAAATAGTCTTAAGTTGCAATTACAGTATAAATTTTGAAGTTACTTTTCACCCTAAAAACCTTGTTTTTAATTCGCTACCTGAGAATCTAATGTTCCAAAGTTTGTAACAGCAGAAGGAGAGTTTGTAACTACGTAAGAAAGTGTCATACAATATTACCAATATTTCAAAATTTACTGAGAATTTTTGAATGATAAATAACAGAAATGTTCCATTTGTTTCCCGTGTCCACGCTAGCTTCCGTCTTCCCTATTTTATATGTAAAACTGATTGCAATTTTTTTTTTAAATCTTAAGATGCTTAGTGCTTAACTCACAGAAATTAAATCACAGATGCTTCTAAGATTTTTTTTTTTTTTTTTGCTAAGGTTAGTAAAAAAAGACTTTAAATTGGAATTTAAGTGAATTTAGAAACAGAAAGAAATTAAGAACTACGGGAACCAGTTTTTAGAATAAATGTTTATATCAAAAACTAATTTCTTCAATTAACTGAGAAAAAAACTTTAATTTTGAATTTTTTTAAAAAAATATCACATAATAGAATATGACATAACAGGACTTATTGTATCTTCCTTCAGTAATTAAGCTCTTTATTGGTTTAAAGAATTTTTCGGAAACTTGCAAAAATCGTAAAAACGTGATTCTGCAATTTATTTTATTTTAAATGATTTTTACAATCCTGTTCTTGAGTAAATTTGATTGTAAGAAGTTTTTAATATTCTAATTTAGAAAATTCTTTTTTTCCAATGCCCACTTGTGTTCAATTCAGACATACACAGGGCGATTTTGTTGGCCTCTCTTTCAGGGTCACCCTACTAGGTGGCCCAACGTCGCTCCCACAGTGAGGACAGATAGTACAGAGAAGGAAAGAACATCCATGCCTTGCCCGGGATTCAAACCCAGAACATTTCTGATGCAAGGACAGTTCCCTGCCCCCTACACAGGCCGGTCGGCAATATAAAAAGCAATATTTTTCAAAATTGTCTATTATTAGTCTTGTTTTCATCATCATTATTAAATATATTTGAAATAAATAACTAATAAAAGTTGTTTTATACAGTCCAATTGTTGGATTAAGACAAATTTGTGTTTTCGCATAAAAAATATTAATTTAAGAAAAAAGATTCCTTTAAAATAATCATTATCATAGCGATATGTAATTATTTTATAAAACTCGAGTCTGCTTGATTATTAAATACAATACACATTCTTAAATATAATAATGATAGAGTTGGGTTATATTTTAATTTATAATGCTATTATTTAAACATCCGTAAAGAAACAAAATCAAACTATTGCATTTCAATTAACAGTAAAAACTATTGCTCACTTCTACCCAGAAAATATAGCATTAAAATTCAATTAAAACTAATTTAAAAATGAATTAATTTTTATAAAATCTTAATTCGAATAAAGTTTAAACAACAGTTATCGTGGACCTTTATTTCAATGAATGTAAAAACTTAAAAATCTAATTTTTTAAGAAATAGAAATGCTTTAAGAATTCAAGAAAATTTATGTGATTCTTTTTAGAAAAAAAATGAAAAAATCTCGGTTATATTCATGCATCTTGAAGACGGTTTGAAATCTTCCATCAAAACGTATTCCGACCCACCGTATATATATTTTTTTTTCTGTTTCCGCCTGAAGGCATTCTTACTACTCAGGAATTCTGAGATACAAAAATTGAAGTCAAACAACATCATTCTTTCTATGCTCTTGGGGGATGACTATAAAATCTTTTCTCTTATAAATCCAAGTTTGTAGTTTCTATAAAAATTATTACAGTCTCTCGAATATTTTTCCCCTTGAAATGATAATACCCTGGTTTCTAGAATTTTTTAACCCTCAAGCTGATTAATCTGAAAAGTTTAATAATTTCAAAGGAATTATTTAATAAGTTAAATTTGTTAACTCGTCTCTATAAAAAAACTTTTGAATGGGCTGAAATACACAACATATCTTTAATGTAGGCCCGGCATTGTACAGAAAAAGTCCATTATAACGATAATCCATAATGTTAAAATAGAATTTCTACAGTATATATATATATATATATATATATATATATATATATATATTAGACACACAACCCTACAATAATGGAAGACACACTTTCGGTTTTTGATTTTTTTTTTAATTTCTCTAATTTCTGTAATTAGAAGTGTTTGGTTCATGCAATTATTCATATTTTGCAATAAAGTTTCAAGTTTTCAGGGATTTTAAGGATCGACAATAAATTACAAAAGAAAACAAGTATTTTTGAACACCCTATGCCAGAAAATCAATCAATAAGCTTATAACTTGTATCGATTACTTTGGTTGTTATTTGTAATGACTGCATATAATGACTGGATCTAAAATCTAGCTTATATGCGTATGGGAGATATGAACATTTTTATAAAAGGTTGAAGTAAACGATAACGTCCATTGTAGTTTCATAGCCGGCTGCATCAAAATCGTAAAGGTTTGAACTTTATAGGAGGGGTTAAAGGTTTTTTTGATAACTGCGTTTCACATTGTCTTCTTTCTTTTTAAATCAATTAAATAGGCTTTTAAGATCTCGCTTAACTCAGCAGTGATTTGTCATATTTTGAAACCATTTTTATTCTCAGCTTAAAATTTAATTTTTTAAAGCTAGTGTTATATATATATATTTAAATTTCACTATGACCATAAAATCCTATTTTTAAAAAATGGTACCAAAATTTTGATATTTTATTATTATCATTTTAAGTGAAACACCATCCATTGCAAGACGTTATAATAATTTAACAGAGATCCCATAACCTGAAGAAAAAGAGAGATAGCAAAGGTTTCGCAAGAGTACTAAAAATACTTAAGTTTCGTTTTTATTTGAGAATTACAAAATTATTTGTAACGTACCTTTAAATTTAAAATTTATTAGTAGCTTAAAACATCTAGATTTAACTCAATTTCGTGACTACTTTAAAAAAAAACTTTGAGACCCTATAATCCCGTTTAAGCAATTGGATTTAGAACTAAAGCTAAAAATGGTATTATTTTTAAAATAGAGTAGTAACTAAAACTTAAGCTTTTCACATAATTTTATCACCTTTTTTTCAATGTTTAGTTTGCTGCGTTTGCTTCACTTTTAACACGAATATGAAAAATTCAATTTATGGACGTTGTTTACGGAAATTTTATATAGATGGCAAGCTGATATTGTTCTTTACTCTTGTTATAATGAACCCAGAAGACAAGGAAACTTTTTCTCATAGATTAGAGTTCCCTAATCTTTTGTCGCAGATGTGACACAGGTGGCTCTTTTATAAATTTTTTTAGACACACTAATTACAAGGAAAAGCAATTTTTGTTTGTTTTTTTTTATTTACTTACTAAAAATATATTAGATTATTGGAATTATATTTGTATTAAAATATAAAATTCCAAAAGTATGTGAGCAATTTTAAAATGAATCATCATTTAAAACTTATCAGTGAATGATTTTGTAAATTAAAGGAAATTTCAATCGTGAATAGCTGTTTCTCTTAGATTTAAATAACTGCAAAAAGAGCAATTTTAAAAATGATTGCTTGAAAGTGAGTCGTGTTTGGAAGATTTTACCTTTAACCAAGACAAAAACGTCGATGTTTCTTGTAGTATTTCATAGCCACAAATTATTAAAATGCTAATTATAATATATATTTTGAACTAAATTGATACAAAATAATGAAAAACGTATTTAAAAAAATATGTTTAACAAAAATTCTGCGTCAAAGGATTAACAGCAATAGTTTTTGTTGTTTACCTATCCGCGTTTGCCTTTTTTTTAAAGCCTACATAGAAGATATTCTTTTATCTATAGAATTCAATTCATACTAGTACCACTCACTCTAGTTGAATTTAAGATATATATATATATATATATATATATATATTTAACATCTCAAATGTTTTAATAGTAATGTCTATCAAAAAAAAAAAATACATCAGGCAACTAAAATAAATATTTGTATCTTATTTAATGAAGAAAAATGAAAATAAAGTGATCTGTAATAAAGATAACATTTTTATTGAATTACGAATACAAACAAACAGAAGAGAAAATCGCGACCCAAAACTTCATTTAAACAGGTGTTTTCTATAAAAATGTAATCCAACATTTATCGCCAAATACAAGGATAGTAAATCATTGCGGATTTTTGATTCGAAAGGTCCGTTCTTTTGGGTTGTGGGAAGCGATAAAATGTTTTATAGTTTCGGCTTGATTTTTATTGACATTTTACAAGCACTGATAAGCATACGTCATTGACTCACTTTAAAATGACATAAATATCATAAAATTATTACTAAGAAATATGAAGTTTCAACGTAGAATTTATGTAAATGGTCTTATAAGATTAGGTAAATATTGTTTCGAATATAAAGTAAGAGTTTCATAACGTAACGTAAATATTACTAAGTAAAATGTAGTTTCGGCGTTGAATTTATGTAAATGATCCCATAAGATTTATGTAACACAAAAAATCCCCTTCTTTGAAAATGTCCTTAGTGTCTTATCAATTTCTTATACAACAAAGAAATATGTAGTTTTAGTAAGAAATATTTATCAATGATTTCATACGATTTATGTTAAGAATGTAGTTTGGGTGATGTAAATAATTACAAAAGAATTATGTCACTCGAAAATGTTTTATTCTTACAATATAAAAGTTTCGTAGTGTGTCACGAATTTCCTATAATGATAAAAATAATGATGTTTTAATAATGAATTTTTAGTAAATGAATTGAATGAAATGAATTATGTTGCACAAACAATTTTCTTACTAATAAAATAAGCGCAAAGTATGTATTTCTTTACTATGTTTTTATAATACTAAGAAAATGGTAGTATAAATGATTTCAAAATGATGAAAAATATAGTTTTGCTGCTGTAAATGATTCAAAAAAATTTGTCACTCAAAACTGTTTCCTTCGTATAAAATCAAGGTTCTTTTAATGTTTCAGCAATTTCCTATAAAGCTAGAAAAATATAGATTTAAATAAAAAAATTTCGTAAATGATTTCGTAAGATTTATGCTTTACAAATAATTTTTTTACTAATAAAATAAACGTAAAGTTTTACAAGTAAAGTACAAAGTTTTTATATTACTAAAAAAATTTTTGTTTTGGTTTTTCCAAAATGATGAAGAACGTAGTTTTGGTGATGTAAATTATTCAAAACAGATTATGTCTGTTTTCTTACACTATAAAAGTTTTCTAATGTGTCACTATTTTCCTATAATGCTAGAAAAAGTTTTAATAAAGAATTTTCGTAAATGAATTGATGAGATTTATAATGATAATATGTCTTAACTATCCAACTTATCGGTAGGAATGTGCATATGTTGTGTCGAATGAGACAAAACCACAGATGAGAAAAAGGATAGGACGAGCTGGAGGAAGCTTTTAAAAGTGGGGACAAAAAATGACATCGAAAATTGAATACATGTAAAACCACAACTGTATATCATTTCTTAAAAGAAATGTATAAGGGTTAGATGAAAATATAGTAACACTTTTAAATCTCTGTAAATACTTTTCCTTTTAGTTGCAAATGTTTAGAACGAATTTACATGAAAAAACTGTTTACACAATTTGAAAGATCAAGTTTGAAGATTTTAGATATGACGTCATTCTTAACCATGCAAAATTCGGATTGACCGAAAGGAGCGAAGGAAGTTTAAAGAGCCTTTCCTTTTTCTTTGCCACTATAATGGGATACCTGCTAGTGACTTAGTGTGTGTATCTCGATCCTGCCTGGTAGTTGAAACGTGGAATATGCTTATATTAGCATACCTGCCAACTTTTACGCATTTGGCGCAAAATTTTATTTCTATATTTAAAGTGGTAGTAAAATGTATGTTGTCTATATATTCCATACATTTATAAACTAAATTTATGATCAGCACTATTTTTCAAAAAATTAAATATATATAATAATATGGAATACTGTAGTGATGGAATGCAGAAACCCTCTCAAAATACAACGCTGCCTAAAATTGTAATTTACATTCCTTATTACTACCAATCATCCTCGAAAGGCTTAAAAGTTGGCAGGTATGCAACTGCTCTTTCCATTCTTTTTCGAGTAAGTCAACTATAGCTCGTTCACCAGGAGTTGTCACTTGGCTCCACCTTCCTCACGTGTTAAGCGACGATACTACTATTTCGCTATATTTGGGAGAAGGTTGTGAACAAGGTTGCTGTTTGGCCATCATATGGCAGAAATATTTATTTTGCTAACTTCATCTGCATTTTTTCAACATTAAATATTTCATAAATTTTATGATATTTCGCTCTATTGATAGAATAGTTTGTCCTTTTTGAGCCATTTTGCTGGGAAAACACAAGTTTTTAAATTTAAAATATATTTAATTAGCTAGAGAAATGAAAGGTACAATAGCAGATGATAAAGCGAAGTAAGTGACTGAAACAGAAGTTACAGTTTGTGTTTGGCGCGCATTAAGGGTTGCCTCAATTTCAAGCGCGGAGATGTTTCTCTTCTTACTCCCGCTCTGAAATGAACTCTGCGTCCGAGGAAGTGAGGCCAAGTGCCAACTCCTGGTGAACGAACTATATAAATTCTCTTAAGTGATACATTCTTTCACAAAGATTCTTTCTCAAGGATTTCAATATATATTTACAAAGAGACAGGCACGAAGCCATGTGGAACATAAGCAAACTAATTATGCATCAAAGTTGCCAGGTACACAAAACAAAAATTTATCACGGTTACAATAAAATCCAAAAACAAACAATAAATATAAGTGACGCAAAAGAAGTAGATGAGAAGGAATTATATTTCAACTCATTCGATGTGTTACACGGCTCTGTATTTAATTAATTTATCGTTACTTTACTTTCTCATTCATTTTAAAGAAACTTAGCTCAGATTTAATACGCCACTTTATTGAATAATATTAGCTGACGTCATAGGTCACATGTGTTGATTATGGGAGGTCTTCTTCTTCTTCTTCTTGAAGTGCAAGTACCCAATTAAAAAAAGCATTCTAATATAAATATTACGATCCTTTAGAGTGATACATAAATTTCTGTTATTAAAATTAAAAAGAAATTCCATCTCCTCCTTTTAGTCGTAAAAATTTCAAACTATGATCTTTCAAATTGTGTCAACACTTTTGCCATGTACAATAATCCAAAACATTTGCCGCTAAAATAAGGATAGTTAAAATACAGATTGCATAGAAGTGTTTTCACATTTTTGTCAAATCCTTGTATGGGGAGGTAAATGGCTCAGGGGAGAGAGCATTCGCCTTCCAA
Source organism: Parasteatoda lunata (assembly GCA_949128135.1). NCBI lineage: Eukaryota > Metazoa > Arthropoda > Arachnida > Araneae > Theridiidae > Parasteatoda > Parasteatoda lunata. The sequence continues at coordinate 8,667,577 of OX421977.1, forward strand.
TGAGGTAAATCGGGTTCGAATCCCAGTGATGGCTGGTCGATACGAATCCGCATCCGGCTTTTACCAACCGCTGTGCTGACAGCTTTTGTGCTGACAGTGCAGTGGCTTTTACAGTGTTGACGTGAAATATCCTCAGTGGTAGACGGATCACGGGTGAGAGTCCCTTTGCCGTCAGGCTAACCATGGGAGATTCTCGTGGTCTTCATCTCCATGTAACGCAAATACGGATAAGCTCCATCAAAAAGTCCTCCACTAAGGCAAATTTCTCCCAATACTTGATCCAGGAGTTCCCTTATCTTCTGGATTGGGTTGAAAATTACAAAGCTACGTAGGCTAGTTGAATATTAGTAATCGTAAAACCAAAAATTGGGTCAGCTGTTAAACGACGGTAATAAAATATAAAATAAAATAAAACTTTTGTACATGGGATAGAGAGCTCACCTTCCAATCAGGTGAACCAGGTTTAAATCCCAATGATGGCTGAATTCCGCGCCTGGTTCGCACCGACCACAGTGGTAGATGGATCAGAGCCCCCTTGCCATCAGGCTAACAGTAGGAGGTTTTCGTGATTTTCTTCATCATGTCACGCAAATGTGATAGTTCCCTCAAAAAGTCCCACAAAGTCGCAAATCTCTTTCATACTCGATCCAGTTCCCTTGCCTTCCAGATTGAGTTCCAAATTACAAGGCTATGTAGTTGAACATTAGTAGTCGTAAACCCGAAAAATTGGGTCGGCTGTTCAACGACGGTTAATAAAGAACCCTTGTATATAGGTATGGACACTCGAAGCTTTTAGTTCTTAAAATGTTAAAGAGACACCTTCGAAAAAATAAGCTGACTGTTATCAATGGAAACATACTGTCATTCTTATAAAATTTTAGTCTTCAACAAATGTTTTAAGGACATACTGTAAAATTTTTCCTTTTCTTCTTTCTTTTAGCTCAACGCATGACATCACGCAACTTTTTGCCCTTTTCTAAGAGGACGATACTAAACAATATTTCTTAGAATGTCTGGGTTTCGAAAATTTTTCGAACAATCTTGTCCCAATGAATAACTTTGACAAGCATCAATACTCTGTGACTACATTATTTAGTTTACAAGGAATTTATTAAGGTCTGCTGCATTTACAGAATGTCGTAAGAAAGACAAAATGTCTTTCATTTCTCTCGTTTTTTCACGTTTAGTTCTTGAAGGACCTTTTTGTATTTATTAAAATGTAATAATGCAAATTATGTATGCTTATACTTATATGTCATAAAAGGATTTGAAAATAAATTTTGTTTATTTGAATTCATTTATTTAAAAATTGTTACGCGTGCCTCTTTCACCAGGATGTTGTTATCAGTATTTCTATCAGTTTTGATTTACCTTCCGATTACACTTAATACGCTTATCAGTCTTCAAAGAACATATCATTTTTTTTTTCATGCTGATATAATATTTATGAGTGTATGTTACAGTGAATGACCGAAATCAAAAGAATATCGAATTTTACCAGTGAATGTCAACAATCACATAGTCGCTTTGGTGAATGTCCGAAATATTTGTTATATCCGATTTGGTATTAATTTATTCGTTGATATTATTATATTTATTCGATATTTTAATATCTGCTGAGGACAGATTAGGAGAAACATCAGTGTTCGAAGTATGCATACTGGGCAGTGGCACTTGACCTTAGAAAAACATTGATGTAGGGCATACCGGACAAATGTATGCCTGGCACTTAACTAGACCTAGTATATATTTCCAAATCTACTATGTGACTGTCAATAACCACCCATTTCGGTCATTCGCAGTAACACATATAAAAAACGAAATTACAATCCTTTTAAATTATCATTCATTAACTTATTTTTTTATACTAATGGATTTTAATTTTTTTAATTTCTAATTCTCAACTTATGCCACGCTCCACAATTCTTTAATTTTGCGCGTTAACCACCTCAATTAAAGACGGATAAGTTAGAATTTCTTTGCCGTCCAGCTAACCACGAGAGGTTTTCGTGATTTTCATCTCCATGTAACGTTAGTTCCATCAAAATGGCCTCTACGAAGGATGATTTGTCCTAATCCAGGAGTTCCAGTGTCTTCTATGTTGAGTTCAAAATTACAAGGCTATTGAATTGAACATGGAATTAACATTGATGGAATTAACTCATGATGAGGTCGGTCGTTCAACACCGGTTATAAAATATACAATTTTGTAATTATAATCATTCTAGTTTGTCTAGCGTAGCCAGTTTGTCCAGTGTTGTGGCACTCACAAGGAATGTGGTAAATGCTCCAGCGATTATCAAAACTAATAGGATCTTTAAGAGAATTAAATTTAATTCTGTTAACAAACCTAAAAATGACTTTTCATTTTTTTTGAGCGCTAGAAAAATGTAAACTGTCTTTTCCAATTTGTATATTTTTGAAGCGAATAAAGTGTTCAATCAAGTAATGTCTCAGTTTCTTGGGACAATTATTTAATATTACTGGTGTTGTTGATCGTTTTACGGCGAACCTGAAACATTACCATCCTTCAACAAGAATATCTATTCAAAATTTTAGAATCATGACTTAATAATTTACACCACTTTTAGATCTGAAAGTTAATTTTTATAAATATAGCAAAGTGTAAAAACTGGTAAGAAAAAAATTTCATTCGAGTTAGAAAAATATGTGCGTCAACTAATCAGTTTTAACATATATTTAGAATTGTTTCTTACCCGCGAGAATTTAAATTGTGGTGAATAGTTTATAGCTAAGAATAGTTAAAGTTTGAGAAAACCTGCTGCAATAGGATACCTGCAAGTGACGTAGTGTGGGTATGCCAATTCTGATTGGTTGTTGAATCGTGGCATTTGTTTGCGTCTTCAACAGTTCTTTCCATTCTGTACCATACTCTGATATTTTTGACCATGCTTTTTTTTCAGTGCAAGAAGAGGAAAATATCCATGACAACCAAGATTTTTTTAAAGCTTTACATCGGACTGTTTCTTAATCGAAAAAAAAAAGTTATGAATAGTTTTTATTAAGAGCTTATTTTACTCCTCCCGAAAACTCTCTTTTTTTAACTTTTACTTTCCGCTTCCATGTGGAACAATCTAGAGCCGTTGAAGTGGCAGAAGATATTAAGTTATGATTCAAAAATTCTTCAAAAATATTCATGTGTAGAAACGGTAACTTTTAAGCGATTCTACAAACCGCTCAGCAAATTCTATGATTTGTTTTTAATTTTAAGCATTTTTAATCCATATATCACAATTTTTACCTCAAGGGCCAGAAGATATCAATTCAGAGTTATAAAATACCTACTACACGGAAGGTAAATAATAACACGAATGGTAAATGCAGTGAAATCTCTCAGGAGCGACCACTCTCCGTTCCGCAGTAAAATGGTCATTGATAGAGGTTTTAATTTTTTTTTATATCCGTCGTTGAACAGCCAACCTATTTTTGGGTTTACAACTACTAATGTTCAACTCCATAGTCTTGTAATATTGAACCAATCCAGAAGACAAGTAAAACTCCCGGATCAATACCCCCAGAGGTATTGATTTTTTATGGGAACATGGAGATCTTTACGACTCGACAGATTTAACATGCATAAGTCACCATTTACTACACGGGGAGTCTTCATTCGGCTGGGAACGAAGAACCCACGAACTCTTGGACATGAGCCCAGTGCCCTACCAACCAGATTATCCCGTCCTGATGGAGGTTCTTAGAGTTATAGTTCATGAGAGAGAGATTGTCATTAAAGGTTACCTCCATTAACTTAAAAATTGTTATCGAAGGTACATGAATTTTCGTCTACGATTTTATTTTTAGTCGGTGTCAATTTCTTGGTGCGGAAATCACCTTTCTGTTGGCGTCAATGAAAAGATGGATCTATGAATAAATTTAGCTTCTATGAAAATCCCCAACTGATATAATTATATGTAAAAATAAATTTACCAATTATGAATGATATGAGTCGTGGCCGGGATAGCCTGGTCGGTAGGGCGCTGGGCCCATATCCAAGAGGTCATGGGTTCGATCCTTGCCGGCCGAAGACTCCCCATGTAGTAAATGGTGACTGATGCACGTTAAATCTGTCGAGTCTCAAAGTCCTCCTTGTTCCCATAACAAATCAATACCTCTGGGGGTACTGATCCAGGAGTTTCCTTGTCTTCTGGAATGGTTCAAAATGACAAGGCTGCGGAGTTGAACATTAGTAGTCGTAAACCCATGAAATTGGGTCGGCTGTTCAACGACGGTTATAAAATAAAATAAAATTATGAATGATAAAGCTATTTTAAATAAATAAATAATTATGTTTTTCGTTTAAGTTTACCTTTAATTTTATATCATAAAAATTGATTAGCTTTAAAAGATGGAAAGAGGTTTGTTTCTAAAATATTTTTTTTTTTCTAATTTAACTCTAAAAGTAAATCATAGATAGTCTTTAGTACACACTGATTGCAACATGATGAGGTTGTTATCCTCAAAAAGAGATCTCTAAATAAGAGCATCACACAAATATTTTGAATACATTTTAATCTACTTATTTGTTGTGTTAAATGTTTTGTTTTGATATTTCTTCGTGCTTCCTTATTTGAACTTCTCCACATTGGGTGCAGATATTTGCCCTTTTCCTGGGAGAGGTTGTAATGGTCTCTCTTAAAGATTTTCTTCAACACTAACGCTACGGAAAAAATTACGTGCCTCCCAAAAGTAGTTGTAAATAGAGATGGTCGCTACATAGAGATTCCAGGAGGTTTCACTGTAATAATGGTAATGGTAAATAATGACATATATGACGGTTGGTAAGTAATAACATTAACGCAATACCGTTAACTAATCACGTTTACAAATAAATATTCTCTTCAAACTCGCTGCATCATTTTCTCAAAACTATTCATACTACATATTTTGTGCAATTAAAATCATAAATTTTTCTGACTCTTTCATATCAAATAGTTATAAATTTCGAAAATTAAATTTTTACGCGAAAAGGGAAAATCAAACTTTCAAAGTTTATTAAAAAGGAATATGATACATATCTAAATAATTTGCTGAAAATATCATTATCTATAACCTCATCAAAACATAATTTAAATCAAATGAACAGTTTTTGAGAGATCGGGTGATATGAGTATTAAAAATATATTTTCGATGAAAATTTTATTAAAGTTTTAGTATTCAAATCTGATAGGTGGACTTGAAGGCACGTTTCAATAGTTTCTTTTATTTCTCCTCAAATCATTTTGATTAAAAAAAATAAAATTTAATACTTATCCTATCTGAAAATATAGTTTCTGGATTTCAATCCCATTTATTATTCTAAATTGTATAAAATTATTGTGTCTTAAGCATTTATTAAGGTATATTAAAATATAAATGTAATATAAGAATTAATTTTAATGAAAATTATTTCACATGGACCAACTCATTAAAAAAAGATCAAATTATATTATAGAAAACGAAATTTCAGTTACATTTCTTAAGACAAGCATGAAAAATGAACTTACTAAACTTTTATATAACTATTTATAAGCCAGTTGCCGTGCTTTAAAATAAACATTAGTTTGACATTGAATCATTTATATTGTCGCATATTGAAACAATCATTTTCAATACGTTGCAATACTCATTTGATCTTACTTTTTAATGGTCGTTCATTTGGTCGCATGTTCGTTAAAATTTAGTCGTACGTTCCAGGCTAAAGTGTCATCTTATCATACAAAGAATCATTTATTTGTTTCACCTTAAAGCATTCATGAGGTCTGCATTAAGGTAGTCGATTATAGTCCATTTGACGTAAATTCGACTATTAAAATGGTAAACATTAATCATTAGTTCCACATTGACTCATTTACTCTGTCGCATATTAAAACAATCATTTTCCAAATGTTCACTTGATTGAACGTTAAAGTGTAACGCAATATATCATACAACTAAGCATTTATTTGTTTAACGTTAAACATATACAAGACTTCAAACTTTCTACGTTTTTGGAGAAAATTTCTTCTAGTACTTAGTAGCTAAGTTCATGTATTCGTAAGGAATCAGTATCAGAATGGTGAAAAATAAAAAGCGGTAGCTTAACCCCTCAACTTGTGCGCTCGAGTTAATTGGGTCGTATGTTTGAGATTTGAGAGTGCTAAGCAGGGCAAACTGTGCACACTCGAGATAATTCGAGATGCGTCATATTTTATGCTGCTATAATTTTTCGCTTTCGAAAATAATCGAGAATTGAAAGTAACAATGTGAAATCGTTTTATTGATGTTTATCATTTACCTAGGATGATAAACTATAACACTTATTTATTCAAGAATAAAAAATACAGAGATGCCAACTTGCTCCGGACAGTAAATATGTATTTAAAATGGTAGTTTATCAATTGTGATTCTTGGTTTAATAAATTCAATTTAGTAGATTTTTATCCACGACTATTTCTAAATAATTAGTAGTCCTATAAAATTCACCACTTAATAGTACTTATATATTTCTATACCTTTTAAAAAGCAAACAAAAATAGTCAAATATTTGCAAAATTTACTTTGTAGTTATTTATTATTTTGTAGTTTGTATTATTTTGGCGTCTCCGGAGCAGTTGGCATCTCTGAATATAGCCTTTTTTCATAGAACAAAAGCGCAGTGTATCAAAATTGTCTACCAAAAATTAAAGACAATGTTCCAAAGTATGATTTTTTACATTAAAAAAAATTTATTTATTTTTTGGCCAATTTTTTTCAAAAAATCAGTGTTAGGAGGTTAAGTTTGGGCTTAGCAAATTTAACAGATTTATTTTTGCTTTCATTTTAAATCTAACACATCCAATCCCTGAGTGTTAAAAGTGTAACTATACAATTTTTAAATCGAACTAAGTAGTGGTGAATTAAATAAAGCAAACTATCGTTACACCACCCACAAATAAACTGCTATAAAAATAGTTTGGCTACCAGTTTTATCTTATTTACCCTGATTGTCGCCACCCTGAGAATACATATATGACTCCCCCGTCTCGAAAAGGTTAATAATATCATTCTTTATATTTATATATTTTATATAAAGTCATTTTCTACACCTCTGCACGCAAATCATTCAAAAGTTTTTATGAAACACCACTCTCGTGTTGAGTCTTTTAAAATATTGGCAAAATTACCAAACATTCTGAAAACCTTTATTTTTAAGTGTCTACCACTCTAAAAAATATTTTGAAAAAAGCGTAGTAGTTCATAACCCTTTTGCAGGCCCGTCAGCTACTACTCTTTTTGCAAAATATTTTATAGAGTCATAGACACTTAAAAATAAAGACTTTCAGAGTTTTTGGTAATTTTATCAACAAACTTTTAAATCATTTATAAGTAGTGGTGCGGAAAATAAATTTAAATAGTAAGAATTATGCATTAAAACATAAACGTAGCGACCACTAGAATTAATTTTTACAAAAAGCGTTGAAAGTTGACTGCCCTGCATTGGTCATACATTGCAATATTAAGTTCCGTGCATTTAAATGATCTATAGTTCTACACCGAATCATTTACTTTGCTGATACAATTAAAATAATAATTTTGAAAACGTTAATAGGTCATCAATAGTTGAAATACCGATTTGTCACACAACGAAGCATTTATTCGTTTAACGTTAAAACATGCATGGGTTTAGTATAAAAGTAATCGTTCTTAAGTAGTTGTAGTACTTCTATGTTAAGTAATTTTGCTGTGGAATATTACAACAATGATTTGTTAAAACTTTCAATTTCCCGTACGTTTAGCCAGCCTGACATTTGCACATTCATTTGACAAAAATTAAATATAAAGACTATTTAATGATTTTTTATAAATAACTAACGTTTTTCTAAAAACTAACGACTTGTTTTAATATTTTCAAATGATTTATAAAATATTTAGAAAATCTATTATCTTCAGCTTCTCACATGAATAAGGATGATCATTAAACGTATGCAAAACTATCTCAAAACATAAGTCGTAAAAAATATAATTAATTAATTGACTTTATGAAATGATTTATACTTAGTAGAAAATTTTCATTTAAAATATTATTTAAACCGTAGAAGCTAAAAGAAAAATGAAAATGACTGAATAGGAAAACTTTAAGTGTTCTCCTACCTGGAATGAAGAATTAACACAAAGAATCATTTAATGCTACAATTAGGAAAACGCTTAGAATCCCAATAGTTATTAAAATATCACTCCAGAAAAATAATATTCTTTCATAAAATTTTATATTATGACAAATTTTAACTTACTTGCTTTCATATTTAACAAAGCATTTCATTTAAATAATACAACAAAATTGTTCTAAAGAAGAAGAAATTCTAATCTAATTAAACCTTTTTTTAATTAAAACAAAACAGAACATGAATAAAGCCCAAATGAATGTACAATAAATTGACATACTATAGTTTCAATTCTATGAACAAGAAACTTTCTCAGTGTCTGTACGTAAAAAAAAAAAAATTACTTTTTTTTCAATTCGTCAAATCATTTCAATTTTTTTTTTGACGTTCAGATACTGAGGAAGGTTCTTGTTTATAGAACTGAAACTATAGTACGTCAATTTATTGTACAATCATTTGTACTTTGTGCACGTTGTTTTTTGCTTTAGTCTAAATAGCGCAAAGTACTACCTCTCCCTTTGTTGCCTTTCAAATTGTTGATTTAATCATTAATTTAGTTAGCTTTCAAACAATTTTTAAACTTTTAAGGAAAACGTATTGTTAGAGAAATAATTTAATCTAAAATATTTATTTAGTATCAAACCTCTAATATTAGTCTAACCTCTATTTCGGATGTTTAATCAATGAAACTATTTGTCGATAAAAAAATTATTTTAAGAAATTTTTTGAAAAATTGGTTTTATGCTGATAAAATAAAATTAATCATATAAATATTAAAATGATTTAATTAAGAAATAATAAACAAGAAATGACTTAAGACAATGACCTAAGCAATGACTAAGAAATGACTTACTAAACAATAATGACATTCTTACAAAGAAATGATCTAATCGTGAAAAACAATCATCCAAATTAACACAGAGAAATAAAAATGAAAAAAAGTTTTGCATAAAATCTAATTTCAACTTATTTTCAAGTAAAGAAAAATTAAAGACGAGATTTAAGATCTGCAAACCCCCAAATGCTGACACTCAGAAAAAACAGACGAGAAAAATAAAGTAAACTAAATATCATATTATAAAGCATTCAACTTATTCCCAAACAAATATATCGAAATTTATTTATTTTCTTTTGTATAAATTATCAAAGATAACAAAATTAAACGTACAATATTTAATGGAATCTACAAAAAGTTTAAGAAATAACAAAATTGCCACAAAATGAAAAAAAACTATACTTGCTTTATAGCAAAAACGTATCAAAATTTAATAGTTTTAAAGTAACAGAATTCACTTCATTGATAAAATCAAAAACAATAACTTAATACATTTTTTGTTAAGGATAGTTACGAAAAGTATATTTAAAAACTGAAACGTGCAATTAGTCTGCTGATATCGAAATAATAAGAGCTATTTTGATCTGAGAATTTGAATTTATTCCTAAAACTTAGTTTTATTTTAAAAATGCATATTTCTAGATATAGCGTTTTCAATTCTTTTTTATTATTTTCGAAACTACTGTCACTATGGTCTATTTAAAAAAATTACAGAATAATAAAATGGAATTGGAATTTGATATCGCAGTACTCTTAGAGGATTGTTGTCTATACTAACGATTTCAAGGCTAAAATTTTAAAAAAAGTTATTTTCAAAGCAGAGAAAAATAAAATTAATTTACAGAGCAGTGTTTATTATTAAAATGCTAAACTTATATTATAGTTGGTTTCATAATTTAAATGAAAACAAACTATATCTGCACCTGTATCTAAAGCAGAACGCAATTTTATTTTTATTCAAAATCAAATTTATGCTATACATTTTTTAGTTTATTAACAAAAACGAATACCTTAAAGTAATTTATAAAGAATTTGGCTTCCAAGTTTTTCAATTGATTAATTAATAATAACCAACTAAATTTATTAAAGAAATGTATTGTTAGTTTTATTTTATAAAACAACTAACCTATTGAAAAAAAGCGACTAAGAGTTATCAAAAAAAACATTTTAAACTTTTAAGTTTATCAATTGATTAATTGAATCGACAAAAGAACTGTAAAGGAGACATTTATTGTTAGTTTTACTTATGCAACTATCTTTTACAGCCAAAACATCTAATAGTTATCAATAAGGCATTGAATTGCTAAGTTAGTCACTTGACTAACTGAATTAACAAACGAACTATGAAAGGTACTTTTATAGTTAAATTTACTTGTATAAAGCAGTTGTTTTATACAATCAAAAAACTAACAGTTGTAACTAACAGTAAACAATAAAGCATTTAACTAAATTTAACAAATGATTAAAGTAAATTAACGACCTATAAAAAGAGACAATTATTGTTATTATTTCGTATACAAAGAGAATTTAAATTGTGTGTTTTAATGTCACGTGGTAGGTCACCATTATGATAACGAACGTAATGTTAAAATTGTTCTTGAAAATGTTGAATTAGCTTACCTTATTTAACTCGTTTAAGTGTTAATCAATTGATAAAATTTTAAGTTTATCAATTGATTAATTAAATCGTCAAATGAACTATAAATGAGACATTTATTGTTAGTTTTACTTACGCAACTATCTTTTACAACCAAAAAATCTTATACTTATCAATAAGGCATTGAATTTCACTTGATTAATTGAATCAACAAACGAACTCAAAGAGAGACTTTTATTTACTTATATAAAGCAGCTATCTTAAACAATCTAAAAACTAACAGTAGTAACTAACAATTAAGCAGTTAACTTCTAAGTTTAACAATTGATTAAATCAGTCAATTAACAAACCATAAAAGAGATTATTTTTGTTATTACTTCGTATACAAAGCAAATTTAAATTGTGTTTTAATGTCACATGGAAGGTCACTATTATGATTACGAACGCAATGTTAAAATTATTATTGAAAATGTTGAATTAACTTACCTTTTTCAACTCGTTTAGGTGTTACAACTCGAAAAGCACTGCCCATTTCTCGTCCAAATCCCAATCCACGTGGAGGTGAGGACGATCCTGTTCTGCAAACTCCTTCCAACTGCCCCCTAACTTTATCAGGGGACGGAGAAGGTCTTGTCATTCTTTTTTATTTCAGTATATTTTTATATAGTCCTCAAATATTTTTCCAGAAAAAGACTTATTTAATCATTCGAGTGATTTCAGTCAATTAGTATAATCAAACTAAAACCATTTTCTTCAATAAGATATACTTCTTTCTTTTTTGTCTCTTTCTCTCCTTAAGCGTAATATGTGTTAGAAAATACTCGAAATGTTTATTGTTTCAAAATGCAGTTAAGAGTTGTAGGAAAGTAAAATTTTTCTCATTATTGTGGATATTTTTATTTCATTTATTTGCATTCTGATTATTCGAACAGTTAATATAGTTTTTCCAAATCTAATTTCATATTACTTTATTGAAATGATTGTACGTTCTAAACCCTTTTAAAAACATAATTTTGAAATCAATATTTGTTTTTTTTTAAAAAATCAGGAACTTTAAGGGTTAGGCTTGAAATTAATCATTAACAAATTTGTGAATTCCTTTGCTTTACTCGAATATAATATCGTTTGCTTTTTTCTAATATTAAATTATAAAAAAATTTGCAAAAAAAAATTTTTTTTTCGAGCAAATAAATACTTAATAACAAAATTTAAATTAAATAATTTTATAGTTTTAATTAGATATTTAAACTGTAAAAGCGATATTAAAACAGTTTTAAAAGTAAAGAATTCGTTTTTAAAAATATTGCTAAATATCGCTTGAGAAAAAAAATAATACAAATATAAGGCATCTAAAATCGTTTGCAATGTTAAATCACTTCAGTTCAGAAAATAATTGCAGAACAATTAACAAATCATTGCCAATATAACTTTGCAGTTGTGTTCCCACTCAGCGGATCTCGTTGGGAGAAGGCGCGGCGTGAAGAGTGATGCCGTTCGGATCTGAGGAACGTCGCTCCGGATTTGAGTGCCGGCCATGCAGGGCGCGAGGGATGTCGGGGCGCGATAAGGGGCGGAGCTTTGGATCTGTTTGATGCTTTTGATTAGCGTCGGCACAAAATAAAAAGCGAAGCGTAAGGCACCAAAAAGGATTGTGGGTGAGGGGGATTGTGCGATTTTTAGCGCTCTTCGACATTTCATTTGCTGCGTCAATCATGTCACAGGTTTACGACAATTCTGATATTACAGGAGGAGAAATAATACTCGCGTATTTCATACAGATTGAATGCACGCTGAATTTGGAAGACTTTTATGCCTTAAATTTGCCTAACGAACGCCTTTTGGCGTTCGGCATTAATGATGGATTTGAAACTTGGCATATTTTTAAACGGTTTTATTTTTTTGTGTGGGGTAGTTTATTTTTCTTTCTCATTTTTAAAAAAATAATTTTACTTCAGATTTCTCAAATTCTATACTTAAAGGTTTTTGGCTTCTATACTAAAGGCTTTCATACCTTTTTAAATGAGGTATATGCTTTTATGAATAGCTTAGGATTTTATTTTATTTAGTTAAGAATCGCATCATTGCTAAAAAATTAATCCAAATGATTTTTTTTTTTTTTTTTTTTGCTAACGATATTTTTATGAAACTTAAATGTAAAAAAAACTTCTAAAATAAAAATTATAAGAAACCAAAATTGTTTTGTCCATCAACCAACAAAAATTTTAATTAATTAATTACTGTAAAATGTAAAAAGTTTCATTATTATAGTCTTCGTAGTTATTAAACACAAGCTACCAGAATTTCGTTAATAAAGAAATTTTCTTATTCATTATTAAAGAAATACTAATAATTAAATACTAATAGAAATACTAATACTAATAATTCCGCAACGTCAATAAATGGTTATTAGCAAAATGAAGCATGTTATCGTAAATAGTAAAATATCATTTTTACGCATAATTTCTTATAAAAATGCGCAATATCGAAAAGTACTCGTAAATTCTCGTTCATGTTATAGAACTGTATAGATATTAATATCGGCCGTTTACAGTAACATTTAGTGAAAAAGCCTTTTTGCTACATGTATTGCAATTATTAATTGGAATACACATAAATTGAATCAGAGAATATAAATCAACGAATCAATGGATGCGTGACTTTAATAATTAGCTTATTGATGAATCAAGGCGTTGATTTATGATGCTTATTTATGAATAAGTTTATTCATTTATAAAAGCCATGAGCAAGTGGGTTAAAAAACAAACCGGAAAATAAAAAATTGTAAAATGAACAAGTTAGTTGGTTCAAAGATAAATTAAATATCGAATCAATGTATACTACAACAAGAAAAACTTCAAAAATACAGTGAATTGATGAATTAGCAAAAGCTAGCAGATCAGAGAATCATATGAAGATTTGCTATTTCAATGATTTATTCGTCCTTTGAATCATGGATTCGTCAATTCGACCACAAATTCTTAGATTCACTTTTTTATTGATTCAGCAATTAACACATTGTTGACTGTCAACTTTTCTGAAAATTACCCTAGGTGCCAGATAGTGTTTCGAAGTTTTGCAAATACATCATTTTTCGTAAAGTTATAATAAATTGGTAGTGGATTAAATTGTAAAACTTGAAAAGTAAGAAAAATTACGCCCACTTTTTAAAATAGTCACCACGAGATCACTGCTAACGAAAACACGAGTTAACTCGTGACCGGTCCGCAATGTGTTAATTATTTGAGTCAGTCAGAGAGTCACTCATACAACCATTTATTCATTTATATTCAATGATTCGTTCATTTGTTAACATGTCATTCATCGTTAATTAATTCATCTATTCCTCGTTCATTAATCGATTTTCTTAAGTTTTAAATAATCCATATAACGAGTTAGTTACGTATACGAAGTGTAAAAATTATAAAAATAAATCTGACTTATAATCGGGTAATCGTTTTGCAAATATGAAAAACATTGCTTTAACCCCTTTATCACAATAACTTACTTTATCGTGTGCTTTTGCAGAAAAAACAAAAACTTGTAACTTATAATTATTTCGTTTTCCAATTAAAATATTTGCTGACAAAGACATCCAACTAAGACAACAAGATACATTAACAATATAAGTAATTATATTTTGCTAGATTTTTGCAGTATTCGAAAGAACTGAAGTTGAAGTCTTCGGAGAAATTTTCTATTTCTTTGAATCTGTTTTCATAATATACTTTTTTCATAACTGTGTCATAGAATATCATATCATAGAATACTTTTTTCATAACCGTAAATTTCATTTTACTGCAAAAAGTTGCTGTAACGTGACGTCAGTGGAGAATACATAACGTTTGAAATATTTTCTAGTCAACAAAGCCGTAATTTCTTAAAAGCAATTGAATTTTTATATATTTTTTTATCTTAACTTAAACATTATTTACTGGGTAGCCACAACCGGTAAAAATTTAAAAAGTAGGAAAAATCTTTTCTTAAACCGTTAGATATTTCAAACAGTTTATTTCACTTCATTTCATTTTTAGTTGTTTTAACAGCTAGATATATTTCACAAATACATCTTGATTGATAGCTTTTAATAAATTCATTTTTTTTTTTATTCAGTCTTTCTCTTCGCTTCAGTTGCAACCACCTTGCCTTATCTATTTGAGCTGTTACATATTTGTTTCAATTATTCTCATGTATTGGTGAAATAATTCTTTTATTCCTATGTATTAAAACTTGAATACATAATTTTTGCTACCACTAGTAAAAATATCCTACGAAGCAACAAAAAAAGTTCGTAGTAGTTCCAAGTAGTTCGTGAAATATCAATTGTGCTATTTATATTTATGATAATTTTTGTTTATTTCAAAAATCATGATTCATATTAATTTTTCAAATTATGTTTAATTTATCAAGCAAATATGCTTGGTCTCTTGTTTTTGCCACCTTAATGCTGCATAATTCAAAATGTTTTTAATTCAACCTGTAAATATTTTATGATGAATGGGTTAGGGGCCGCTGCGCGGCCCAGGCACCCAATTTTTGATAAATAAAGAAAAGAAAGTAGTTCGTGGTGGTAGTAACGAAATTTCGTAGTGACTAATAAAATTCAGAATTTTATTCAAGGAGATTAAAATTAGCACCTTTTCACAGCATAATTTTTTCAGTTTATTACTGAATGTAAAGTTAAAGAATGTTTTGCTTTAAATACAAATAATTTGAAATGTAAGTCCTAGTAGAAGTTACGATTAAATAATTCTGTAGCATCCCTATAATTGGAGGATAAGTGGATGGGTTAAAAAAACGTTTTTTAAAGTTTCAGAAAACTGATATTGATCCATTAGAGCATAAGCGCAAAATTCGTTACTGCCTTTAATCAGATATAAATTTTAGTTTCATCTTATATTTTGAGCACAACATTCTTAAATACACATATTGTTCCCATAACAGGCCTGCCAACTACCACGCTTTTTGCCAAAATTTTTATAAAGTGGTAGACATTTAAAGACCATAACTTTCTAGAATTTTGGTAATTTTGTCAGCATTTATAAATATTCACCATAAGAGAGCAGAAACAAAATGGCGTTCCATATGAACTTTTAAATCAGTTATATGTAGTGGTGTGGAAAATAAGTTTAAATGAATAAAAAAATAATACATTAAAACATAAACATAGCTACCACTGGAATAATTTTTTGCAAAAAGCGTTGGCAGCCCTGACATAGTATAGCTGCCGATTCTTCGGTGTTTTTTTTTCTTTTTTTCAGAAGATTTTATTTTACATTTAAAATTTAAAGTGATAGGAAATCTTATTACTACATAACTAGATGGATACATTTAATTCTGAATAGTTTTAACTACCACTACAAATAAATATATTTATACTATGCGTGATAAGGGAACATTGGCTGGGATGGGAAAAACTTGTCAACGACTAAATATCTAATCAGGATCCTAGAATTCATCAGCGAAGGGTTTAAAAAAAAACAGCACTTCTCATGTTAGACGTCGCAAAGGCGTTTTACCGTGTATGGCATATTGGCTTGATACATAAAATGTTACAAAGTAGTATCCCAAACAATATCGTCCATGTTGTAAATAATTACCTGAACAACAGATCTTTTTCAATTAAAATAAATTACTTCTTCACTACAATTAGACAGATAACAGCTGGCTTACCAGAAGGATCTATTCTTGGGCCGACTCTCTTTCTAATTTACAGCACACATTTTCCTGTCAATAGAAACGTTGCAACAGTTCACTTTAGATAATATTCATTCCACGTCTATCAGACTTCTATTACCAGTCCTTAACATTTTTCAAAAGAGGCATATTCCGTAAAAAAAAATGAAGTTAATGGAATGAATGTAATGAAATGAAGAAATGGAATGATGGAATGAAATGATGAAATGAAAAAAAGAAGTTGGAAAAGAGGCATGATCCTAAAATGGAATGAATGAAATCAAATGAAAATGTAATGAATGAAGTTGGAAAAGAAGCATGTTCCGAAAATAGTATGAATGAATGGACTGAAATGAAATAAAGAAATGGAATGAATAGAGTCGAAAAAGAGGTGTGTTTCGAAAATAGTATGAATGAATGAAATGAAATGGAAAAGGGAATGAATGAAGTTGAAAAAGAGGCATGTTCTGAAAATGGAATAACGTTTATGGAATGAATGGAATGAAATGAAGAAAAGGAATGAATGAAGATGGAGCAGTGGCATGTTCCGAAAATGGAATGAAGTTTATGGAATGAATGGAATGGAAAAATCTTTTGACTGGTATGAACGGTTCCAAATAGATCGCCGAAATATTCAAATGGTAAAAAACTACTCATCAATCTGAATTTTTTCTAATTTTGCAAATGTTCAATTTAGATAATATTCATCCCGCGTCTTTCAGACTTCTATTACCAGTCTTTACCATTTTGCAAAAAAGGCAAGTTTCCGAAAATAGAATGAAGTTAATCGAATGAATGAATGGTATGAAATGAAGAAATGGAATACATGAAGTTGGAAAAGAAGCATGTTCCAAAAATAGAATGAAATTAAGAAATGAAATAAATGAATTTGGAAAAGACGCATGATCATACTACTATAACCAAGGCTCGTGCAGTCCTTGTTAATTTCAAAAAGTGATGTTAAAATTCTAATTAAGGAGATATAAATATCTTTTATAGCTTTCACTTTAAACTTGAAAATTCTAGGCACAGGTTTTACGACCTAGTTACTTATTACTTAAAAATATTGAGCTTAGTGTCAATAATTTTGATATTACCTTTAAGCTTTTTTGAGGACCATACAAACCCTGTTTAATTCAGGTTTAAAGTGTGTAAAGCTCTATCGTAACTTTTAATAACATAATGTTTTGGGCCAATATTATGTTATTTTTATGTTATTTATACTTTTGTGTCTGTCTTTAACAGTATTCTTTGCGAAAATACAGTATTCCTATTAACCCTTGTCTTAAATAGTGTAAATTGTCAATATGAAGAAAAAAATGACACAGATTTCACAAGGAAAAAAATTAATGTTTAATGTTTTGACATTTGAAAATTTATATCATTTTAATGTTTGAACTCATTAAATTGTGCAAGAATTGATAATCGATAGATGAGTTTAATGATTTTTTTTCTAGATTAAAAAATCTCGTTATATTTGAGATATTTCTCCGTTTTAAAGTCAGGTAATTTGTTTCTTCAAGACAATATATAAAGTTTAGACTATGATACAAGTTTAAGGCAACTGTGACTTTTTAATTCTCTTTTAGGAGGATTTAAGAACACCCTTAATAATAGGCCCGAACCAAGAGATCATTTCTGAGGCATCTTAAATGTAACAAATAATATTTGTTTTCCTTAAAAATTGTCTATTAGAATTAAATGTTAACTAAAATTGAAATAAATATAAGTTCAAATTTATTAATATGTCATAATTCAATTATGTTATAAATTGATTTAAAGAATTTAGTGTATAAACAACACATGAATTTGATTAGACGTTGTGAACAGAAGCCAATAATTTGTAATTACAACATTTGTGAGCACCCAATGGTTATTTGCGAGCAAACCCCGGATTCCTAAAATAGGCCCTGGGTACTTTATTTTTCTTAAACTGAATCTTTTAATTTTTTTTGCTAATAGGGGCTTTGAAAAATTGACTGATATAATTAAATTAAATAAAGCATGAACAATTCTGCCTTCCCTTTTTAACAGTTTAATAAACTGTATGTACAGAATAACTTTTTAAGGATTCTTTTTTCATTATTGCTCGTCAATATCTATTTGAAAATATACTTTTTCTATTCAGAAACTGAAAAGGGAGATAATATCAGGTCTTCCAGAAAAGTAGCATTTACTTTCTAATTACAGAACACTTTGACACAACGTTTGACACACAATTAGTATACCTCCCTTTAGATTTTCGATTCGGAAGACCTCAATCTTTTTTTTATTTTTACATCGACACTCAAAATCCTGAGAAGATTCGAATAAAGCAAACACCTGTGACCGCAACCGCTTAGGTGCTTGGCAAAACCAAAACTTTATTCTGGAACAAATCGTTTTTCCGAAAAAGTATAATAATAGCTGGGAACTGTAACCGTCTTCAAGCTGAAATCCTTATTAATAATGGATCGTTTATGATGCCTGGATTTAGAAGCGTCTTCGTTCTTTATCGGTGATATTTGTCGATAACTGATAAAAGTAGGCGTAAAAAAGCTGAGAATTGTTCAAAGACGTAAGAGCCGATAAACAATACTTCTTTCCGGGACCTTACCATAAATTATCCAAAATGTGAACTTTTATTATCTTTTGTCGATCCAAAAATATACTGTAAAGTTACAAAAAGGACTAAAGTTTCGCTTTGCACAAATGTCTTCCAAACAGCTAGGATCAAAAGAACGATATGTTGTTTAATTATATTATAATACAGGTAGTTTTTATATAAGTATCTGAAACTTTTAATAACTAGCAATTTGTGTTTGCTCTTTTTACACAAAAGTGTTGCTAAATATTCCGGTTAACGTTGCATAGCCTTTGAAATAATGACAGTATGATGTATGGAATTTTCTTTAAGAATTATTTAAATTGGTAGGTTTACTAATAGTTTGCACCTTATTTGGAATATTTTTGCTGTTGTTTAAAATTAGTTTGAAATTGTTTTCGCAAAGGCGGACAAGTACGCAATATCTAGTGATAGAATCCCTTTCTTAAATGTAAAAGACCATAATTGATGTAGATTATTGACATTCAAAATATTTATTTAATAAATTTTTAACAAATCATTATTTACTGTATACCGGGCAGTGAATCTTAATATAAAAAAGAAGAATTGTAGGAAATACTGGGAAAGTGAGTATCTGCACCATAGCTATGTGTTCCTACGTTAACGTATCCAAGTCAAAATTCTTGATGGTTTTCCCCTGATGGACCAACAGAATCTTAATGGTAATCATCAAAAATTCCATCATGAACCATTATATTTCTGATGGTAACCAACATCACAATGTAGGAATTCGGATTGATTTATGATGGTCCAATATAAGAATAGCGACTTGTTTTGATGTTAAACCATCATGTTTAACATTCATGTTAAACCATCCGAAATTTACATCATAATTTCTAAAAATTCAAATGTTGGAAGGATCATGAGCAACCATCATCCCAATGTAGAAATTCTATCTGATTTATGATGGGCCAACATAAAAAAAATATTTTTTGATGGTATATTCCTGAGAACCAACAAGAATTCCCATTAAACCATCATGGAAATGTATAGTTGGAAACATCATGGACCATCACGGATCATCATAAATTGTTTGTACATGAGAATCAATCTTTTCTTGATGGTTAACCATCATAGTATTAAAGTAGCATTTTCCATCATGGAATGATGGAAGTTTGCTAGCATATCAAAAGCCATGAAAGCATAATGGAAAATGTTGGATGATGGTGACCATCAAATGATATTGGATCATCGTGAATTGCAGTAAAAACCAACATAAACCATCAAAATGATTTAATGGGACCATTAAGAATTTTGACTAGGTTAGTGCTGGGATTTGTGCATGTCGTTGACCAGAGAGACAATAGACTAAGAGGAACACCTGGTTGACTAAGACTGAGAGGTCTTCCAGGTTGGGGATTGAGAACAGTATTAACTACTCCATCTCTTTAAAAAAAATAAATTGCTGTGAAATTTGAAGGAAAGAAAATTTGATCTGGATTTAATTATCAGAAACAGACTCGCAAACGAATCAAGGATACGAGATTTGGAACACTATGCAATCGAAAGAAAACCCTACACAAAAAAAAAGAATTTTTTAACAGAAGAAATTAACAGGTATTGTATTGAGGTGATGACTATAGATGAAATCAAATGGAAGAATTACGGGGAAAAGAAACCACACTGCTTCATTGTCACAAAACGAAGTACATATTATGAATTGGCTTTGTGACAAGCAAACGAGTTCAAACAGCGCCTCCTATAACTGAAAGCCTCCACACGGTTTTTTGTAGGTAGTCCGATCAGATCACTATGATGGTAAACCAAATAGTGAAAGAACCAGGGCTCGAAAAAACTCGGAAATTTTAACCGTCCCCGAGGACGGCTTGTCCAACAATGTACCCGTCCTCCTTTTAAACTAACCCGTCACTTCTAAAGAAATAAAAATATAATTTTCTCTTATTTATTACAAACATTTATCATATAAATTGCACAATGAATTAGTAGTTATTAGGATTACAAATACTAGGATAACATTATACAGTTATAAAAGAAATAGTAGGTTACTGATAGTAACCTAGTATTTATTTTATGAAATAATTTATTTCTTATATGAAATAATTTAAATGACAAAGGTCAAGTCATCTGGAATGTAAATTTATCCGAGGGTATTGCGTTTTTTAAATGAATCAAATATGACGTTTGCCAGTTCCACAATCAATCTAATGATTTACAGAGGTTTGTGCTCAGAAATCTGAGAGGAGTTTTCCATTTAGGTAGATGTTCATAATTGTGTTTAACGCTTCTTGTTAAGACCAGTAAGTAAGTTTTGTAAGTTCATTACTGAAAAGCTCCTTTCAACCGCTGCAGTACTCCCAGACAGAGAAAACATCAATTCCACCAAGCGCAGTATGTTGCTGTATTTCTAGATTAGAGGGTCATTATAGAAGTGAGGCGATAGACTCTTGTAAGATAAAAAAAATTGAAAATGTATCACGAACTTTAACGGGAAAATGGTCGTCCGCGCGGACGTCGGATTCGAGAAATTTGTTGTCCACAGGGAATTTTTGACCACCGAGGACGGGCTGTTTTTCGAGCCATGGACAGAACCATTTAGTATAAAATCTATTAAAAATTAGAAAGTGGTAGCAAATATATGTCTAAAAATTTTTTTAATTTATGAATATAATTGTTTTGTTTTATTTACTTGTCAACCACTACAGATTCAATTCTCAAATATATATGATAAATTTATCTCAAGTACTTTTAAAATAAAATTTGGGTTCTTGCGCACAAGTGGTTCGCTTTTTAAATAATTTGCGCAGACTACTTATAAGAAACCGTGTGGAGGCTTTCTGATGTAGGAGGTGATGGTTCAAAGCATGGCAATTGAAAACCTAGAACCAATCTATGTAGAAACAAATAGAAGAAATATTAAGTGATAAAGTAAATGTATGGATTGGTGGAATGTATATTTTGGTGAATTGTTCGTAGATAACAATGATTCTCCCCATATGGAAGTAGAATTTGATGGAACTGTATTGAAGTGGAGTCAGATCCTTCTTTAGACGAAATGGTACCAGCTACTTCTTTGGTCCAGATTAAATAACAACAAAATTTTTAAAACTGACAAGTTCAAAAAGATTGGATATAATGTATGATTAAGATGGAGGGGGGCAGTGAAATATTTCTGAGGAATGGAAATTGAGTACAACATGAGCAATACATAAACGTCGTGGAGTGCTGTAACTACATGGATATAAACTTGTTGTGCACTTTAATGTTTTCTTTTATTTTCTCAAATATCTTTTTTTCTAGACTGAAATTTTGTGCTGGAGGAAATTACAGGAGATTGCCAACGTGGATTTAGGAAAGGAATATTGAGAATGGAACAAATATTTAAGCAACGACAAGTCCGCGAGAAAACTAAGGACTTAGGAAATGAAACTCATAATATTTTTATTTATTTCAAAACAGCTTATGTCGGAATAGATCAACCGATTTACAGAATAAAATATTTGAAATAGATCGTTATTTTTTCAAATATATCTTTTGAAGATCAAGGAAGGAAAACGATTCATGTCCATGAAAGCTTATTCTGAGAAAAACAAATGTCAAAATTTGAGATTTTTTTAAGGGGCAAGCACTAGATTGAAATCTGTTTATAAACAACTATTTATAAACAATTTAAACAAATATTTATGACCTTTTTAAGACAAAAGACACTGTTTTGATCTTATGTTGAAAAGTATGATAATTTTAAACTATGAGAGAAAAAAGATGAGAGTGGTGTAAGTTGTTACGTTCCATGAAGGAATTATTAAATTGTGCAAAAAAAGAATTCCCCTAAAAACCACTTCACTAAATTTTATTCACTAAATTGCGACTTTTACAGCTGTTAAAGATGCAGTGATTAATTGAGGTACTAATAAAATTAAAGCAGCTAAATTTCCGTTAACTGTTATTTATCGATTAGTTTAAATATTGTGAAGCGCAAATACTTCCACGTTTGACTATAAAAAATTCATACTACTATAAATTCATAAAACCAAAGCTACGGGATTTTCATACATTTAGAAAATATTTTTCTTAGCAAAGTTAATGCATTAATTGTTTAATTATTCATAATTTAAAGAATTTTATCCACCACACTATATCTAAATAACACTGGGTAACAAATTTTCTTGCATTAGCACAAGTATTTGATCGTAACTCGCACAGGAAATGGTACCAAAGAACTTTTGACCCAGCACACCTGGACGAAATAAAACAACTCAATAACCAGATTAAAAAACGCAGTAAGAAATATAAAAAACAACTGTGGCAAGCAAAAATCGCCTCCCTCTGCACTACCGACAACTCTATATGGAAAATGGCCAAGAAACTGAAAACAACTCCTCAAATAGACAGACCAATAAATGGACCATCAGGCACAGCGTACACAATATCAGAAAAAATCGAAATATTCGCAGATTCACTTCAAAATCAATTTTCACCAAATATCAACTCTGACCAAAATCATTACAATATCATCACAGAAGAAGTTAATAAGTTTCAAACTGAACACCTCATCCCAGAAACAATAAATTCAACCAATAATCAAGAAGTTAGCAGCATCATACAAAAACTGAAAAACAATAAAGCTCCAGGTGAGGACGGGATAAAGAATAAAATGATTAAACTATTACCAAACAACTACATCTGCAAAATCACGCATATTTTTAATATCTGCCTTGCTCATAATTACTACCCACAAATCTGGAAAAACGCATCAGTCATTTTATTTCTCAAGAAAAACAAGAACCCAAGCTGCCCTGAGAGTTATCGCCCAATCAGTCTACTTAACATACTTGGAAAAATATACGAAAAAATCATCTACAACAGAATAAAACCACTACTTACAGCCCTCCCCAACGAGCAGTATGGATTCCGGCAAAAACTAGATACCACCAAACAGTTACTCCGAATAATAGACTATACTGGCAGAGCAATCATAAATAAGGAAACAATAGCCTTCCTAATGATCGACATATCCAAAGCATTTGATAAAGTATGGCATACTGGCACAATATATAAACTCATACAACTAAATTTTCCAACCAGCATTATCAAACTCCTATCCTGCTATCTTTCTGATAGAACATTTCAAGTCACCATCAAAAACAAAAAATCGACAAAAAGAAACATCACAGCCGGAGTACCTCAGGGCAGCATTCTGGGACCGATATTATACATATTATACACTTATGATTTTCCTATAAACAAAGCCGATTATAATAGCATAACAGCCTATTACGCAGATGACACCGGTATTATTATTAAATCCAGAAACCCAAATCATGCTCTTCAAAAACTACAAGACCATATATATGAAATCGAAGACTGGTGCTTAAAATGGAAAACTGCAGTAAACGCTGGAAAATCACAAATATTAATTATACAAAAAAGAAGAATTAAAATATTTCCACAATTTCAACCAAAAATGTTCAATATACCAATACCAATAGTTAAAAAAGCAAATTATCTTGGCCTTATAATCAATAGCAAACTCACCTGGAATGATCATATCAAAAGCACAATAGATAAAGCAAATGCAGCAATAATAGCCATACAACCATTAATATATAATCAGAATATGTCACTTAAACTAAAGAAGCTACTATATACAGCAATGATCCGCCCAATACTCACCTATGCCTCACCTGCCTGGACAACGATACCTCAACATCTACTGAAGAAATTAAACCAATGCCAAAACAAGATCCTTAGAAAAATAACCAGTGCAAGATGTTTCATACGAAATACCAATATACATGCAGACCTCAAAATACCAACTCTATCACAGCATATATACAAGCTAAACGCAGATTTTTTCGATAAAGCCATAGAATGTAAAACAGCAAATTTTAATGAAGTCATTAAATTTGAAAATTATATCAAAGATAAAAACTACAGACCAATAGCTGCACATTTCACCTCCGACGCCTCATATCATAACTATCAAAACAAATAATATCATCAACCTTTCTGAAAATAATTTTTTCTCATGCTGATACAGTTCTGAACAACTCCAAAATCAAACAAACACAGTTTAGAGTAAGCTGCTTATTTTATTTTTGATTCCTTTTTAGTTATTCAAGCAAAGTGTTTGAAACATTCATAAAAGCAACTCCACTGCCTGCTTACCTCAATGCTCAACCAAAACTGTGTTAAAATTCCAGATGAATGGGATAGGGGCCGCTTCGCGCCCCTTGTGCCCAATAAAATAAAAACACTAGGACTAGGAAGTATTTGATCGTACCTAACGCGAGAGTGGAAATTTCAAGTTAGATTTGGTTCGAAAACTACAAATGTTTTAAAAAATTAAATTTTCAGTTTATTCTTTGTCTGAATGTGCAAGTAGAAATAAAGAACGTATGGATTTACTTGTCTGGTCTTTTAAAAATAGCACTTAAGATGAAAAGAAAAAACAGAGTAAGCATGATTTAAAAATATTCATAGATTTTCCTAAAAAACATTATTTATACAGTACTCCATTATCTAATATAATGTACTTAAGTTAATGATAATAAACCATTGATATCAATTATCATTGATAATAAATATTTTATTCGTAGAATCAAGGATTAAGTTAATAAATTAAGAAACTTCTTTCTAAGAGCTTAAAATTATAGATACAAATGTAACTTTTAAAAAATACAATTCACTACAAAATGAAGAAAATTTATCTCCGCAAGACGACCACAGGTTACCCATTGGCAAAATGGTAGCTGTCTATTTTTTTTTTTTTTTTTTTTTTTTTGGAAAAGAAACTTTATTGTGTTTTCATCTTGGACATCTTTAATTGTTAATCCTGAACTGTACGGTACTTAATTTCGCAGACAATTTTTAAATGCAGCTCAGACACATTCTGTGTAAATTCTTTTGATGACTGAATAGACATTGAACAGCCAATCGAGATCAATATTAACATTTTCGGATGGGTACAATGGTGTTTGATGGAGATTGTAAGCTGCATCATGCACCCATTTCGAATTCACAAATTCATACATGAAGTATGATTTGAAAGCTAGGCTTTTTTTTTTCAATTTTACATGAATTGTGAACGAATTATTTATATTGCGTGGAAGAGAGTCTACTGTCTTGAGCAAGTTATTGGGTACGTTGACAATGGATCCTTTTATTTCTAACTAGTGATCAACATAAAGTTCTCGTAATTGCATGAAAGGGGCTCGAAGATTCGCTCTTCGGTAGGGTTCACTTCTCTCAACCACTTTAGTACTTTTGTGAGGGACGGGCTTCGCTTGAGAACGGAATCCTTTCGTTTTTCCGTTTGTGCTTAAGATATTCCAGTCAACGTTCTTTGGCTTTTTCAACCTCTGTAAGTTTAGGCCTTGGCATCGTTTTTTTCTTGATCCAACTCTAACTTTTGGGACCGTGTCAATCAGTTTGGACCCTCTTTATTTGTAATATTCACTTGAATTAGTATTGAAAACGATCCAGTTTGAACTGTAGGTTAGAATTTCTGATTCTTAATTAAAGCAATAAAAACAAAAATATCTTTCAAATGATGAAATTCTCTTTCATTCGCAATTCAAGAAGTATTTATGGGATCTCTCTGGTCCCATAGCTCAAAAATAAACTGATCAACTTAATACAAAACAAAATTTGAAGTAAAAATAAAAAAAAGAATTCTAAAAAAATTATCAAACAGCACTGTTCGCCACAGCAACTCATGCGCACTGTTTACTATTACTCTTGATTATTATAGTTGAAAAGTGAGAACGCCATAAAATCCGAACCGAGATCCATTTTGCCAATGTGTAATATGACATATTGCATTATATAATGTGTTTTCTCTTCGGGCAATTTCGGCGGTGCCGTGTTACAGCTAAGTTCCTTTTTTTTCTTCTTTTTTTTTTGTTGATATGTGTTTTGTACGTATGCAGACAATGAGAATAGTTTCAAGCTAATAAATAGTCAAATCTCGGAGATACTTTGGAAAGTAGGAATACTTAGTTTTCAGTTGAGTGAATTTTAAAAAAATCCAAGATGGAAAAAATGCTGGTTGAATTAAACGCTGTTTTTCGAAACTCTGTCCCCAAGGAAAACAAAAAAAGCCATAGTTTAAGTGCTTATTGCTTGAAGCGATGCCATAATTTTAAACGATATCTATAATCTTGCCATGAAGAATTATCTAGGCTGTAAAACAGACAAATAATTTAAATAATTTAAAAGTTACTTAACTTTTTTTTAAAAATCGCCAATTTGGTGACAGTTTTCAACCTAGAGGGAAATTATCAAAGTCCCTGACTTATTTTCAGTTTATCAAAATTTTATGAGCCCAGGTAGTGCAGCATCGGAGTAAGTTTTCAAATATTAAAAAAGATTAAACCACAAACGTTAATAACATAAAATAGGTTCGATAGTTTAAAGCCGCCATTCTGTCGGCTATAGAGTTCTAAATGATTGCCCTTCTTTTAGGGGAGCCACGACTTCATAAATGAAGTATCAGCAATTGTGAGCATTTTAGCCATAAAGAAAATACCAATCATTTTTAAATTTCCATCGAAGAAATCGAATTAAATTTCCATTCGAATCGAAGAAATTTCCATCGTTTAACTAGCAACTGATTTTTTGTGAGATAGTTGGGCAGGAGCGCCATCTTGTCTCATTTTGAATTAGATTTTGATGCATGCATAAATTTAAAATGAAGTGGAATTATGTTGCCTCAGATCTGCTTGGGCCCTTCTAAGGAACCCTATTGCTCCGTGGAACACTTTTTGAAATCGGCTGATCTAATGATCTTGTTCTCAGAAACATACCTTTTAACTACTACTGAATTCAAGTAGTTTAATAAAATATATTTTTTTTGACTTGTAGGCAAGGTAATGTATTAAAAACAATAAGGAACAATTTTTTCTCCATCATCATCTGAGCGAAGCGCTAACAGGTAGTTCGGTGATATCTGTCTTGGTCTGAGTCTTTATCGTGATATATACATAGAAATTCTAGATCCTGGTCTTTTCTATTATAAACATTGAAAACTTATTCATATTTCTAATGGGTGTTTAATTTTATTTATGTAATGTTAAATTTAATAATGTTAAAACGAAAGCTCAGTTCCACATTATTTTTGTCTCCTAATCGGAGATTGTGCTGCTAAGTAATATCTATAGGTGGTCACAAGTGTATTAAATGATGGAGAATTTGCCTTCTTATTTCTAGTCATATCAAGAAAGTCGCACTTTTGTTAAAATTTTGCCTTCCACTTCTGTAAATTTTAATCTATAAGAACCAAATTATGGTTTTTGGAATACTATTTTAAAAGTTGCCCGTATGTAATAAATGAAGATTCTTTTTAATGTTTTTATATAACGGTTTAGCGCGTCGATTATATTTTGGATGACCTCAACCGGGAAAACTTTGAAAAGTAATGGCGATGCTTCTTATGGGTATTAGAGATTTTGAAGATTATAATTTTTACTTTAACTTTAGCATACCCTTCAACAACTACGATATTTCCGTAGTTTCAGAAAAAGAAATTGTAAATCATTCCCACCGCAGGTTGTGCGACAGGGGGTCTTGGAGGTGAGATATCCCACAATTTCTTGACCAACGGTCAGATTGTGCACCCAGGTCACCTTCACTCCCGAGACAAGCTGGTACTCATTCATCTGAAGCTGGGTGGGCTTCATGCCGCCACTGGGGATCGAACGCCGATTCTTGGAAATGATAGTTCAATACCTAAACCACTAATCCATCGCAGTTCAGATAATTTTCCTAGTGGCAGCAAATGTTATATAAGAATATTTTATTAAATCAGAGTAAAAAGAATTTTGTTTAACACTACATATAAATAATTTAACAAACATACAAAAAAAACACTTATTTTAAAAAATAAATGTGTTAAGATGTAATGGAAATTTTACTAAAATTTTTTTTTTTTTTAATTTTCTTCTCTAGATCGCTATCACTGGAAAAAAAACGTTTCGCAAAAGGCTTAAATATTGGAGAGTTTAATTAAAAAGTTAAGATGGGCAATCGTAACATCTAGATATATTTCCGCTAATTTTCAAATAAATTTTGGAAGATATGAATATTTAAAAAAGAATTTTTCGTTCTGTAGCACTTATTTTAATTTTTTTCCGACTATGGCCACCTTAATTTCTTTTTAAAATTTTAAGCCCCCCAAATTTCAGGAAAGAGATCCTATGAAAGCTCTTAATAAAATCAATTCATCCAAGGGGAACGAAAACAGGAAATTTTTGAAAACAACACTCCGGTTTTATTGAAATGTTGCCCATCACTTTAATATAGATTTCATAAAAGATTGAGCTCAAGGTTTTTTTCTTTCAACTTGACTTATTTTACAAAACAATATATGACCTATTTTTTTCATATTTTTGTAAATAGAAAAAACATATAATTATAATCTTCTAATGAAAATTCTAATAAATAAAAAAAATAAATGAAGGAATGAAAGAATTGCCTTTTACCGAGCTTCACACTGGATAAATGAAATTCCACCTAAATTCTAGGAAACTTATGTTATTTCACAAAAAACTTTTAAAAAAGGACAGCATTACAGCCATTCATATGACTTAATACCACAAATAAATATGAATTTAAGTAGTCAAACACCTGTTATTTTTCTCGTTTTATAAAAATCGAATGATAAAAAAATAACATTTCTTTCACATTAGAAACAGATTTGGAAATAAAATGCTCAATTTAGCAATCACTTCAAATAGTTTGAGAAACGATTTTCTAAAAACACAAGCCGATTTATTGGAAGGCAAAGTGAGAGGGGGGGGAATATCGATAATATAACAGGTGTTCGTACACCTTACCCCCCGCTAATCGTGACGATACTATAAAATATACATCAGCATGACATATGCTAAAAAGTCGTCTGTGGTTAGTTTACATCGATTCCCTTCTGTTTTTGAATCGATTAATTGAGAAAACAGCTTTTTTTTTCTTTTTTTTTTTTTTTTTCAGCACCGTGTTTGTTTCGCTTTAAGCTTGAAAAAGATTTCAGTTCATCACAAATCATATTCCAAAAACCTGTGCTTTTCTGTTTTGGCTGAGGTTGCTATGGTTAGAAAATATCTTCGCATGCAGTGAAGAAGATTTATTTTTCACTCGAAGTTTTCTTTATTGAAGAATGGCAATATTTGCTAACTCTTGCGCGGTGTGAGGTAAGAGTCAATTACGTTTCGTGATATAATCCACAACAAACAAAGGGGGTGGTTTTTGTTTTTCTATCGTAATTCCTTCACCACATAAGACATTAACAGCAAATTTGAAAGAGTGATATAAAAGGCTCTGAGTCAAATAATTGTTTGTTTATTTTTTTATTATTATTTTTCTCCGATTTAGCATAACATCACGTGCTTCAAATGAAATTAGTTTTTGTAATGAGATATTACAATGAAATATGTTTTGGCTTTTCACAATAAAGGTTAGGGCTTACGAAATTGGTAATTTAAAAGAACTTAGTAATGGGTCAGATACATGCACATTAAGGTAATTTTTATTCATAGAAAATTATCGGATCTAAAATTCGAAATCACTAACGTTGAAATAGAAAAGGTATTGAACATAGACTGCTCTTTCTTTTTCATATAAATATTCAATTTATTGAATTGTTTTTATTTTGAAAATGTGAAAAGGGAAATTCCTACATATCCTATTAATTTAAATATCCCGACATATTGAATTACTCTTGATTCTGAATAATTCTGACTTCTTGAGAAAAAGAAATTAATCTCCTCGTGTTCTTTAGATTTAAATATCCAATCAGTGGAATTATCTCAAGTTCTGAATTTCGAAAAGATAGAAGTTATGTCCTTAAATAGGCATTTTATAAATATATCCTGGATTCTGACGATATGAAAGTCGAGTTCCCCTCTAACTGTTGATTTAAATGTACGATCCATGAAAAATACTAGATTCTGAATTATTCTTAAAAAGTGAAAATTAAGCTCATCATTCTTTCTTTATTTAAATATCCGATCTATAGAATTATCCCAAATTCTGAAGACAGAAATTAAGCTTATCATTTATATCTGAAGCCCTCTTTATTTATATCTGAAACTCAATAGAATTATCTTGAAATCTGGAGATGGGAAAATTAAGTGTATCCTAGATTCGAAATTATTCTTGAATTCTTAAAAATGGGAAATTAAGCTCATCATTTCTTCTTTATCTGATCCTAAATCCTGGATTCTAAAGATGCGAAAATCAAGTTCGCCTTGCCTGGTTAGTAGAACCTTGGGCCTATCTGCAAGAGGTCGTCAATTCAATCCCCGCTGACCGAAGACTTTCCATGTAGTAAATGATGACTGTTGCACGTTAAATTTGTCGGGACACGCAGTCTTCCATGTTCCCATAAAAACTCATACCTCTGAGGGTACAGAATTTGAAGTCGATCGTTCTCTGGTTCAGGTCAAAATTACGGTCTGTGGAAGAATAAATGAATATATAAATGGGTCCTCTCTATAAGCGGGCTGTGACGTATGTGTGTGTCAGAAACCAAGTTCTTGGCCATAGATGGCGCCACTGGAAAACAAGAAGAAGCGCACCCCCTTTGTCTTAATGGCAAACTACAGCAACAACATCACAACAGCATTAAATTCATTCCATAACTTTTGGTTTAAATATCCTAACTGTAGAATAATCCAAGATTCTGAATTCTGTAGAAGTGGAAGCTTTGTTTCTCATTGATTCTTGATTTAACTAACCAATCCATTGATCCATTATCTTGGATCTCAAAAATTCAGAAAAGTTTATAGAACTTTTAATTTTTGCTTTAAACAAACTTGAACCTAGACAGTTAGGGTACTTTTCGAAAATTAAACAGAAAAGGAAATCAATAAAATAAAGAACAAAATCTCACAATTTCAAAATGCGAGATTTGCTTCCTGAGGGGTGATAAAAATCGAATTGTTTTACTTTTTATTCCGCTTGAAAAATATAATTTTTATTTATCTTCTTTTCAATTTTGTGTATGTTAATTTGTTTTGGCTAAATAGAAGTTAAAATTATGATTTACGATAATTTCCATTCTTGCAACATGTAGAAAACAATTGTAACTTTTATTAAGCACAGAGTTCCAGTGGAAATTTGTGCATCCTAGCGTCGAAAAATGGTCATAATTTTGACTGACTTTAAATTATTTTTTGGACATTATTTTTACTAGTATGAGGACTGAAATTCAAGATGTTGTGACTCTCGAACCCGTAAAATGCAAAAACACTAAGTATATTGTCAAACTGACTACAGAACATGAATCTTGATGCGGAAGTAACATTTAGCTGCCAAACTGTTTTCACTCACTTCTGAACCTGCTTCTCCGTAGTTGTTTCCGTAAGTATGTTGTCCCCTGCAGTCAGACGATAGGTTCAAGTTATTAGCGGCGTCCATAGATGCTAACTACTTCATTAAGAAAATGAATTCATCTTTACTGTTTTTTCAAGCTAAGTACAGCAGTCTTCATGAAAGTTGAATACCCACAATTCTTCCTCATTTCACACTTTTCATGATTTTTCCAGACCTTCCTCTGAAGTTTTGCTGTTCAAATCACTTTTTTTTCACTTTATTTGAAGTAATTTTATGTCCTAACCACAAAGTATTGATGAGAAAAAGCCCACTTGATGGTCTCAATTGCCCAGCTATATTATCTCATCATGTTTTCATATTTATTCAGGGAAAATAAATTTTTTAACTTAATTAACTGTTGTCATGAGCCGTGGTGGATCAGGGGATAGAACGCTCACCTTCTAATGAGGTGAGCTGGATTTGAATTCTAGCGATGGCTGGTCAACACGAATTCCGCACCCAGCTCTCATCCCCCACAGTGCTAGCGTAAAATATCTTCAGTGGTAGACAGATCATGGGATAGAGTCCCTTTGCCATCAGATTAACCGTGGGAGGTTTTCCTCTCGGTGTAACGCAGATGTGGATTAGTTTCATCAAAAAGCCCTCCCCGAAGATCAATTTCACCCAATACTTGATCCAGGAGTTATTTTGTTTTCTGGATTGGATTCAAAATTAATAAGGCTACGGAGTTGAATATTAGTAATCGTAAACCCAAAAAATTGGGTCGGGTGTTCAACAACGATTATAAATAATTGGCATATTTCAGATCAACCTTATGAACCCTTAAGTAGTTCATGGAGTTGTACTTAAGTACTGAGTACTCAAGTTGTACTAACCTTTATTTTAGTACTTGGAAAGCCAATCATTAAAAAAAAGTTATTCAGTGAGATATATTCTTTGACTCACACTATAATACAGGTATAGTTTCTATTGCGTAAAAGATTTTTATCGCTTTCATAGTTTTTTACTAACTAAAACATTAGCTAGAATTTCTCCTAGTTTATAAAAATTTAAATAGTTATTCGATATTTTCTAATTTTTGCACTATTATTAGCCCCTCTTTAAAATGAAATTCTTTAGAAAATATTTTTCCTACTCATAATACTTACTTAATAAAATATTTAATAAATTAAATTAAATATATTAAATATTAATATATATATAAATTAAAATATTTAATAATTATACTTAATAAAATTTTCCTTTTCTGAAAAAGAAAATGTATATTTCCCGTAGCAGTTTACGTTTCAACATCACGTATCAGTGTAACGCCAAAGTTCTTACAAGGTTAGATCAGACGAGAACTCTTTCCAACACGGGTGACGAAACAATAGCTCATTTATGCAAAGTGGGAGGTCGTGCTTTCGAATCTTTTCGGAAAACCCAACAGTCTTTTCTTATTCAGCAGAATACTCAATGATTTGAACACAGCTGCGATATCCATCCGCAATGTTTGGACCTATTGAATTTCTACGTGAAGATCTAAATAGGCATTTAAAGGCATTTGTTTAGCAAAGTCACTTTAGATTTCTAGTATTAGTAGTCCTTTGCATAAGTAATGTGAACAGATTTTTTCCTTATTCTTCAAATGAATTAAAAATTATACAGTTCGTAGAAATTTTATTTTATATTATTACGGAATGAATTTCTACGTGAAAATCTAAATAGGTATTTAAAGGTATTTGTTCAGCAAAGTCACTTTAAATTTCTAGTTTGAGTTGTTCTTTGCATAAGTTACATGAACGGGTTTTTTTTTCCTTTATTCTATAAATAAATTAAACATTATGCAGTTCATAGACATTTTATTTTATATTATTACGGATTGGCGACGAAGTTCCGCTTATTTGCTAAATTTTTTATTAAAAGTTTAAATGCATGGCATTCTATTTTTTCTGTCAGTTCACTTGTTGTTCAACGTAAATTTTCAAGCAAAAGTTCGTTATTTTCAAAGAATTAATATGAGTTCATGTTATTTTCGTTTAATCACTCCGTATTTACACCAAAAGAATATAGAAAGAAGAAGTCCAGCTCTTAGAATACGTAACAATGGCGGGGAACTACCAACACCTCCTAGAAGAAGGAAGGCCTCGGCACGGATAAATTTAGTAGTCCGATATGACGAAGTTAACTGCGCAGTTGATGAAAAATAGGAAAGATGTCATTACGTTTGGACTACTAAAGGATATTTATGGTAACCCGTGCTGAGGCCTACTCTTTCTAGGAGGTGTTGGAACTACTCGGTTCGGTATGCTATACCAGGAAAATAATTTACAGGGTGGGCATATTACTCAGATTTAACAGAGCATCATATGTACTAAGATCCAACGCATGCGCATAAGAAGCAAAGTGACTGTCAGGAGGTACGTCACCAGTGAACCGATTATTGGGCAACTTTACATGTATGGTTAGGTACGCTGAATGCCGCCAACCACCGTTTTATTCCTTTCTTCCATGTCAAAATGTGTTCGAAAATTTAATCTGCATGGATGATATAAATGGTTTCTAAAAGAAACATCTTTATTTATAATACAGTACAGTTCATCAGTTGTGTAAAAATGTAGAGCAGACCAGTAATCAATAAAAATTTTCTCTTTCTCCCCCACCCCTGTAGTGGTTAGGAGGAGAGAAGGGTGGCAACCCGTTTCGAGAACTTCAGCTGCTGTGCATCTAAATATTGTTTTTTTCTTTATACACAGGGACCACACTAAGCCTTTGGGGCTGGTTTACATTATGCCTACGGAAGCTAGCCTTCTTTCCCTTTGTACATTCTTTGTCTACACCTTCAAGACCAACTTAAAAACAAAGAAGAGCTTTCCTAAGCCCACACGCTCCGAGCTTATACATATTTAAGAGTACGTATCCGTAGTAATACAAATGTACCGAATTGAAAACTTTTTTGTGTGATCCTGAGCAGCTAGAGTCAGAAAGGCTCATCTCAGCCATGTGGGCCATGAAGAGAGAGTTAATTGATCACATATATTTGATCACAGTCCTGAAGGGATTAAACTCAACTAAACAGCCAGTACGAGGTGCATATTTGAGGACAAAAAATTTCATTTTTAAACTTGGCATACTAATCAAGAGCAATTATTTTAGCTATGGCACACTCATCATCCACAGCACAAATATCACGAACAGCTTTTGCAGCCTCAGAACCTTGATGAAAAATAAAAGGGGGTGTTAAAAATGTTTTTTTTTTTTTTTTTAAACTTGACTTTCTATTTCAATGATCTGGAAATTAGCATTAACTTAAATGGGACGGGGAAAAAAACAGAATGACGGTTTTGGTGTAGCAAAATATCCGTTTTCGAATGAACTGACACAATATCCCAAAATCTTATAATGTCATGCAAAATATTAAAATTTAAAAATAAATAAATAAAGGACAGGAAATTAGTTGCCAACCCAAAATTTTATAACCGGTATTGAACAATCAATCCTAAATTGGATTTTCGGCTTTGTCAAAACAACTCTTGAATGAAGCATAGAACAAGTTTTCCTTCGTGGCACGCTTCTTGAGTAAAATAACTCACATTTGCGTTACATGGAGAGAAAAACCACGAAAAACTTCAACAATAAGTTTAACAATTTTTAACAATTAAACGTAATTTTTAATACTATAAAAATAAACTTTTTTAAATGTTTCATTCGATATTATGTCAGTAAAACAATTTAATTATGTTGAACATTATTTTTGCAACCTGAAACACTATATAAAAAGAATTTCATTATAATTATAAAGAAGAAAAGAAAGTTAAGTTTCATTTCTCTTCCTTAAAACGTTTTATGCATTGTTTTTTTTTCTGTAGTTTTAGGTAGATTTAAAAGTTATCTTGGACAAATATATAAAATGTTTTTTTTAGTATAGTCTAGTGTGAAATAATGAAAAATTTTAAAATAATTATGCTGATACTTGTATTTGCTTTGTCGATACATTTATAAAATAGATAAATTAGTTTGGTGAACTATAAATTCATGTTTATTTACACCTTCAAAAATTTCTTGCGCGAGTGAAATTTATTTTTATTTAAATGAAAATAATCCAAACAAAAGTGCAGCACCCCTAATGCCCTATTCGTTATTCTGATATACTATAAATGCCATATTTCTTTTTTGTACAACTAAAAAAATATATGAATGCGAATTGCTTAAAGTGAATATGATTCAAACAAAAGTGCTATTAATTGACACTTTCAATGTATTAAATTTAACTCTGATAAACAATAGACTAGATATTTTCTTTTTTCTAAAAATTATTTTATTATCACAGTGTCAAGCATTTTTTTAAAAGTAAAATAGACTCAAAAATAAAGTGCATTTAATTGGCCATCACAATATCTTATTCTTTACTCTGGTAAACACATTTCTCTTTTGTATAACAAACTAGATTTAAATGAAAATATTTTTTAAAGAGAATGCGATCAAAATTCAAAAGAAAATTAGCATCCCATTAGCAATTAGAATTCACGATGTCATGTTCTTATTCTGGTGAACTATAGCTATATTTCTTTTTTTATGGAATAAATTTATAATGAGTGAAAATTAGTTATTTAGCTTTGTAAATAAGATAAAATCAATTTTTTTAATGAAGTAAATAATATAATCAATTACAATGCACATAATGAACACCAATGTCTTATCTTTAAATCTGATAAACTATACATATTTATTTCTTGCTTATCAAATATATAATGCAAATTATTTTTATTAAAGAAAATACGTTCCAAATTGAAAAGCAAATCTTTAACGTCCGTTTACTCTTTATTCTGATATGCTATAAATGACATATTTCTCTCATATGGGATAGACTTATTATGAGTGCAAGTTATTGTGGTCACCCATAATTACTTTCCCTTTTCTTTATGTGTCAATCACAATTTCCACGAAGTGAAACTTTTAAATTGAAAGTGAAACTTTTAATTTGAAACTGAAACCCAGAATTGGGAACTGAAACTAAAATCTGTCTATCAAAATTCTAATCCAATAATCTAATTTCTCAAATTAAATCTAGCCAATCATTGCACATTAAAGGTGTGGCTAATTCATTTCTCTGATGAGATCCGAACCGAACACATTATCTTTCTCTGCTAAAACTCATGGAAAACGGACGTGTGGTCCCATCTCTCTATAATCTTTTTATTTTGAATGTAGCGTATATATGTTTGTGATGTGGTTAATAAAATCTTAATGTTTAACCTGTAAACCTTCTGATACTTAAAGTATACCTAAAAACTAAAACTAATCCTATAATGGTGACTCTGGATAAAAAGAACTATAAACAATAACAAAACCACTCACGCACGCTACTTTACAAAACGAGAGACAAAATCATTTTCTGATCAACAAATGCCTGCGTTTCAAGGACTATACCGTAAATCTATCACCACTTAAAGAAGAAAAAAAAATCTCTTTTGCTAAGGACTTAATCCATTCCTCCTCGCAATCCAGCCGAAACGAAAGATGACCTACTTTTCTTTTTCCGTATGTAAATTTCTCTCTCGATTCCTCTCCTCAAATCAAATGCAATAATAAACTTTTTGTGACTGCTACCTGGATTAACTTTCGGATTACATTTTCGGATTAGTTTTCAACATGACGGATCCTTCTCCCATCGTCAGTGCTATAAAAGTGCCAATTTACAATCATGCGGATCCCGCGCTATGGTTCACAATGTGTGAATCGACTTTCAAATTGGGTTGTCCAAAACCCATCACGGAGAGTAAAACAAAATATAACTATTGTGTTCCGTACTTACCTCCCGAAACGGCATCGCTGATCTTAATGAATCCAGAAGAGAATGATCCATACAAACAGCTAAAAACTGAACTTATCAAAAGGAGTGGCGAGTCCTCGAACCAAGAAATACGAAAACTATTACAGGGAGAACAGATCGGCGACAGGAAACATACGGAACTCTTGCGTGTTTTGAAGCGCCGTGCGGATACACATCAAGTTCCAGAAACACTGATGCTTGAACTTTTCCTGCAACATCTGCCATCCCACGTACAAACAGTCCTGGCGGCCATTACACCCCTCACACTGGAGAAATCCGCTGAGGTTGCTGACAGAATCATGGAAGTATCACCTGTTTCGTTAAGTGCTTGTTCCTCTAATACTACCTCTCTTAACTCCAATGACGGAAAATTATTTCTAGAATTTCAAAAATTAAACACCAAAATTGACCAAATTTCGCGAGGCAGAAGTCAAACACGCGATCAAAATTTTCAAAATCGTCAACGCAGCAAATCTAAAAATAAAACTTTCGATTTTTGTTGGTATCATTTCAAATTTGGCCCTAAAGCTAAAAATTGCGTTCAGCCTTGTAAATTTGAACAAAAAAACGAGAACAGGCAAGGGTAGTAGCGACGGTTACTTTGCCAGCATCTTCTCGTCGCTTTTATGTATATGACAAACGTACAAAGGTACCATTTTTAATAGATACAGGCTCCGATATCAGCATTTATCCTGCAACACGTCTACAAAGACGCAATCCAGTACAAATGACCCTTGCTGCAGCTAATGGTTCTGCAATTCAGGTTTATTCATCTCAAACTCTAAATTTAGATTTAGGTCTTAGGAGAATTTTTAAATGGAAATTTTTAGTAGGAAACGTTTCTACTCCCATTATAGGTGCTGATTTCTCGTACAATTTTAATCTTTTACCCGATTTAACAAGAAGGAAACTCATTGATTCCGAAAACAAAACTTGTTACACAATGTAAATTAAGTAAAAGCGATATCCACTCAATTAAAACTGTTACAGGAGATACTGTTTATCACAATCTTTTACGAGAATTCCCGGAAATTACTAAACCTCCTAAGCCAGACCAAGAAGTGAAACATTCGGTTGTACATTATATACAAACGACCGGTCCTCCAGTAACGGCAAAAGCTCGCCGTCTAGCGCCGGATGGGTTGCGTATTGCTAAACAGGAATTTCAAAACATGATTGACCTCGGTCATATGTGTCCTTCAAAAAGCAACTACTCTTCACCTTTACACATGGTCCCTAAAAAAGATTCCACGGAATGGCGCCCATGCGGTGATTTTAGGAACCTTAACGCTCAAACCATTAAGGATAATTACGGAGTTCCTAATATTCTAGATTTCACTTCACAATTAAGTGGAACAAAAATATACTCACGTGTAGACCTCGTAAAAGCGTACCAGAGTATCCAAATTAATGCTGATGATATACATAAAACGGCGATCATAACCCCTTTTGGATTGTTCGAAAGCACCAGAATGCAATTCGGTCTTTGTAATGCAGCTGCGACATTCCAAAGATTTATCGATGAGGT
The DNA here is from genome assembly GCA_949128135.1 of Parasteatoda lunata. Lineage (NCBI taxonomy): Eukaryota > Metazoa > Arthropoda > Arachnida > Araneae > Theridiidae > Parasteatoda > Parasteatoda lunata. The sequence continues at coordinate 8,707,034 of OX421977.1, forward strand.
AACTCGTGATCTCCCGTTCGTCTATGCCTTCGTTGATGATATTTTAATAGCATCACATTCACCCGAAGAGCATTTAGATCACCTTAAAATTTTATTTCAACGATTAGATCTTAACTTTAAAAACTTCAAAATGTATTTTTGGCGTTAAAGAAATCGAGGCATTCATGTCTCGGAATTAAACCTCTATCACAACGCGTGGGTTGCATTTTAAATTTTCCAAAACCAACAACAATCACGCAATTGAGGCGTTTCCTGGGATTAATTAATTTCTACAGACGTTTTTTACCAAAGGCCGCTGACATTTTAGCTCCCTTAAACAAATTTTTGGAGGGTATTAAAAACAAAAAGAAATCTAAACGTCCCTCACAAACAAAACCTAATGAAATCCTTCAGTGGAGTGAGGTAGCGGAATATGCATTTTCAGAAGCAAAGAAAGCTCTTGCTACAGCAACTTTAATACAACACCCAATTCGAGGTGCAAAAATATGTGTTCACGTAGATGCTAGTGACCTTTCTGTAGGTGGTTCAGTCATGCAGTTCAACAATGACGCATGGGAACCCATTGCCTTCATGTCAGTGAAACTCAACAAGAGTCCAAAAAAATTGGTCTACCTACGATCGTGAACTATTGGCCATTTACACATCTGTAAAAAAATTTCGGCACTTACTGGAAGGCCGTAATTTTACAATATTTACAGATCAAAAGCCACTCATCTATGCCTTTAAACAGAAGCCCGAAAAACACTCACCACGTCAACGATATTTGGACTATATTTCCCAATTTTCTACAGACATTCGCCACAAAAAGGGCATCGAGAACCAAGTGGCGGACGCACTGTCCCGCATCAAGATAGACAGCATCTCTACCAATTCCTTGAATTTTGAGGAATTTGCACTCGCACAAGGAGATGATCCAGAATTAAAATCACTGCTTGAAAAGCCATCTTCACTACAATTGGAACAAACATTCATTCCAATATTAAATGTGCAACTCTATTGTGATGTTTCAACAGGTAAACCTCGTCCTTTTGTACCCAAACATTATCGTAAAATCATTTTCAATCAACTTCACGGACTTTCTCACCCAGGAATCTCTACGACAAAAAAGTTGATCTGTGATAAATATGTTTTTCCAAATATGCACAAGTACATCACAGAGCAAGTTAGATGTTGCGAACCATGCCAACGATCTAAGATTCATAAACACACGAAAACACCACTGGGTAACTTCACTCTACCAGATGCTAGATTTTCACACATCCACTTAGACCTGGTAGGACCTCTACTTCCATGTGACGGCAACACATATTGTCTCACAATCATCGATCGTTTCACTAGATGGCCTGAAGCTATACCAATTCCAGACGCTAAAGCTTCCACTGTGTGTAGAGCCCTTTTCAACGTGTGGATTTCCCGTTTCGGTTGTCCCTCCACAATTACAACTGATCAGGGTAGACAACTAGAATCTTTTCTTTTTCATGAACTAAATATTCTGACTGGTACAAACCGCATCCGTACAACAGCCTATCACCCAATGTCAAATGATATTATTGAACGATTTCATCGCCACATGAAAAGCTCATTAAAGGCCCACGAAAATCCTAGATGGACTGACACATTACCTATCATTTTATTAGGAATTCGGACCGCCTTCAAAAGTGATTTGCAAACCACCAGTGCTGAACTTGTGTATGGAAAATCTCTCGTGTTACCAGCAGATATGTTCAACGAATTTGATAACAAACAGTGCATAGTCAAAACATTTGTCACAAATCTAAAAGAACAAATGAATAAGCTCAACCCTGTCAGTGTTTCCCGACATGGGAAAAGCCCCATTTTTATGCACCCTGATATAAAACACTGCACTCATGTTTTCTTACGCACTGACCATCAACAACCTCCTTTAAGCCAACTGTACACCGGACCTCATAGAGTACTCCAACGATCCCAAAAAAACAATAACCATCCAACTGAAAGACCGTTCGTCTACAGTTTCACTGGATCGTGTGAAACCGGCATATCTTTTAAAGGAATCAGAACAATCTACAGGTGAATCGAGTGCGTGTGATAAAACAAACGGCAATAACGAACAGCCGATTGTAACGAAGAGTGGCAGAAAAGTTCATTTTCCTGACAGACTTACATATAATTAAGTTTTTATTTATATTGCATTGAAATAATTTTGCTTATATCATTTTATTTCTTAGCAGAATTTATATACATATTTTTTTTATGAATGAAACAAATATTTCTTCATTTTATCTATATAAATTTTGTGTCGTTCGGTTCCCTCACTGGGGGGATACTCTGTGGTGACCCATAATTACTTTCCCTTTTCTTTATGTGTCAATCACAATTTCCACGAAGTGAAACTTTTAAATTGAAAGTGAAACTTTTAATTTGAAACTGAAACCCAGAATTGGGAACTGAAACTAAAATCTGTCTATCAAAATTCTAATCCAATAATCTAATTTCTCAAATTAAATCTAGCCAATCGTGTGGCTAATTCATTTCTTATCATTATCTTATCATTATCTAGCGAACACATTATCTTTCTCTGCAAAAACTCATGGAAAACGGACGTGTGGTCCCATCTCTCTATAATCTTATTATTATGCATGTAGCGTATATATGTTTGTGATGTGGTTAATAAAATCTTAATGTTTAACCTGTAAACCTTCTGATACTTAAAGTGTACCTAAACACTACAACTAATCCCATATTATTTTCATTACAATTCCTTAAGTGTAAATAACTAACATTCATAATGCCTTATCCTTTATTCTGATAAACTATAAATATCATACTTTTTTGTGGAACAAATTTAAAAGTTCAAATTATTTTTATTTGAAAAATTATGATCCTAACTTAAAAGTAATCAATTAATATCTTATACGTTATAACTGAAAATAACATTTGATATAAGGTGGATTTATTTAGAGTTCAAATTATTTTTTTTAAGGCGAAATTGATAAGCAAATAATTAATAAGAGCTGTCTCTTGTTTTTTATTCTGATTAACTAAAACGAATTTCTATGGGACAAATTTTTTATCAATGCAAATTATTTTTAAAAACGAAAATTTAAAAGCAAATAAATAACATCTACAATGCGAAATTCTTTATTCTGATAAATTGCAAGATACTTTTTTATTGATTTACTTTTTTTTTTATACATTTTTCATTAGTACAATTTTTTTCTTTCAAGGACATACGGAGCCGCCATAGCTCAGGGGATAGAGCGTCTGCTTTTAAATAAGGTGAACCGAGTTCGAATCCCAGCAATGACTGGTCGATGCGAATTCCGTATTCGGCTTGCTCCGACCACAGTGCTGACGTGAAATATCCTTCAGTGGTAGACGGATCATGGGTTAGAGTCCCTTTGCCGTCAAGTTAACTGTAGAAGGTTCTCGTGGAGTTCCATCAAAAAATTCCTCCGCGAAGACAAATTCTCCCAATACTTGAGTTCCTTGTCTTCTGGATTGGATTCAAAACAACAAGGCTACATAGTTGAACATTAGCAATTGTAAACTCAAAAATTGGGTCGACTGTTCAACGACGGTTATAAAAAAAAATGGAAAGAAATAGAGTGCAAATTGAAAATCAAATTATTCACATCCGCTGTGTGTTATTTCTTGTTCTGATGAAATGTAAACAATGTATTTATTTTTTATGGAATAAATTTATTTTGAGTGCAAATTTTTTTTTTTCTTTAATAAAGTATGGCACAAATTAGATGGAAAATTATTAGCATCCACAATGTCCAATTCTTTATCCTGGTAAACTATAGATATCATATTTCTTTTTTGTATAAAAAAAAAATTTATAAGTTCAACTTATTTTCAAAGTGAATAGGATTCAAGCTAAAGTGCACATAATTATGACCTTTAATGTCCTATTCTTATAAACTATCAACGCCATAATAAGCTTTTGGCAGTTTATCTCAATAGGCAACGACCATTACTCTTTTTAAGAATACAAATAGCTAAACTTTAGAAACACATCAAAGTTATTCTCCAACAAATGTTCCTATGATGTAGAAAATATTTCCTTAAAAATGGAGATAATATGAAAAGCTATCCAATGTTGAAGACCCAGGAAAAATGCAGAAAATTCCGGAAAGGAAAGATTAAATTGTCTCTTTTGCGGGGCCATAATACAAATACGTGTAGTCGCATATTTAACCACATAGAGCGCGTCAAAATTCAAAGCCCAACTCATTCTCGGAAAAGTATAAAAAATGCAAATTCTATATTCTTTTCTTCTTCGACAAAAGTGCATAATAAAGCCATGAATTCGTGGACTTTTTCACCCATAAAAACCGTGCTCCGTATGCTTAATGCTTGTTCTTCTGCATAGGAACCATTTTTCTTTTGTTCTAAGCGTTCGGCCCATTTTCACTACGTCATAATACGCGTTATTTCATTTTTTCCCCATACCATCTCCATATCCTCAGACTTTTGGGTGGCCGATACGGAACAATTGGGTTTCGATATCTGCCCGAAATAATGAAAAATCCCTACGGGAAATCCCGCAGGGAAATCCAAATTCATAGCTGGATGGGAAGTCCTCATTTTTTGTTTCTCTTTATAGCGTATAATGTACCTACGTTTATCATGAATAATGCATTGGCGCTATTGGCAGCAGATGCGATCATTTGGCGGCCTATCAAACAACCGTTTGGCGACATGTGCAGGGTGTCATTTATAATTGAATAAAAGCTTCTTTATTCCGTTTTTCTCCTAAATAAATTTCTTAAATAATTAATAAAGGCGTTGGAGCTGAAATATAAATTTATTTAATTATGATTCACCTGTCATAATTCACCAATTCATTTAACCAATTCACCAGTCATAACTGCTTTTACCGCTGCCCTCATTAGAACATATAGCACAAATTAGAGGACATTACAAAAATGCATCTGGGTTTACGGAATAGGTAACAAAGATCCACCCCGAAGCAATTTTTTTTTTTTTTTTTACATTTCTAGCGGTTTATAATATTTTGAAAAATGTCTCTCTAAGTTGAGCTTACGGTTTTGGAAAGAGCTTTAAGCTATACATTATATTTTATCTCAATTCCTCAGATTTAATTTTGAAATAAAGAAAAAACCATGATACTTCTTTTGCAGATTTCCCTTTTTTTTTTTTTTTTTTTTTTTTTTTTTTTTTTTTTTTTTCAAAAAAATTTGTAGGGCAAATGGTTAAAATGCTTTGAAAGCAGCAAGATTTTTTTTGTAATTTATTGGTGAGAAAAAGGCCTTATCAAGTGACTCTAACCTTTGTTGTTTCTATCAATGCTTTTAGATGACCATTGAGACACTCCAACTAATATTTTAGTTTGGGTCTCTTTGAAGTGCTGGTTGGTTCGGTTATACAAATACTTTTTTGATGTCCTAGAGTAGTTAGCTCTAACTAGATGTCCAGCCTATCTTAAATTTTATATGTTAATAAAACTAATTACGTCTGAATTTTGCGAAATTTGTACAATTTTATATTTGTTTCCCTTCTTCAAATTCCATTTATGAGCACGCATAATATTTTTAGTTAACTTAAGAATTAGGAAGATTAATTTCTTTAAAGTTTTGAAAACGTTCCAATGATATACTATTTGAGAATATTTTTAAATGATATTACACCACAAGAAAATTTTAATGAATTCATGCAATTTTAAATGAATTTCGAGGACCAGACTTCAAACAGTTGTGATTTTCTATCGTTTTATGCTAAGAAAAACTAAATTTATTTAAAAAAATCAGTATCAATGAAAGAAACCAATACCATATCAGATTTCGTAACACCACGTTCATTCATTTTCCCGGTCCACTACATTCTTTTGCCACAAAATTTTTTTTAAACATACTTTTCAGATTTTTTCTTCATTATTTTGAATTAACTCTGTGTACTCCGAGTGCTTTTAAAAGCTGTTCTATCTAATATCAGGACTCAAGCATTTAAAATACATAATATGAGTAGTATTATACAATTTTAAAATTCATAGAATAATGTGATTACTTATTATGAAGGAATAAAATTTCTTAATTTTAAAGTGGTGACTGTTGATGGAGACATCAGAATGTAAAGGGTTTATTTAGGTCAAAATAAGCGAAATAAATATAATATTCTGCAAATTACTAAACTATAAAGATTATAAAATGCAGAAAGAAACACCAGTGTCTACGTTAAAAGTAAAATCTTCCAAACACGGCTCACTTCCAAACAATAATTCAAATTTGTTCTTATTTGCAATTATTTAGTTTTAAGAAAAATAGTTATTCATTATTTAATTTACATAATCAATTATTGATAAATTTTTGAATATGAATGGAGAAAAAAAAGTTTTTTCAAACAACTTATTTGGATTTTTATTTTAGGAGAAATATAATTCCGGTAATCTAACAGATTTTTGTTAGTAACTATTATTAATTATTAGTAACTATTAGTATATTTATTATTAGTAATTAATAATAACTATTGGCAATGAATGGTTATGAAATGCAGCATGAAACGCCAGTGTTTTTTTTCTACGTAAAATCTTTCAAACACGGCTCACTTCCAAACAATAATTCAAATTTGCCCTATTTTACAGTTATTTAGATCTAATAGAAACAGTTATTCATTCTTTCATTTACGTAATCAATTATAGATAAATTTTTAAATATGAATGGAGAAAAAAAATTTCCATCTTTGTTTGTTTTTTTTTTTTTTGTTTTTTTGGATATTATATTTTACTAGAAATAAAATTCCGATGATCTAACAGGTTTTTTTAGTAACCATTAAACTATTTTTTATAATTAAAAAAGACGAACATATATTTGTACTTGCAATTAGAAAATATATAAAATGGACATGATGTAAAATCTTCGTCAAAGGGATATTTGATCCGCCATTTTGTTTTTTGAAAAAAAAAAATAAATTTGAAATTAACAATTCCAAGACTCCCGGCGCTATATTTTGTTAAATCTTTCTAACGAATTTAAATTCGATTTATTTTATTTATCATTGACATCAAATCAACTATCATTACAATAAATCTACTATCGAATTCGAAATTAGCAGCTCCAAAATCACCAATATGCTAGTTTTTAAGAAAAGTTTCCATAAAAAAAAAGAAATATCTCATATAAAGTACCCAATACTTAAGGGTTATTATAACAAATTTCCTATTTTAAGAGCCAAGTACTCTTCGAATAAATAAAAGTCACAAAAGGCAAACGATAAAGTCATCTAATATTCATGAACTCATTGTTATCTATTTGGAACATTTTTTTTTTCCGTTGCTTGCTCACCCGTAGTCTACATAATTGCAACACCTATCATTCCCTTTCTCCCCTTCCCCATTTAGTGTCAAAGAGTCCCAATTTTCCGGACACCCCCACCGACCTGTTATAGTCATTAACACTCATGGGGGACCCCGAGGGGGCTCTAGACACACCACAGCTGTTGCCATTAAGGTGCACTAAATAACTGATTCGATAGCATTCATACTATAGATTGACATAATCGTATGTTATTTGGATATTTTTTTAAGTGGAAATCTGTATTTAAAAAAGGGAAATTACTTATATAAATATTTAAAATTAATAAAAAGGAATTATATTTTAGATAACAGAAATATTCTTTTTTTTCTCCCTCAAACTAATCTAAATAAACGACATTGATTTTCGGTTATTTTCATTAACTCCTGTAATTACTGTAGATTGTTGTGTAGTTAAGGGGAAAAGGAAAGGAAAAATAAAAGGAAAATGAAAATAAGGAAATAACAATACTCTTTTTAACAGATTATTGTTATTTTAGTTTTAGTTTAAACAAGTAGTTTGGAATAGTTCATGTTAAAAATGGTTGATTAAATTAGTTATAGCTTTTCTGTATCTTGCATGTATGACGGCAGATATTTTAAAAAGAATTTTTAAAAAAATCTTAATTTGATATTATAATTTAGTAATCGACTCAAAACGGACTAATGTTTTAACATTTAAAACCATATAGAACTATTTTTAAAAATAAAAAAACGTTAATTTGTCGAAAAAAATTTTAGTTTAAGTAGCTAACGCACAAGTTAAGGCTCAATTTCTAAATACTTATAATATCTTGCTAATGGGACTATAAAATTGATAAATATTATTGATTTTTTTATAGCAAAACGTTATTAATTTTTAAAAAAGAAAAAATTATTTTTAAAAGTCACCGATTTGACCAATTTTGCCAAGTTTTTCACTAATATGAAAATCCTTGAAATCGATAAATAACGATAGTATATTAACTCTATGTTTTCATCTCTTTATGAGCTCAAATCATGCAATGATAAAGTAACTTTTTTATAAAATAGAAAATAATCATAATTGAAAAATTGAAGTAAAAACTGCATTACAATCGCTTTTCCTTTTCACAGAACTGTGGATTTTCTTCATATTGATATTTTGAGCAATTTTCATTTATCAAAACTGATTCAAGATGAACTAAACTTTACCAGGATGGCCACAAAATAGAGAAATCAACTACAAAGTGTTTCATCAATCTGAAATAAAGTAAAAAAATGTAAAAAAATTTAAATAGAACACCTAAAAATTCACTGGAAAGAATTAAGTAAAAATTTGAACCACCTAAATGTCCAATATTTTGCCTAAAAATTTAAATAAATTCTGAAAGTTAAATTTATGTCAATGAATAATTATCAAATAACGTTTTTGCCATATTAATGTACTTATATTTTTAAAACTACGTGAAAAGTATTTCAATTTTACGAAATATTCTTTTCATGAAAAAGTGGATTTATTAGAAAATAATGCTCAATCAAAAACAGAAGTTTTTGATTTCAGTGCTAAAAAAGCAGTGTTCCACTACAGACAGATTAATTTGCTGGCATAAAGATTAACATAATGACATAACATAATAACATAAGACATAATGTCATAACATAATGACATTACATAATGACATTACATAAGGACTTAACATAATGACATAACGTAATGACTTAAGCTAATAACATAACATAATGACTATAAGTTGATTTTATCTTTAAAATGTCATAAATAGCATCAGCGTAAAATAAGCAAAAATTGATAAGTCATTCGTTATACGTCTTTACTGCCACTTCACACAAGTAATCTTTTTAATTGCTTTATTTTTCATTTAATAACGAGTAAAGATATTATTTAAATTATTTTGGATCTTGTGAGCAGCATCAAAAACTATCACTGTGAATAATCTTTTTCTAATGTTCCGATTTTCGCGAATCAAAACCAATGTTAGTAGTCTAAAAGGATAACTTGATATATACTAATTATTTAAAGCTGACTATTTATTGCCTTAAAATATCAGACACGGAAACGTACTTTTCCGGAATAATCATAACGTTTTTTTTTTGACAAGTTTGTTACCATTAAAATATGGGAATAACCTCGATCTGGGAAATAGGATGCCTATAATTTAACCAGGAGAGTGACCAAAGGTTTTCTGCGTATTTCGCCATATCTCGGGAACTATCGAAGAGAATTGAGAGTTTTTTTGCACACAAATAGGAAATTTATTCATCTAAAGAAAATTCCACGCGAAAATATTTCTACATTATAATTTTAAAAAACGTCATTACTTTTATTGTTTTAATTAATAACATTCGAACAATTTTGAATCTTAAGGTAGTCACATTATTTTAAACTATGTAGTTTCTAAAGACAGAATACAACATAACAACATTAGAACGAAGTTAGTTGAACAAGTCAGGAAATGAAAATTTAAAAAGAAAATGGATTTGAAAAAAAATACGCCATACTCTCGATATTTCGAACTTCTATATCTTGAAAACCTTTTTATGTCAAAAAAAAAAAAAATTTTCCCCTTAGCATTACATCGCCTCATGATGTTAATTTGAATTCCTATGTCGAAGAATTTCTTCTCAAAATCTTGTTGTGTCGAATATTTTACGAAATAGAAAATGAATTGTTTCAAAAAATCAAAATATAAGTTTATTGTAAACCAATTATTTTCTATTTAAAGCATGATTAATTTTGTCCTTCTTTTAAAAATAAAATTATCATTACTGTATTTAGACTAGTATCCAACTATCAATGCATACATATTTATTAATAGTTATTTCTACGTTTCATGGCTCTACCTTTTAGAGTACCATGTTAGAATACATTTTTCTGCTTTTTAGAACATATTTAGTTCTGAACTTATAATCTCGAAAAGTCGCTAACTCGAATTTTTTTTTAGCGTTCCCTTAACTTTGAAATATCGAGAGTATACTGTATATAGCTTAGTATACTGTATATACTGTTATATTTGACTGATTTCGTTCAAACTATTCTATTTGAGCCGAGATGGCTCAGGGGGTAGAGCGTTCGCCTTTCAATGAGGCGAATCGGGTTCGAATCTCAGTCGATACCAATTCCGCATCTAGCTTGCCCCGACCACAGTGCTGAAGTGAAATATCCTCAGTGGTAGGCGGATCATCGGTTAGAGTCCCCTTGCTGCCAGGCTAACAGTGGGAGGTTCTCGTGGTCTTCCTCTCCATGTAACGCAAATGCGAGTTAGCTCCATCGAAAAGTCCTCCACGAAGGCAAATATCTCCCAATACTCGATCCAGGAGTTCCCTTGTCATCTGGATTGAGTTCAAAATTACATGGCTACGAAGTTGAACATTAGTAGTCGTAAACCCTTAAAATTGGGTCAGCTGCTCAACGACGGTTATAAAATAAAATAAAATAAAACTATTCTAAACTATTTCTGAAACGCAAACTTTGAGGTATATATATATATATATATATATATATATATATATATATATATATATATATATATATATATATATATATATATATATATATATATATTTCAAATGCGCTTTACCAGCTTTATCCATTTTTATTAAACATGAAATTTCGAGCTTCGTACAAAATCAAAAATTCCTTGACAATAATATGTACTTAAAAAAAATATTTCTTCCCTAGACAAAAAAGCCATAAAAAGCGCCAACTCACCAAATGTGTAGAACCTGCACGCAAAAACCTGCTGTGGTAATTAGAATAAGCTGATGTTAAAGCGCTGTCTGTAACCAAACAATCAATGCTTTTCTTGTCCACAAAATTGCCACTCAAATCTTCTTATCAGTCAACCCCATTGTGTGATACATACTACCTTCGCATCGAACAATCGGATTTTTCATTTATTTATTCATCACTTTTCTGTTCGCAAATCCGAAATTACGAAAAAGTAGCAGCTGTTTCGGTCAGAGATAGATCCCGTGTCAAATTTGAACTTTTTTCTTGTTTAAGTTCCTCCCCCCCTCCCCTTTCCTATTGACTGTTACCTATTGAAAAGGTATGTAATCTAACTGCCTATTAACTGGGGCAAAGACGTAATGTTTTGGTTGGAAACACGCGATAGTGTTTAGGTGAAAAAATTGCGGCCTCTCTGTCTAATGGCAGAGGTTTATTTGGTATTTATGGTTTTTATTTGATAGGTTGTTGAATTGGAATAAACACTTGCTGTAAACTGTCAAGTCGTGAAAGAAAATATGAATATATTCATAGGCTATGCTTCTGTTATTTAAATGCAACATAATATGCACAGTTAATTCTTCGAAAAATAACCTAAAATAATTGCGTACGCATCCATACATAACTCTTTTTACATAAAAGTCTGATTTAATTTCGAAACAATATTGGCATTTTTATCTTTTGACATAAAAATAATTTTTATTTTTTTAAAATATGAAGATTAATTTTGTTACTGTATCGATCATTGCGTTTTGAAGCTTAGAAGCAACTTTATTTTTAAAAATGTATGAGAATGCATCAGAATTGATGAAAAAATTCTGCTCAAATAAATTTTTGAAAAAAGGCAGGCTTTACACGCAAAAACTTGTATATTTTAATATTAATGATTTTCCTTTGACAGACTGTTGAATTTGATTAAACAACGCAATCATGAACACGAATGATATACAAATTTTATAATTATGAATTTTAATCATCAAAATAATTATTAGAAATGATAAACGAATTTTATAAACTGATGAATTTCAATAATGAGCATAATAATGATGACAAATGATATACGAATTTTATAAGCTGCTGATTTTGAATAATCAGCATAATAGCGATTATAATAAAAATTCACTGTATTTAATGAAAAATCTAAAGATTGGTGGTTAAAACCGTAAATGTTCCGAATCATTAGAAAATATAAAACAAAATCAATCAATTTCAATTTTAGACAAGAGAAAGGGAACATTTATTTTTTTTTCTTCCTCCGTAAGCAAAAACGATTTAAATTAAATAAAATATTTCAATAACAAACTCTGAAATAGAGAGTATTTTCTAGCTATGCGCCGACTATATATTTTTTTTTCTTAAATTTCACATAGGAATACATATTTATTCATGGTGTTCCGTAAAGTCCGCCCTTAATACGTATTTTAGGAATCCTTATAAAAATGAAAACAAGAAAGACTGCACATTAGATATCATAAAGTGACACTATTTAAGAGAGGATAAAACAAGATGCTATAGAAATATGACTATTTTTAATGTAAAAAAGCTAAAAAAAAAAGTAAATAAATAAATAAAAAATTTAACAATTTTTTGTTTCACAAGAAAAATGGTGACAATTACTTTATATCAAAAGTAGTTTTTCACTAAGTATTTCGCTGAACCAAACCCAAGGATAGTTCTTGTTGTAGTAAAACATCTAGAATGTTCATTATGTTTGGTATAAAGTAGCCACCACCATTTTTTAAATTCAGTAACACTAAAATTTATAAATACACTTAGATATACACATAATAATCAGTAAAGTTACTTTTACGGTGCAGTATAAAGCAAGAATCATAAATTTAGGATCCATATATATAATTTTTCTTAGAATTTTGTCAATCACGCAGCACAAAAAGAAAGCTAATATGAATTCGAACTAGGCTTGGCAAAGCCGAAGTGAATAGAAGTTAAATATTATTAAATTATTTTATATAATTAGCAATAGTTTAATTATTTTATAAATTATAAATTATATAGTAAAATTATTTTATGCAATTAACAGTAGTTAAATTATTTTATAAATTATATAGTAAAATTATTTATGCAATTAGCTGTACACAAAGAGAAAGCTAATATGAATTCGAAGTAGGCTTGACAAAGCCGAAGTGAATAGAAGTTAAATATTATAAAATTATTTTATACAATTATTTTATACAATTAACAGATTTATGTAAATCTTCTTACGAAAAAAAAATATACTTTTGTTAAACCAGTAAAAACATACATGACTTTTATAACAATTCCTCTGATCAGTTTGTCAAATCAGTCCGACAAGAATATTGAAATTACTTGACAAATAATCGACCACAATCAATGTTTTCATTCGATCAGTAAGGAGGACTGAAACTTACTTGGTATTAAATATGATCAGTTTGTCAAATCAATCTGATGAGAAGATTGAAATAATTAACGATAATCTTGCTGAGTAAGTAATGTCGATTGCTAAGCCTAATTAGGTTTCGATGTCCGTCTATATTGCAAATTAAAAATGCTCTTATTTTCAGATATGGTGTTGATAATTGAGTAAACTTACTCATTGTCATTGATTATATCACTTTTCATACACAATTTACCAAAAATTTCCAAAATTTACGAAGCATTCGAAAACGACAACTTGCCAGCCATGGATGGCATTTGATTTGGTGTAAGTTTCATCAATTGTTGCTGTTTGAATTTAACTACACCCTTAAGAGTGTGTTTAAACGCTCTCATCCGTATGAACTTCAAAAAACACACTATCATTAGAATTTTTCAACCTCAAATTCGGATAGGTATTTCACCGTAGTTTTTGCAGTGTATATGTTACCGTCAAAGTTTGAAATCCGGCATCTTATAGAATGCCTAGGCATTGTATATTATAATGCCTAAAACTAACCGGCAATGTATGAAACGATTTATATTTCACACATTTCTTAGACATTCTATAGAATGCCAAATGAGAAACTGTCAAAGTATAAAATACATCTCCGATTCGCCAAGGATTTGTCAAATGTATGTGTAAAACAAAGTGCTTAAAATATTAACTGTCTTGGCATGAAAAATTGCAATGAATGAAAAATGTTTATGTGAAAATTTTGTTTCCCCTTAATAGGAAAGGCATAAATTATGTTTTGTACAACTTTCATTTTTCTTTATGCATTTTGAATAAATTTTTTTAATGGCACTCTCATTATATTTTCAGAATAACATTTTTATTTTTGAGAAAGGCACATCATTTACAAATAACCTCATCAGGACGTTTTTTCGTACTTTGCCCAAATAGCATTTGTCATTCTATAGAATGCCTAGGTATTATATACTTTGCCCAAATAGTATTTGTCATTCTATAGAATGCCTACGTATTATATACTTTGCCCAAATAGCATTTGTCATTCTATAGAATGCCTAGTTATTATATACTTTGCCCAAATAGCATTTGTCGTTCTCTAGAATGCCTAGGTATTATATACTTTGCCCAAATAGCATTTGTCATTCTATAGAATGCCTAGGTATTATATACTTTGCCCAAATAGCATTTGTCATTCTATAGAATGCCTAGGTATTATGTACTTTGCCCAAATAGCATTTGTCATTCTATAGAATGCCTAGGTATTATATACAATGCCTAGGCATATTATAGAATGCCGACGTTTCATACCTTGCCGGTAACATATACAATAAAATCAAATTCCTTACTAGGCTAAATTTACCACGAGGACTATAAGTTTAAATGTCGGATATAAAAGCTAATTTAAGATTATTAATGATAAAAGATTATGAAAAATCTTCATTCCTCTAAATAAATGTTTTAAAAATAGTTTTTTATAGGTATTTTATACCTTTACAAAATTTAATTATTTAGAAAAAAAGTTTTATTATTTAGAGAAAAACAATTGGGAACCGCTGAACTAGATTGTTCGGAAAGTTCAAATGATTTCTATAAAACTATAAAAGCTATAACAATTCTGAGAGTGATCGTCTTTATCTCCCTAAATGTGAACGATGTTTGCTTTCGCGCCTATTGACTAACTTTGTAAAGAAAACACTTTTACAGAATAATCAAAGAAAAAACTTATTGAAAGGAAAACTTTTAACAAGTGACGCCACCAATTTTCTTAATAAGCCACTCATTTTTCATTTTATTTTTGAAAATATGATTATAACGAAATTAAAGAAAATTGTTAAACGAATAGGAATAAATGAATTTAAAAACCAATGATTAAAACGAAAACTGATTACAATGGAAACTTTCAACAAGTGACGTTAATAAATTTGTTAATCATTTTTTTTTTTTTTTTTTTTTTTTTTGAAAATATAGCCTTGTATTCAAAAAAAATTAATTAAACGTAAATTAAAAATCTAATAAACAACGTATGAAAAATAAAAATTTTAAAATAATTAAAAATGGTTTTATAAATTATAATGGAAAGACAGTATCCAATAATTGATAAAAGTCGCCATGATTCATTGAATAAGTCAAAAGCGATGTTTAATTATTATATTAGACAGGTGATCTGAAAAATTTGATAATATTTTCTTAAAATAGCATTTCGTTACAAACCAGAAATATTTAGTTAATTTTATTCATATATCAGTTTTGGTTTAGTTTTTCAGGGTCATAATTTCAACAATAAATTAAACAATTTATGTTTAATTATCAACTTATAAAACATAATAAGTTCAATAAAATATTTTAGAGATAACTACTTTTGAAAATTAATCTAAATATTTCTTATTTATTCTTTTAAACCAGGGATGGGCAAACTTTTTTGGTCGAGGGCAAAAAATCGAGAGAAAAAAGTTTGGTGGGCTGAGTAAAAACTTCTAAAATAAAAAAACAATTTTTAATTCAAATATTTAATGAGATGAATGAAACTGCGATTTCATTTTTTAAAAGTTCCTTATATTGAGGTTCGAAGTGAGATGTGCTTATTTTAAGGAATGAGGCTAAATGCTTGTCTACTTCTGAAAAGATTTTTCTAAGGTTCATAGTTCACATGTATAAGATGAAGCAAACATGGCGCTGACTTTCTGGGCGTGAGATATTAAATTTTGGAAACTAACTTTTGGTAATGATTTGTAAAACTCAAACTTTAGCATGTTTAAAACAATAATAGTGTGCAATCTTTCTATACTCAATAAATAAGGTTAGAACTCGCACCGGCAGAAAAGTCCGCTCGTTGGAGCTTAAAATGCGCTGTCTGCCACATGTGAAGCACAATTCACCTATGTTAGATTGATTCCACATGACTTATTCTCGAGAAAGACAAACGCTCGTTTGAGATAATCTGCGGCTATTCCATAAAGAACTTCTGCTTTCAACATTTTACCAATTGAAGCTGTCTGTGCTAACTATTTCCATCAATTCCACCAATAAAGAAAGTAAAAAGGTCATCAGTACTTTATTAAAAAAGAAAGAACAAAAATTGCTTTAAACAAAGTAGACAAAATAATGGATGTATAATTTATCTTGTTCATATTCGCCACTGATCGGCAAGTTAAAATTCTATCCGCGGGCCGGATAAAACCTTCCGGCGGGCCACAGTTGGCCCGCGGGCCGTAGTTTGCCCATCCCTTTTTTAAGCAATAGTTAAAGTTATTTGTAAAAATAGTGAATGGTTTGATAAGAAGTTTTCAAAAATTTTGAAAATTAGGTATGAAATTAATTTTTAACTACAGTAATTCTTCTTCTTATTTTTTTTTTTTTTTTTAAATCTATTTTTATTGTTATTTGGTTTTCTTATTACAGTATACGCTCGATGAAGGGACACTAAAAAAAAAAATAGATAACAAATTCAGAACTAAATATGTTCTAAAAAGTAGAAAAATATATTCTAACAAAGTAGTCTAAAAAGTAGAGTCATGAAACATAAAAATAACTATTATAAAATATGTATGTAATAATAGCTATAAGTCTAAATACAATAATGATAATTTTATTTTTAAAAGTGAGACAAAAGCAATTATGCTTGAAATAGAAAATATTTAGTTTACAATAAACTTTTATTGTGATTTTTCTGAAAAAATTCATTTACGATTTCGTAAAATAATCTAAATAACAAATTTTTGAGTAATTAATATTATGCGGATATGTAATGCCTAGGGTAAAAACTTTTTCTTGACATAACAAGTTTTTCGAGATACAGAAGTTCGATATATCGAGAGTAAACTGTATAACTCCTCTTTTAGTCAAAACACAAGGAAAAGAGCTTTTTCTAATTATAAACAAATTTCAAGATTTTATCATAAAATTATAAAGAAAGAAAAAAAAAAAACATTAGAACGGTCTTCAATAGTAGTTATTTTTAACTGGACTTTTTTAGAAGTGGTATTCCAATATTTGAACAAATTCTACAAATCTAGAAATCATTCATTTTTTCCCTATGAAATTTATGCTACTCAATAGTAAAAGCAATGCATATTTGAAGAATTTAAGTTCATACAGTTATGAAATATAAATGATTATTTTTTTAAACAAAAAAATGCCTTGAAAAATTTCACTTCCGCACATGGGTCAAAATAATCGATCTGATTCCAGCATCTATTACATCATTTCTCCACAGCAGCAATCCAATTTCCATTGGGTGAAAAGACGCGAAGTAGGCGGAGTTTGAGTACAACCACCGATTGGCCACTCACATCATCAGATCGAAGAAAAGAGAGCGTAATTGGCCGAGATTTGCGCTCTTTCTCTTCTAATAACGTGAAACCAATAAACTTCGCCAATTTGGCTAATTATCTGAGGAGCAAATCCAGTTAGGTATTGGAAACGCGTTCATCTCCTTGCCAATCTTTATTTGATTGCGTAATTCAATCCCAGACATATTGGGACTCCTGATATTTTATTATCTTGTGTCACGCATTTTGTCTCTTGTTTGCGAAACATAGCGGCAGAGATAAAAAAAAAAGGTAAGAAAGAGTGAGAGAATAAAAATATTAAAATTAGTTCTAGTAGATTAAATAAGTTCTGAAACAGTTTCCAATAAATTCGAAAATAAGTATATATATATAAAGCAACTTTTTAAAATTATTTTTGGTTAAAAAAATACATTTACATATCTTTTTAAAAGGTATTGAATTAACGCATAATTAATAACATTTAAAATGCAATTAAAGTACTACAGTGAATGAACTGATAATGAGAAAAAGATTAATTTTGGTGGGATGGGGAACATTGTGCATTTTTCTCAAAAAAAGATTTTTTTGTTTTTATATAATTTGTCAGTAGACACATTTGATAACATTTATTCTAAGAACAAATTTAAGCTCGCAAAAGTGTGAAAGATATAACGCGTTTTATATAACTAACCCGCATTTGCATTACATGAAGAATAAAACCGCAAAACTCTTTCACGGTTAGCCAAACGGCAAAGGGATTCTAGTCCATGATCCGTATACCACTGAGCAGGGATGCACTGCTTAGTGGTAGACAAAAGTTTTTATGAATTTGTAGCGAATTATAGAGTAAAACTTGTAGAATATGTAATGATTTCGCTAACTTTTCACAAGTCTCACACAACGAGGTAATTGCAAATAAATTGTATACTATATGAGACTTTGAATTTTTGATACGTAGTGGTGGGGAAAAAAAACTTAAAACCAAATTTGCTAAACTAAAAGCAACTTAAACTTCTTTACCACTAGAAAATATACATATTGTTTACAAAGTGGAGCCTCTCTGCATTAGGGATATTTTATGCCAGCACTGTGGTCGGTGAGAGCCGAGTGTGAAATTCGTATCTACCAACCATCGCTGCGATTCGAACCCGAACCATCTTATTGGGAGACGAGGGTACTATCTCCTAAGCCACCACGGCTCAAAATGTTCAGGGTTTTTATTTTATAACCGTCGTTAAACAGCTGACCCAATTTTTTGAGTTTAAGAATACTAATGTTCAACTCAGTAACCATGCTATTTTGAACCCAATCCAGAAGACAAGGGAACTCCTGAATCAACTATTAAGAGAAATTTGTCTTCAAGGAGGACTTTTTAATGGAATAAACCCACCTTTGCTTTACATGGAGTGGAAAACCAAGAAAACCTCCCACGGTTAGCCTTATGGCAAGGGGACTCTAACCCACGATCCGTCTACTACTACTGAGGATATTTCACGCCAGCACTGTGGTCGGTGCAAGCCAGATGCGGAATTCGTATAGACCAGCCATCGCTGGGATTTGAACACGGTCCACCTCAATGGAAGGCAAACTCTCTATCTCCCAAGTCACCACGGCTGTCGAGGGTTTTTGACAAAATTATCGAAACACTTTTATATCAACTCTATGTAAGCAAACTTTCTTTCAGCAGCAAATGTTTTAGGAAGGTTTTATAGGGCAAAATTTGATGCTTGAAGCTGAACTATGATCTGTCTACCACTGACGATATTTTAACGTCAGTATTAATAATATTAATAGTTTAGGGTTTTCAAAATTTTGAAAAATGATTCTACTTTTTCAGAAGTGTCCCCTGTGAAAACTGATACTACTGGCCATTAGCCAATAACAAAATTCCTAATTTTTCCCGATAGGAAAATATCAAATTGAGATTCATGCTTTTTTTGGGATGCCTTAAAGCGATTCCTATAATCACGAATTATGAATTTCTCGTTTAAGTAATAGCTTTTTTTGATATTAGATCAAGTTCCAAATTTGTTCGCTAATCTCTCTTTTAAAGAAGTGTTTTCAAAGCTCTGTCACCACATTAAATAATACTTTTTTGTGAATGATATGCTATTTTTATAAACAGCTGTGAATTCGCAGCAATTATTTGTGACCATTAGGTCAAGTTTAGCCTGTCTTCAGTCAGCATCCTCTATGTTATTTCTGATAATAGAGTAGAATTTCATTAGGAAAAAAGCAACATGTTTGTGAAAATGAAAAACATTCGCTATCTGGTTTTTAATATATCAAAATTTGGATGTAATAAAAGTATTTAAAAATTTGGTAGCATGGTGAATAATGCAACAAATGAAAGTACATAAACGTGCATACGATATAGTACTAAATGGAAAGTACTCAAGTCCAGTCCCAACGATTAATTTTTTTTTTATTGTTGCATGATTTTTTTTATCAGATATTAGGAATTTTTGTATCACTGATTTAAAATCTGCAATTGGTTGCTCTCTATACGTAACAATTTTTTTCTTCAAAAATGACATTTTTATCCCTTTTTTTTTTCTTTTTTTTTTTTAGAAATGTACAAGTTTAAAAACATTATTTATTTATATATATAAGAGACCGCATTAATGTTACGACGAACTACTAAGGGTTCTAGTTAAGACACATAATCAGGATTAAAATTGCATATTCCCGAAAATGTAGTCTATTATGAACTGTTTCTTCTTCTGAACTGATCATACTACTAAAGAGCTCGCTAGCTTCATACGACATTTTCAGGACTATATTTATACTAAATTTTAATCCCAATGATCTGCTCTAACTCTTCTAGAAATGTGTGACAACATTTACGCGATCCCCTGTAATAATTCTCACATCTGAATCAGGCAGTATCAAGCATTTGCATAAATGATAAAATATATATATATATATTCTCCTGTGTTATTCATTAAGTTTGATCAGGTTCATCTAGGTCGAGAAACCTTGCCAAATTGTCCAAAAACAGTCTAATAACTATAAAAATAATTAATTCATTTGTCCTTACGGTGAAATGTAAGTTTAAAATAATAGCTTTACCTCAAGTATGAAGTTCCTTTTTTCTTTCTAAGAACAGCTTCGAAAAATGCTCTAAAATAATTTCAGATTTCGAAAAAAATATTTAAATGTATTTTACTATTATTATTATTATTTTATGCTTTTTTTTTTTTCAGATTTCACATGGATCTCATCATAATGGAATACCTGCAAGCGAGATAGTGCTGGTATCTTGATCCTGATTGATTGATGAAATGTGGCATTTGTTTACGTTAGCAACTGTTCTTTCCATTCTCCTTCGAGTAAACCAAGCCCATCAGGTTTCAATTCTTTTAAGTAAAACATTCTATGTTCTAACGCAAAGATTCTTTCACAACGTATTTGAATCCATGTAGAACGTAAACTAATTATGCATTGAAGTTGTCAGATACTCAAAGCAAAAATATATTCCAGTTACAATAAATTACATAATCAAATAATAAATCTAAAAATAATAAAATTTAAAAGATGTAGCCGAGATAGAACTATATTCCACCAAATTTGACGCACGATATGGCGTTGTATTTAATTAATTTCAGGTTAATTAACATTCTATCTCATGTGGAGAAAATCAGCTCTACTTTAAAAAGCAATTTTTCATATAAACGATCAGCTGGCGCTGACGTCATAGTTCACATGTGTGGATTTCACTTGATCTTCTTCTTGAAGTGCTAATACTCAAATGCACATTTTGAAAGGATTATTTGAAAATATTTTTTGATCAGATTTCACATGCACCTTACCGTAATTAAATACCCTTTTTTTTATAGTACGTGTGATAGCTTTTTATCATTCTAATGCTTCCAAAACTTGTTTACAATAACTCTAAAATAGCATCTTTTTTTAAAAGAAAATAAACTATTTTAAGCAAAAAGCAAACAAAATTGGGCTTTATTTTTAGTTTTATTACCTTTCTAGTCAATTAAAATCTTTCTTTAAAAGTGATAAAATTCAATCTTTTAAAATGAATGCTTATGAAATAAAACTTTTATACTTTTAATAAAATCTAGAAAGAGGCTTACTCAACACAAGCCTCAAAGAGAAAACCTCATAATTTAAATTTTTAACTCCAGCAATTTATTTTCCAGAATTAATAACGCTGCAATCTGGAGAAACAACAAGAACAAAAAAAATAACATCACAGGGAGAAAAAAACATTTCTCATAAAATTAAATTTGCTCCTCGTCGCATAAATTATCAAATCAATTTTATCTGTTCTCCGTGATTTCCCTCGCGAGCCATTTCACGCGACATCTCGTTTGTCCGCGAGAATTTCAGAGATAGCAAGAACGATGTTGCCAGATTCGTGAAACTCGACTTTACGAAAAAATAAATGGAAAACAACAACAACATTTAAATTCAAATCCCAGTGGAGGATCACGTTCTTGAATAAAACAGTGCTCGTTCATTGCAAAATACACCATGTTTACGATGGGAGAGGCTTGATTATGTTTTCTTTGATAAATTGCCGAAATATTAAGAACCGTAAAATAAAGTTGGCTTCCTTTAAAAATTGTCTCCTCTTTACAGAAAGAAAAATTATGCAAATTGAATCGGTTCAAATAAATGAATTTGTTCTTTTTTTTAAGGTAATTGAAAAGAAAGGCAGTTTCAATCATAAATTTTTATTATAAATTGCATCTAAGAAAAAGAACGTAAGCTTCTCATTTCCACAAATTCATTAGTTTATCAGTTCCTTTGAGTGAATAATGGGACACATTTAGGCGAGGGAAAATTTTTAATATTCTAAAAGTTTGCGGTAAATTAAGTTTTATCAAATGTCTTATTTAACTGCTTCATAAGAAATGAGATATATTAGCTTTAAATGATTAATAATAGGGACTTTTAAGTTAGCTTCCGTACGTTCCCGTACTTAAGATTGAAGCAACTGCGCATGCTCGCATTCATTTTAGATGCTTACGTTGTGTTGGAGTGATTAACGCTACAAGCACGCTGTTAATCGATGTTATGTGTTGTTTTCTGTTTAAGCCTACCTTTGAACTAAAAAACATAGACATGGAATGCGAATGTGAAGAAATGTATTGGTGAATTTGAGAAATGAATAGTGTGACCTTTTAATCATTAGAACATTCCATAAAAAAATAATTTCATTGGTTTTTGTTTAATATTATGATTGTCTTATTGCACTAGTTCAATTAGAAAATAAATAACTTTTCGCTATTTTAAAATGATACTTATTTAAACTATACATTTTAGTTAAAAGAAGTTAAATAATCAATAGAAGTTCAATAATATTTTTTTAAATATTAATAATAATATTAAGAATAAAATGCATTCTTTATCGCTGAATTCATCAAAATCTATAATCTACCCAATTTTTCTGCTCACAGATCAGCAGTTTTACCTAGAGCAAATCATCTTAAATCATATGCCACTGCTTTAAAGAAATACTTTACATCCATTGTAAATGTTTGATTTGATTTTGTGGTCAAAGTTAAAATGATATTCCACTACGTTAGAGCGTGTTTAACTTACGGATTTTTGCTAAATCCCTTATTTTCACTTATGTTAGTTTGATACTTTTTTACGGGGTGTATGCGCATTTCACCAGTACTCACACATGAGCACTAGTGTGCATGCGCAATTGATTGCAATCTTACGTTCGGGGGGTACGGAAGCTGGTGTCAATTAGCGAAATTTCCCTACTAAAACAAAACGTGCATTTTTAGATGTGTACTTTGAAACGAAAATAAATTTATTAGATGTCTAATTATTTAAGGTTCGAGTTCTTTGGCGTTATCTAAAAATGCAATAAAAGTAAGTTTTAAATCAAGCACACTTTATAAATTATTGGTTACAGCTAGATATTCCGAGGGAAAAAATCAATGCTTGGTAAGAATCACGATGACTGATGGAATAGAGCGATTGCCTTCCAATGAGGTGAACTGGGCTAGCTGATCGATTCGAATTCCGCAACCTGCTCGCACCTACCACAATGCTGACGTAAATTATCCTGAGTGGTAGACGGATCATGTGTTTGAGTCCCAATTCCCTCAGATTAACCGTGGGAGGTTTTCGTGGTTTTTCCCTCCGTGTAACGCAAATGCCGGTTAGTTCCATCAAAAAGTCATCCACGAAGGCAAAACTTCTTTTAATACTTGATCCAGGAGCTCCTTTGTCTTCTAGATTGTGTTCAAAATTACTAGGCCACGGAGTTAAATATTGGTAGTCGTAACCTCAAAATTCGCTCGGTTGTTAAACGATGCTTTCGTAGCAATAAAGCACTTAAAAGTTTAATTGAACAGCTAAACAAGCTTTTTTGTTGTAAATAAAAAATTTTAAAATTATTTAAAAATTGAAGAGCGTTATCAGACCATTTCTTAGTATCTAAAAATGGTGTCGTCCATTTTTCTTGAAATTTTTTTTTTTTTAAATTTGAGCTTCAAAATGTTTGAATTCGTTATTATTGAGCTACTACTGTTCTCCATGTTCTCGCAACACTAGTCGTATTTTCGTCTAAATTGGCAAATTTTCGATAAAAATTTTTGGCACTTGAAAGGATCAATACATTTTTGCATGTTTAAAATAATTTTACATTTGATAATCTTTTTAAATCTTTTCGAAAAATTAGCGTATATAAAATTAAAAAGCATTTTCTTTTTTTTTTTTTTTTTTTTTTTTTTTTTTTCAGTTTTGGACAATTCAATTGTGCCATTTCGTTTTAAGAACTTTGAACGAAACGCGTTTTCCTCAACGCGAGTGCTGTTTGTTTCTGTCTCTAATAACTAACCTTGTAATGAAAACACTTTTACAGAAAAGTCAGAGAGAGAATTAGTTGGGAAAAAAGGCAATTAAAAAAAAAAAATTGGAAAAATAACTATGCCTGAAAATTTTTTTACGATGATGATATATTATACATTTGTTTTAAATGTCAATGTATGTAGTCAAAATCATTGCAAGAAAAAAAATTAAAAAAAGAAGACATGCTGAAAACTACCAGTTTTTCTGAAATATATTTACTATTATAAAAATATTTTTCCGTAAATTGTGAACGTCAACGCCATTCACGTCAATAAGAAATGTTAGAGAGTCATAATAATATGCAGCTAACACAAGCAGGGATTTAAAAGCAGCGCATCACGATAAACAACGAGATCAAGAAAAAAATTATAAGAAGGAGACAATTTTTAGAAAGTAATTAATGAGTTGCTTTTTGTTGAGATAAGTTTTCTTGTATTTAAAGTTTATACAAACCCTTTATGGGTATTTCAATTTATTTTTGCAAGGTTTATAATACACAACAAGGTAGTTAAGCTTTAATGTGAGATTCTTTGTTTTTTAAATTTGATTTTAAAAATTTTCCACACCATTACATGTAAATGGTTTAAATATTCATATGAAACGCCGCTTTGTTCCTACTCCTACGGGAAACTTTTAAAATGCTGGCAAAATTACTAAAAAATTCTGAAAGCTTTAGTTTTTAATTCTCTACCACTCTATAAAATATTTTGCAGAAGGAGTTGTAGTTGGCAGCCCTAGCTATGTATTAAAAGTGTTTTTAAATAAAACTGCACTAAAAATTGTTCCAATTATTTAAAACTTCAAAATTTGAATGAAAAGTGTAGAGGATAAAAATATTCTACAAAGCGATTAGTCACCATAATGTTGTTGTTGTTGCTTATGCCCACTTGACCAACAGAAGCATAAAATCAAGTCCATGAACTCATCCAAAAAGTTTCCAAAGCCATGCACTATTGCAGCAGGTTTGGAAACCAGGTGGCTCTTCTGGCAGCCAATACACGATAGGATGTGGGCAGGAGCAGACTGGTTCACATTGCACTTAGGGCAGGGTGGGTAGACTTTAAGGCCCGCAACGTGACATTGGGATCGAGTATGTCCGCTGCTACGAGTCTGGCAAACACCGTTTGGACACGCCTATTGCTTGCCCTGATCAGAGCAGGACCAGGCCGGTCTCCCCCATCCCAATCATGCACAGGAGCTTTTTTCCAACAGGAACCAATATCTTGCCTAATCCGGGTTGCTATTTCTGAGAAAGTAAGAAGGTCATCGCCAGCAGTATCTCTATGGCTGCCCTCATGGGCGAGACCGTCTGCAATTTCATTCCCATAGACATTCACGTGCGACGGTACCCACTGAAAGAAAATCCTAATGTCGTGACTCAAGCAATTTAGAAGCTGGACAATGTTTGTCGTTCTGTCACCATGCCTCCACCATTCAGACAGATGCTATATGGAGCTACGGCTGTCACTCAGAATCCATACATCTGAATCGACATTGTCAGCAATGCAAAATTTCACAGCTTCCTCAATAGCTATTAGCTCTGACCTAAAAACCGAGCAAAAATCAGGATTTTTGATACAGATCTTGATACCAGTCCCCTTTGAGATGAAAATTCCACTACCCGAGATAGCACCAGTACCCATGCTACCGTCAGTGTAGATCTGTAAAGCATCATTTGGAATTTCATGAATAGTCTCCAAAGCAAGCTGTTTGAGATACTCTGGGTGCTGTAAGCCCTTGTTGGTATACGGGCATAAATCCGTTCTAAAGAAGACGCGTTCGTGGAACGAAGTCACCATAATAAAAAATACATTTACTAAAGCGGGTAGTCATATTTTTAGGAAAAATTTAAAAGACTAACAGAAAAAGATCAATGAAATAAAATATTTTAACTTATTACTATCGACCAAAATTATTTGTAAATTGACTATCTGCAAAATATTTGTCAATTAAACTGTCAACTGCATTCTTAGAGTAGACACGAGGTCGAAGCCTATGAAATTAACAATAATCTCATAAAACATCAACTACTTTTAACATTTTTCCAGGTTATTTCCACCCTGAATAGTCAAAAAATAAATGAAATTAATAAAATTTCAAATGATTTGAACTAAACTGCTACGAGAATACTCAATGACATAATATACGTGAACATATATTGATATGTTACAAAATTGTACCCCTAGCAGGCCCGTGCTCAGCGATAAAAGCTATTAAAAAACTTAAAATATCCTGCTCTAAAATTATTCTTTAACTCAATTACAGTAATCAGATATAAATTTTCTTTAAAAAATTACATTTTCTAATCAGTGTTCTCATTAGCATCAAAAGACTTTCAATAAATTCTATTTGGCGATAATTCGATCAAAATTCGGAGTCAACTCAAAATTAAAATCGGAAACTTTTCTTCGAAATACGTGTTCAGCGTAGTGATAAGTCTAAAACGTTTTAAAATCCCCTTTCTCATTCCTAAATTTGCAAATTATCAAGCTTTTTAGAATGCATCTGGGGAGAAAATCGAATCACGTTTCCTCCCATTCTCGCCATCTAGCGGTTAGAGAAAGAACGGCTCTTTTAAAAATCTCAAGCGGAAATACCAGACACGCGCAATAGTGATTGGAAAGACGGGAAAATATTAAAAAAATTTATCCTCGCTTAACTTTATCGTCTGCTTTGAATTTTACCAGCAGTGCCGAAAGGGGAAAGAATCACTTTGATAAGTATAAAAAAAGGGAAAAAAGCGGAGAGTTACAAATGATAAAGAATAGCCTGAAACATGAGAGATTATAGGGACTATATATTTAAACCCCTTTTTTATCTATAGCCCTCATAATTTATTTTTATCACTTCATTTCATTTTATTTTATAATCTTCGTTTAACAACATTTTCAAGTTTACGACTATCAATGTTCAACTCCATAGTCATAACGTTTTAAACCCAACAAAGAAGAATAGGGAACTCCTGGATCAAGCATTGGGACAAACTAGTCTTCTTGGTGGACTTTTTGATGAAACTAACCCACATTTGATACATAGAGAAGAAAACCATAAAAACCTTCCCACGGTAAGCCGACAGCAAGGGGATTCTAACCCATGATCTACCGCTGAGGATATTTTACGTCAGCACTGTCATAAATATGAGCCGAGAGGAGAATTCGTATCGACCAGTCATAGAAGGGATTCGAAACTGGGTCACCCCAATGGGAAATGAGCGCTCTATCCCCTGAGCCACCGTGACCTTTATGTTTATCATTATCAAAAAATTATAAACATAATACAAATATGCAGTTAATGTAAAGTACTCAATGAAATGTGAGTGATTTAAATGGTATATTACAAGGCTTAAAAATTATATAGCTCGATTAATAAAAAAATTTCCGATTGGACGTGTAATTTTTATCTTTAGAATGTTATTAAAAATATGTGTTATCAAACCCACAGTCAATCGAAAATATCGTAAAATATAGATTAAGCACCTTTTCATATTTAAACGAAGATAGCCACAATGGAAGTGTGGTAGTTCCAAAAGATGAGAAAAATATATTTTACATAAATTATCTTGCATATCCATGCATTGCCTAAATACTGTGCATGCATTTGCTAAATAATACTTCCTTTTGATGGCAATGATTTTTTGTGAATTATAATGCTTTGTATTTAATCCAGCAATGTTTTTTTGTGCTTAATACTTCTTTATTAATCGTAATAACTATTTCTTTATTAATCAGTCTTAATATTTCTTTATCAATCATGCTTAATACTTCTTTATCAATCATGCTTAATGCTTCCTTATCAATTATGCTTAATACTTCTTTATTAATCAAGCTTAATACTTCTTTATTAATCGTGCTTAATACTTCTTTGTCAATAATACTTAATAATTCTTTGTCAATAATAATTAACACTTCTTTATCAATCGTGATTACTACGCCTTTTTCAACTTAATTAATAGGATTTTAACTTCTTTAATAATCAAGCTTATTACTTTATTAATCATATTTAATACTTCCTTATTAATCATGATTAATACTTCTTTATCAATAATAATTAACACTTCTTTATAAATCGTGATTAATACGCCTTTATCAACTTAATTAATTGGATTTTAACTTCGTTAATAATCACGCCGAGTACTTTTCTATTATTCATGATTAATTCTTCTTTATTTATCATGTTTAATACTTCTTTATTAATAATTCTTTATATTTTTTTATACTAATATTTCTCACTCCCTCTCTCTCTCTCTCTCTCTCTCTCTCTCTCTATATATATATATATATATATATATATATATATATATATATATATATATATATGTGTGTGTGTAAATGGGGGGGTTTAGAGGAATGGACAGTTTTTTTCGATGATTGAAATATTTAATAATAAAATGAATTTACATATATGATTAAATATGAAATGTTTGAGGAAATTATGATAGTTGAAAAATATGGGCCGTCTGCCCCGTTTTCGCAAGTATAAGGCTTGGCTACAAAGTTCATTCTTCCAGCAACAAACGAAAAGTGTTTCTTTCGATTAAAAAGGAATGGTGGTGGAGCTGGGGAAGTTGTGGCGCTGGGGTGATGGAGGCAGAGGAAGGGGTGAGAGGCAGTTCTTTTCCTCATCCTGCACTCGGGTATCTTGACTTCTTGTGTCCTCACAATCATGAACGAGTTTCCTGAAATATTAAATAAAAAAAGAAAGCAGTATCTAATTTTACATAAGCATATATATATATATATTGATGATGCTGATTATGAAGTTCAAGGTTTCATGAAATCTACTGCGGTGGATGTGATGCTTGGCCCCTCATGGCCAGGGATTTTTTGGACGTCATAACGGCCTTTAGGTTTCACAGCCGTTACCTGGTAGGGTCCAAGATATTTTTTTCTTAATTTAAGTCCAGTTCCGAATTGAGTCCGTTTTATAGCAACTAAGTCTCCTTCTTTGTAGATGTTTGGTTTTTTTCTATGCTTGTTAAAGTTCTTTCTCCTGTTGCACTTTCAGAATATTCTCTCGCGCTTTTTCTCGTAGTTCGTTTCTTTCACTCATTATAAAATTCTCTTATTCATTGTTCAAGATTTCTTTGATGTGCAGGTCAAGATTGTTTTTTAGTTTTACACCAGTTAAAAGTTCGAAGGGGTTAAAGTTTGTGCTTCTTGACACGATACTGTTAATTATTGTTTGCACTGATGGGACAAATTTATACCACTTTTCAGGGTCATTTAAGGATAACTTTGATAATATGGGGATCAGTATTTTGTGTATTATTTCTACCTGTCCATTTCCTCTACTTACACCTGTTGTGATTTTATAATGTTCGATGTTTTCATTAGTACAATACGTTTCAAAGTCTTTTGAGGTAAAACTGTCAGTTATGATTCTTCTCGGATTTTTTTGTGTTGTCAATTTTGTGATTGCTGTTGTTGATTTGGTGGGGTAAAGCCACACGAATTTAGTAAATCCGTCTACAACAGTTAATATGTGCTGATAACTTTTATTAGTGGATGGCAGGGGACCTATATAATCTACATGATAAGTATCGAGGGGAATATTATCTTTTGGGATGGGGTTAAGAAATCCTTCGGCTTTCCCTAACTTTCTATTACATAAAATACACTTAACGCAATTAGCAATAATTTTCTCGGTTTTATCTCTAAGTTTTTTAATATAGTACTCCTGCTTATATATATATATATATATATATATATATATATATATATATATATATATATATATATATATATATATATATATATATATATATATATATATTACTTTTGATAGGATATTGCGGTCACTGCAAAGGTCATAAAAAAACTTATCGCTTTATCTAATAAAAAGAAGGAAAAAAAACCGACTGATTGTATTTTTTTTTTTAAAGGTAAAATGATGATAGGTTTTCGAATTCACCTTATCAAGATACGAGATGATGATAATAATTTATATACTTTTGTTAAACGAAAATGTTTTGATGATTTTATTTATCAAATTCTCACCATACAGTTCATTATGGGATGAAATCGTGTACCGTGACAAAATGCAAGTCACTAGAATCATCACATAATATATACATAACCCCTTTCATTTCTGTTCAGATAGAGCATATGTTACCGCAGAAAATATCATCAACTGCAGGATGAAAACCCTAAATACTTTTATTCTCATTCCCCACAGCCCTTTGCTTAATTGCTGGGGCTCAGCTGGTTGCGAAAATCGCTCCATTAGGCCAATACTGCAACAACCAATAAGCTCAGCCAACGCATTCTATGAGTTTAAATATGGCAGCTTTGATCGTTTTTTTTTTTTTCCGCCTCTTCTACATCAATAAAATCTGAAAACCTCAATATTCTTTTTTCCCATTTTTTTTCTCCTTCCTTCAAATTGCATGCATTAAATCCTTCGTCTTGAAAGTTTTAGTTCGTATGGAGAAATTTATTGTTATGGAAGTATATGGTTCCGTTAATTTCTTCATTTTTCAAACGACATTCCGTTTCTACTCGTTCAAAGGAAATAACTGAATTTAAAAGGTGTAGTTTTGTTTATTGTGAAGTAAGCGAAGATAGCTCCTTTGTAATACTAATATTTTATTGAACATATTTACATTACAAGTTGGTTTAAATTACGAGAAACATCATCACAGCAGGTGATGAGAAAAATACTGGCAGGCTGCTTGACTTGTCCTTCATCTGTTCATATAAAAGATAATTGATACTTATCGGCATTTGGTAAAGAAAAAGGATACGAGTGTTGGCATTTGGGACTCTGTATGATTACAGTCAAATCTGATATTTAGGTTAGATTAGAGAGCTGAAGAAAAATTCATAGTCTGATAAATGACGGTAAAAACTGGGGAAGTCCAGTTTTTACCCTCAAGTGAGTCAAGTCCTACTTGAGTCAATGGTGAATATAAAATTGAGATGTGTACAACATTATATACAGGTATAAGAAATAAGTGAAAATAAGAAATATGAATATTTACAATATATACAAAATATATAATATGAGTGCCTCTGCTAAAACGATGACCAGTAACTGATGACCAGTGTAACTGAATGACTGTTCATATGGAAATCGCAGGGATTCGGCACATACAACAACGCTCCCTATAGTTCGTTGCGATCGCGAATTGATTAAAGACAAACAGATAATAAAATGAAATAAACTTGATTTTACTATGAGCGGCGAACCCATCACCACACAGTATCCCCCCAGTGACAAAGTCACGATACCAATAATGATTGTTTAAAAACAATCATAAAATACAAAGTAGTAAATTGAAATATATGTCTTAATTGGGGAAAATTTTTTAACTTGGAAATTGGAATACAATTAATAGATACAAAATATTTAGATGCTTTTATATTACATACTCTTTAACTAAATATTTTGGGAAATACACACGGCGACCAGATTTTGTAACAATTGGCTTCTCTTCCTTTGTTGGAGATAATTGCTTTTCGACCATTGGAATTGTATTTACTTTTAATTTCTCAAAAATTTGAAAAGCTGGTTTAATTGTATCTATTGCGACAGTTATTTTCTTATTATCATGAAAATCAATAACAAAGGTTTTATCAGAACGTTCAATTACCCGGTGTGGTCCGGTGTATGCAGGTGATAGTGGAGGACGAATTTTATCTACTCTTAAAAATATATGAGAACAAGATTTTAAATTAGGATTAATATAGAAGTTATTTTTATTGTGTGCTGATGCTGCTACAGGACTTAATTTTCTCATTGCGGCCATTAAATTTGTGACATAATTTTCTGTTACTGGTGAAGATAAAGAATTTCCGTTTAAAAGATCCGAAGGTAGACGCAAGGTAAGGAAGTACCATAACCATAGAAGTACCATAAGGTATGGTAAGGAAGTACCATAACCATAGAAGTACCATAAGGTATGGTAAGGAAGTACCATAACCATAGAAGTACCATAAGGTATGGTAAGGAAGTACCATAAACAAGTTGTGCACAAGATGCATTAATATCAGCTTTTAAAGCTGTGCGAATACCCAATAAAACAATTGGTAAAATTTCGGTCCATTTATTATTTTCCTGTGCTATTATAGAACTTTTAAGTTGTCTATGAAATCGTTCTATCCTATCATTCCATTACTTTGCGCGTGATATGAAGTAGAGTGGATGTGGTTACTGCCTAAGATATTAGTGAGATTTCGAAAAAGTGTTTATTCAAAATTTCGGCCTTGATCGGTAGTTATAGTAAGGGGTGTGCCAAATCTAGAGATCCAACCGTGAATAAGTGCTTTTGCGGTAGTCTCGGCAGTCATATCCGTAGTAGGGATAACTTCTGGCCATCTCGTGAATCTATCTATTATTGTAAGGCAGCATTGCTTGCCTTCGAAAATAGGAAGTGGGCCAATAAAACCCAGATGGATATGGGAAAATCTTGCGTCGGGTTGAGCAAATGGAAAGGAGCTTTAGTGTGTTGGAAAACTTTAGCTCGCTGACATTTCTCACAAGAACGAACTTTATTTTTGATATCCACTTTCATGTTGGGCCACACAAATCGTTTATATATTAAATTTGTAGTTGAATATATTCCAGGATGAGAAAAATAATGCAAATTATCAAAAATAATTCGCCTGTATGATTTTGGAATAAAAGGTCTAGGGTACTTAGTTGAAAAATCACATATTAAATTAACATCTTCCAAAGAAAAGTAATGTTTTTCTAATTTTAAAGATGAATTATTTGAATTTAATATTTATTTCAATTCCGAATCTTCATTTTGCTCCTGTTCTAGTTTTTTTAAATTCTATTAATGGAGGTTTTGAAATTGCATTTATTTCTATTCGCGATAGAGTATCAGCAATTGAATTAGATTTTCCTTTTACGTGTTTAATATCAGTTGAAAATTGAGAAATATAATCAAGGTATCTGAATTGGCGCGGGGAACATTTTTCAGGTTTTTGTTTAAACGCATAAATTAGAGGTTTTTGGTCAGTAAAAATAGTAAAATTTCTACCTTCAAGCATGTGACGAAATTTTTTATTGACGCGTATATTGCCAATAATTCGCGATCGTATGTTGACCAATTTTGCTGACTTTTATTTAATTTTGTTGAGAAAAATGCAATTGGTTCCCACCCATTATTATGATATTGCATTAAAGAACTGCCGATTGCAAAATCTGACGCGTCAGTCCAGACTTAAAATAGCACCAGGTTTAGGATATTTTAAAAGAGTTGCATCAACTATTGCTTGTTTTGCATCAGAAAAAGATTTGTTTGAAGTATCGGTCCAAATTAACGGTAAATCAAATTTTTTTGAGGATTTGTTAGATTTCTTAATATTTCGTTGTTCTTCTAAAAACTTGGTTAAGGGTGATAAAATATGAGCTGCATTAGGAATAAAACGTCTATAAAAATTAAATAATCCTAGAAATCTACGTAATTGAGTAATCGTATTTGATTTTGGAAAATTTAGAATTGCATTAACGCGATCAGTTAAAGGTTCAATACCTTTTTCGGAAATTTTGAAACCTAAAAATTGTAAACTATTCTGACTAAATAAGTATTTAGAGGGATTTATTGTTAAACCATAATACTGCTGTCAATCAAAAAGTGATTTTAAATATTTTATATGCTCTTCGGGAGATTCGGAAGCTATTAATATATCATCTAGAAAAGCGTAAACGCCTTCCAAGCCTCTAGTTACTTCGTCAATAAAACGTTGGAAAGTACTGGCTGCATTGCAAAGATTGCATACGAGTACTTTCGAATAACCCGAAAGGAGTTTGCAGTTTTATGTACATCTTCATTGGCTATTGGTATTTGATGAAAAGCTCGAATTAAATCAATGTAAGAAAATATTTTAGTTCCCTGCAATTCACTAGTATATAAGAAGTGATCGATTCTATGTTGGGGTACCTTTTCATAGATGAAGGTTGACATTGTCGACAACTCTTCCCACATTTATATGATATCCAAAGATATTTTCCATTTAGATTAAAATTGAATTACATTTGTTTTCTGAAATAAGAATAGTAGAGTGAACTGAATAATCTCAAGAATCTGAAGCAAAAAGATAAACTTATAAATGAGTGAATAACGGAATCATCATTTGTTTCATATAAAAGTGGAAACATCGACAAGTTTTGAGCGCTCGAAAACAAGCGAACGGTTATCAAGACACATGAAAGACGTAAACGTTTGTCATTTTAGACGAGACAAAAATTTTTAAAAAATTTAATTATTTCCTAATTTTTTTTTTTTTTTTTTATGTCTACTTAAATAATTTAGTTTCTGTAATTCTTCTTTTATTATTGTTTTAAGCAATACTAACAAAATTGTTCTAAATAATGAAAATCTACTAAAACAAAAATGCTCAATAGACAATTTTATGAAGCGATAGAGTTTCGGTATTTATATTATTTTTTCTTTCTTTTTTTAAACTGCAAAAGATTTTTCCTGATGGTTTAAAAAGCTATCAGTGAACTATTAATACCTGTACACAAAAAAGCATATTAAATGAAACATGTGTGTGGACACATATTAAAAAAATAAATAAGATAAAAACTCTACGTGAATGTTGTAGTACAGTGATTGATTGATTGAATGTAGGGTTTAGTGGAACAAGGTCCAAATGAAGATATGCTGCGCCAAACAATATGGTGAAACAGTTCAAACGCCTAGGTGCATACAAAATGTTAATTATAGCACAATTATAACTGATAAAACAGTACTAAGTAAATAAAACAAGATAAATTGTATGAGTAAAATCAAACAAAAAGTATGAATACAGTATAAAACACACGAAGTAAGTAAAATGTACGAAGGTGATAAGATATTTACAAGAGTGTATAAAACAGTAGATGCGTTAAAAACTTTTATATGCAGTTAAAAATACCAACGGCACGTTGCAGTTCAGTGAGCAAATTAAAAAAAGTGAACACCCTAAATAACTTTTTATCAAACAAAAAAAATTTCAATTTCCTCAATCTTAATGATTTGAGGGCCTAACATTAAATATGCTGATTAGTTAACGCAAACGACATTTTAAGTTTCGAAATCAATCAGAAAAACATACTTTCTCTGAATAAACGTACCTTTTTTTCGATGGATTAGGATTTCTGACCCGCAAAATATGGCTGGTAGCCGCAATCTGGAAAATATTACCCCGCTACTTTAGTCAGAAGAGCAATTGAAAGTTTGAACCTCTTAATGCTTTCACATTTTGCTTATTTCGGTGCATTTAAGAGAATGGACAATTTTTTCAATGTAAATTTCGTTTATTCAAAGATGGTTTCATAGAAAAAAATATTTTTTGAAATAAAAATAACATTTTTATTGTTTTATTTATTAATAGTCGAAAATATTTTGAAATGAAAGACATGCAAATTCTTACACTATTTTCAAGTCCATAATTTTAAATGAGAAAATATACAATTTTTACGAAACCAATTAAGTAGTTCTCGAGAAATTAAATTTTAAATCTACGATTTTTTTTTAAAATAGAATACAATTTAAAATGTTTTCGACTATAATTAAATATAATAATAAAAAATTGCAAATAATTACTGAAAATTTTTTTTACATACATCCTTGTATACTTTAATTTTATAATTGCGAACAAAAATTTTTAGATCAGCTTAAAATGTTCCAAAGACATGTTAAAATACGGAAAAAGTTCAATTATTATTAAGGGTTCCAAACTTTCGATCACTTTAGAGATTGACTTATATTGGGACTCCCTATTTTCCAGTTTGTGATAAAATTTCGTATTTTTAGGGTCGAGAATCCAAATCCTTCGAAAGAAAGATATGTTTATTTAGAGAAAGTACTATTTTGTGACAGCTAACCTACTATACCGTCTGCACTAATTAATTAGCATACTTAAGTCCTCACCTCATATATATAGTAAAATTCGTTTAAGAAGATAGTTACGCCTACTTTTTTAATATAGTAACCAGTAGTTTGATGCTTTAACGTTGCATTTTATATCATACTTATAAATTTTGATATTTAGTGGTGAAAAAATTACTTATAATGAAAAATACCAAACTAAAAGTAACTTACATTTCGCTACCACACGATTAGGTGGTTTTAACAAAAATAAACACCGGTTACATGGTAAACTTATCACTCAATATATGCGGACCGCATAGTGTTAACCCGCTTTATACGTTTTTCAAACAGATCAAAATCTTCTTTTTCTAACAGATCGAATTTTCTTCACAAAGCTCTCACTGTGAGTGTTCTTTCTCTTAAAAAAATAGAGAGAAACTTGTTTATTAGATGTTTGTAGCGTTCTGACATTCTTCCTATTTTATCTTATTGTCTTAGAGAAGGAATTTTCCCCTTGAGTCAAAATCAGAAGGGTGGTGGGATAGGAGAGGTACGAAAAGGGTGGTTAAAGAGAGTATGGGAGCTTAAATTGTAAAATTTGGGGGTGGAATTTTTTCCAGCCAACTTCAACCTTTAAATTTTGAAATAGATGAACATTCGTTCAGGAGACACGCATCCTCTCGGGTTAAAACGTTAGAGCGCAAGATCCTATGAAAAACTTATATTCATTTTAACATTTAAAATTTATTTCGTAATAATTACAAAATAAGAAATAGCAGTACTTTATTTAAGTCACATTACAGCTGCAAAATGGGCTATTGGTGACAGAACATTCCTGTGGAGGACACATACCATCACAATTTTGATCGCATGCAGGTAGGGTGGCCACCCTGCTTTGGTAGCCTGACAACCTGCGTACGAAGTCGAGCCCTTTACGGTATAACGGGCCTCCTTTACCCGACAACATCGTTGAATAAGTAGATTGATAAATAGCGGAGTGAATTTAGATAGTTGTAGAACACAGGAAAATGTTCCTTCAGAAACATTGCGACACGTGAATTAAGTACAAATAATTAGATGATTAAAAGATAACATAATCATAACTACACATAACAGAGTCAGCTTCCGTTAGAATCTTACATAGTAGCTTTTACAAACAATCGAGATTCAGCCTCATCGAACAATTACAAGCTACTGAGCATCTCGCATATGCATGAATTATTTTACAAGCAGGCGAAGAGTTGAGTAGTAACTTGGCTTCTCCCGTAAGGAAAATATTGGTTTGTTACCACTTCCGATGAACGCCAGATATCGAACCGCGACTTAACTAGAGATTAACAACGAGCATAGATTGGGTCGATTTGACGCGATTATCAATCCAATTTCCAAAAATAACAGTTTAGCGACGACTGATACTGCGCACCCTAAGTCCCTTCACAGGCTGATCACCCACCTGCTTACTGTTTGCAACCAGTAATGCTCGACTTCAGTGATCTGCAGATAACCGAATCTTATGATCAGTCCACTGTGAGACTGATTT
This sequence comes from Parasteatoda lunata, assembly GCA_949128135.1. Lineage (NCBI taxonomy): Eukaryota > Metazoa > Arthropoda > Arachnida > Araneae > Theridiidae > Parasteatoda > Parasteatoda lunata. The sequence continues at coordinate 8,744,847 of OX421977.1, forward strand.
TTTTTTTTAAACGAAGTAATAAAAATGGTATTTAATTCACTATTTTCAATTATTTGATTTAAATCATAGAGGCCCTGTAGCAATTTGAAACAATTTTATTCTTTATGCATAGATCAATTTTACATAAAATCTTTCATTTCTCAAAAAATATGAAGTAAACAAGCTGTATAAATCAACAAGCAAAGAGTAAAATAAATAATTTATTCTTAAATTATGCAAAATTACAAAATTAAAACTCTGTGACACTCGGATCGTCTAGAGATGGTAAGATTCGTAAATTTCTCGAAAACCTACAAAAGAAATAAATAGATATCTATATTTATAACATTATTTGAATCATTGATCATTAAAGAAAAAGCATTTGAAACAATAAATTTATAATAATAAAATGAAGAGTTTGTCTGTCTGTGTGTCTTCCAAATAACTCCAGAACCGTTTCTACTAAATGTCCTAAATTAGTACAGTGGGTGAAAGGGACAATCCCTGATCCTAAAAATTGTTCACAAATTTCAATTACGAGGGTTGTTTTTTTTTCAGCCTCCGATCGTACAGTATGATGGCCAGGAATGCAGCAGGTGATTGGTGTGTGCAGTAGGCGACTGCGCATCTTCTCCGCTCAAACGCTCTGTCATGCCGATTCCAACAGGTCATTTCCAGTTGAGTTGCAGTCACATAAACATGGCTGTCGCTATTGATTCTCCCACCAACTGTGAATTGCAAGCTGTTATTCCTTTCTTGCAGGTAGAAGGGAACAGTGCAGCGGAAATTCATCGAAGAATGAGTCGAGTGTATGGAGACACCTTCATGAGTGATGGCGTTGTTCGTGAATGGTGTCGAAAATTTAAAGATGGCCGAACTGATATTCATGACGAAGGCGGTCAAGGACGGAAGTCTGTCGCTACAGACGACATTGTTCAGCGCGTTGACCAAGCGGTTAGGGAAAGTCGAAGGTTCACCATAAGTGAATTATCGATAAAATTTCCAGGTGTTTCAAGATCTGCCCTGTACTCTATCGTTACTGAACGGTTGCACTACAGAAAAGTTTGCGCTCGCTGGGTCCCAAGGATGTTGACTGACAACCACAAAACTCTCCAAATGGGTGCAGCTTTGGATTTTCTTGACCGTTACAATACTGATGGAGAAGATTTTTTGAAATCCATTGGGACAGGTGATGAGACATGGGTTCAATTTGACACGCCCGAAACGAAACGACAATCACAACAATGGATGCACACCAACTCTCCAACGAGACCCACAAAATTCAAACGAACCTTCAACAACCGTAAGAGTATGGCAACTGTTTTTTGGGACCAAAAAGGTGTGTTGCTTGTGGAGTTTATGCAGCCTGGAACAACAATTAATGCAGATTCATATTGTGAAACTTTGCGACGCTTACGGAGAGCTATTCAAAACAAAATTGCTATTCAAATTGTTCTGATACAGGACAATGCCCGTCCCCACAGCGCTCTTGTAACCCAACGACTCCTTCAGCAATTTAAATGGGACATTTTCAAACACCCACCATACAGTCCTGACCTAACACCGAGTGATTATCATCTTTTCCCTGAACTGAAGCAGTGGCTTGGAGGGCAGCGCTTCCAAACTGACGTGGAGCTCAAACAAAACCGTCACAACTCACTTCCAATCATTGGCAGCTACATTTTATGAAGAGGGTATTGCAAAACTTGTTCATAGATATGACAAATGCCTTAATCCTCAAGGTGATTTATGTAGAGAAATAAGCTGTATTGTACATTACTTTTGGTAATAAAATCTTTTTTTTATATTGACCCGTCTTTTCTTTACAGCCCATCAGAGGTTGGAAAAAAAACAACCCTCGTACATTGTCTAGGACAGATGTTTGAAAAATTTAGAATATTTTTATAGTTGAAAATAAAAAAATAAAAACTTACTTAAATAGGTTTTGTGGGCCTATAGTTTCCCTTTTTAGGTCAAATATGTACGTTTTAAATTTTTTGAGCATAAATATAATATAAATTTAAAACATTATTTAATTGCAACATTTTAAAGTAACAATAAATGTAACGTAACCTAATTTACAAAAGAAAGTTTATTTTCATTAACCCTTTATAAGACTGTGGTAAGCATACTTTCCACTTCATTAATTTTTAAATATGGAAAGCTATTTTCCAACCTCAGATTTGCGCTGCTATCTGCTGATATCTTAAAAAATTACAACAAAAAAAGAAAGAATACCGATGAGAGGCATTGTTTACATAAATTGCATAACAATAAAGGTTAGCGTTAGCCCAAAGCCAAGAAGAGAGGCGAAGACCCAGGAACAATTTTCTTTTGTTCGATATGCGATTGTTCATTGGATTATTTTTCTTTGACCTTGTTTGTAGTTATAAATACAAAATTTACAAATTCAGACAATCAACCCCTTAACACATTTACCCATGTTTGACACGGCCGAAAGTTACCAGCAAATTTGCACATACCAATGTCTCACACAGGCTATCTTGCATCTCTCATTATTTTATTTCTAATGCCCGTCAGAGAGTAAAAATAGATAAGCTAGATTATAATTACATTTATTCACCATAGATGACACCACTATGCAGCATTTTTCTTGTATAAACCACACGGTACATTTTGATGATTAGCTATTTGATATATCAATTAAATTTACTGATTATTAATTGAGAAATTGATTTCCTTTGATTTTCATAATTCAAAATAAACATGTAATCAAATTGTTTAAACTTAGTTTGTACAAAAATTTTATTGTAACTTTTACACCAACCCCTGCTCCCTAATAACTGAAACTGCAAAAAATAACTTAACACTATACCTATATATTCATTTTCTGTCAAAAAAAAAAAAAAAAAAATTCTATAATTTTTTAACAGTTTTTCCAAAAAAAGCTTGTACTTTAATAGAGATAAAAGCACAGGTCAAGTTTATGGCTAATTCGTCACAGTAGGGGGGAAAAACCCAGCTACCTTTCCACAAAAAAAAAATTATCTTAAAAAACTAAATTAATCTGATAATCTAAATCAATCCGTATCCTGAAAATATTTTAACGTAACAGTTCCAGAAAACAAAAGTCCTGTAAAGGTTAACAAATACGCATATTTTCAATTCTCAACTGAATATTTAGGTTACCGGTTTATCGACACTGGTTTAGTTCCCTATTTTAATGAATACAAAACATTCACATGCTTAAACATCTGAATGCTGTGAAATAAAAAAAATATATTTGCTTACGCAGCGAATCCTTGCGTTATTTCCTCCACTTTACTCGGGTGGCAGACAATGGAGCACCTGGAGGTGGTGTCTTGAAACAAGGGTTTCATGTACTTGACTCCCACTCGCTCCATGTCCTGAAAGGTGACCTTGGGAACCTTCTCTAACAGTTCTTGTATGAAGTTCATGTCAACATTGTTGTAATAAGCTCTAAGAGACTCCTCGGCCACATCAGACACGGTCTTCACTCTCTCAATGATTTCAAAGATCATACTGCTACACGCCGACTCTAGGAATTCTTTGTCCCATTTACACTCACCATTTAAATGACACTCCTAAAATAAAAGATTTAGAAAGTGAATTTTTTCAAATTAAATTTTTAAAAAATATATATATATGATTCACATGAAAGTTTATATAGAAGGGGTCATATACACGGACAGGCTAATATTATCTTTCAGCCTTTAAATTACACTTAAAGCTGAAAGCAATCTTAACTTTGGTGAAAAATTTATATATATATATTAAAAATATCCAATAACAATATATATATATATTTTTTTAATTGAAAAAAAGATATTTTTTATATAATGCAAAAAAAATAACAATCTTGAAAAAAGTTAGCAGTATATATATATATATATATATATATATATATATATATATATATATATATATATATATATATATATATATATATATACACACACACACAAAAGCTGCTTTGTGTGTGCATTGTTGTCATTGTGTTAAATGTAATAGAATAAAATAATTTAATTTAAAGCAATATACTTTTATAGCAATATAGTATTTGAGCTTATGCTACAGTATTTGGGCCACAAATCTTGAAATCTTTCATTCATTGAAACTAGATAAGTGTAATGTGAAAAGAAGAACAAAAGAGAGAGTGAATCATTTTATTCTTTTCTATTATTTATTTATTCATTTATTTTTTAATATTCTGACACAAATATTTTTAAACTATCAAGATAAAACTCTTAAATTTCATTTTAATGCTTTAGGCAGATCACTTAATGACAAATTCAAATTCTTACTCTTTCTTTGAAAATTTTCTTCAAGATATTATACAAAAAAAAAGATCGGCAAGACAAGATGGCACCTTGCATCACATGGTAATTTTTCAAAAATGCTCACAAGATGAGGTTCTTTACTTCAGGAATGGTGTAAATTTGAAAAGTCTTTTTTCAGATTTGTGATGCCAAGAAAATTGCTTTGAGCATCCTGTTTGCAATCCTCATGACGCGAAATGTTATCGATAGTTGTCAGAGTTTTCCTTTTTTGCACACAATGCATTAGGATAAATCAGGGTTCCCACTCAAATTCAGGAGAAAAAAAATTTTCCCTGACTTTTCTAGGTATATCAGTCAAATTTTAATGAAAATCCAGATTTTATTTTGTCAACACAATGCAATTTTACATCAAAATTATAAATTTTTAATTACCAAATATTAGATTACACGAGCAAAAAAATATATATAATTGAATGAATGAGGATGGTCAGATAGCAGTTACACCAAAATGTAACTAATAATTGTAATAGATGCTAGATTATTTAACTCCAAGTTCAAAAACTGATTACTGTTACAGACATTTTAAAGACTGATAATTTCACAGGTATAATATAGGAATGTTCCAGGTTATTGAAAAAAAAAAAAACTGTTTCCTGACTATCCCATGCTTTTTAGAGTCAAAATAAAATTCCCTGACGATTCCATTTTTTCCTGTTCACCCTAACCAGTGGAAGCTCTAATAAATCATTAAGCAGAATGTATTTTATCTAATTATTCCCTAACACTAAACACTTTTTGCCTTACTTAGTTGCACTCACATTTCTAGACAAAGGATAAATGAACTAAAAATAAATTAAGAAATATTATCTTATATAAAGTGAAACTTACAACTGCTTTTAAAGTTTCTGTGTATCCTTTAACAATGTGTGTAGCTCTGGTTAGGTTGAAAAATATTAACCCTGAATCAGGATCTAAATACATGCTGCAACTGTAAGCTAAACCCTGACCTCTCACTTGTCTCCACACAGGTCCCTAAAATGACAAATAATACAATTGATATTATATATTAGAACTTCCTGTAATGAAAACAAACATTTGACCTAAAGCTTTATGGCATAATTAGCTTTTCTCTAACTAGTAGAAATTAAAGAAATAATTGAAGCTGTAACTTTCTTAAGGTTATAATAATAAATGATATCCTTTTTCATTAATTATTAATAAAAAAAAGCTCACAATATCTACGAAAGTATGAAAGAATACTTTGTATTTATTATCAGAACAAAATGACATAAAAAATTTATTTTTTATTCAGATGTATACTACTAAATTATTATAGGAATAAAGAACAAAAAACATTTGACTTTTCACACTTTTTAACTTTTAGACACTAAAAAAGAAAATAATCATATTGACAACATCAGAAGAAGAAAAAAAAACAGTCTGCAGATATTACGAAATACTATTAATTTTATGTAAAATATTGTGTAAGGTTAAAAAAATGTTAGACAAAAGGCATTTTAAGGATTTTCAATTTTTAAAATATAAAAACAAAATACAACAAATACAATTGTATAATGTAACACAAAGATAATAGTTAATGAATGACTGTATTTTTCACTTTTACTGATATCAAAAGAATGCGAAAATAAATAATATTCTTAGTACATTTTTGAATTCATAATTTTAAATAATGACAAACATTGAATTCATTTCAGATAATTATAGCATATTCTTTACAATATCAATTTGACAATAAATAGTTCTGAAAAAGAGAAAGTTGAATTTTCTAAGTGATAAAGATAAAAGGCTTACTTCATTATCCATACTTGTATTAATATTCAAGCAATAAGCAAACAGTGTAAAAAGTCTTATTTAAAAAGGAGTTTCCTTATTTTTGTAACAAACGAGTAATGTAAACAAAAACAAGAATAATTTTTAACTAAATGAGGAGAAACTAGCAAAATTCAGTAAGAAAGTTGGTAAGAATGATTAGGTTTGTAAGTTTAGTATGGCTTGAAATATCACCATGATTTCCCCAAATAATAGATTTTTTTTTTTTTTTCAAAAAAAAAAAAAAAAAAAAAAAAAAAAAAAAAAAAAAAAGAAGAAAAGGCAAATTTTTAAAAATGCTACAATTTATGTAAAAATGGTTTAAAAATTTTATTTATTTTTTGGAATTTTAATTATTAAGTATGTTTTAAACTCAATTAGTACTTTTCCAGGATAGGTCAGTAAATAACATCAAAGGAAATAAAAATTTAAATAATTTATTTTATAGTTTTTCTAAATCAACAGACTAAATTTCAGTTGCAATTTTGGAATGCATGGTTCTAAATGGATTTTAAAATAACATTGCACTTATAGGCTTGCAAAAGGAACTATATATGCATTGATCATTATAATGGAAGGTTTGCTTTAAAAAGAGGTTGTACTAAAGAGTGTTGACTTTTTTTGTATTTGTGATCATACAAAATTTCTCACAAATCTTCCACAAATTTAAGTCTTCTATTCTCGCAACCTTAAGTGTGATTAATGAACGATTTTTGAGAGGCTTCATAAAAAGTTGTAATCATGTAGTTTCTTTTTTACATATATATATAACCGTCATTGAACAGCCGACCCAATTTTTGGGTTTATGACCACTAATGTTCAATGCCATAGCCTTGTAATTTTGAACCCAATCCAGAAGACAAGGGAACTCCTGGATCAAGCATTGGGAGAAATTTGCCTTCACGCAGGACATTCTGATGGAACTAACACGCATTTGTGCTACATGGAGAGGAAGACCACGAGAACCTCCCACGGTTAGCCTGGCGGCAAGGGGACTCTAATCCATGATCTGTCTACCACAGAGGATATCTCACGTCAGCACTGTGGTCGGTGCAAGCCGGATGTGGAATTCGTATCGTCTAGCGGTCGCCGGGATCGAACACGGTTCACCTCGTTGGAAGGCGAACGCTCTATCCCCTGAGCTAACACGGCTCTAATTATGTTCTTTGGTAATTTTGGCTTTAAAAATAATCTTAAAATTAAGGAACACAAACCTCCAGTTGGGTAAGATACTGTATTAAAACTAATGTAGGCACATAATCAGGATGAGTGGGTGATGTGACACATGGCGCACACTGCACCAGATATCCGGTCTCTACAGATCCAAGGCCAATAATCACACCCCTAGGTTCATCCCCCATTTTAAGCTGAAGTAACTCATGGCACTTTTTAATTGGGCTCCTATCAAAAAGAAAATAATCAATAACATAGACATCAGAATAGTCTATAAAGTAAAGTATTTTAAATTTTTAAGCGGTAGCATAGAAATATTATCAACTATCATCATAGCTGCCAACAGGGATAGGAAAAATTCCAGGAGATTTTGCGTTATAACATAAATTTCATGATAATTACTGCATAATGTAAATATTTTACACATAGGGAATTTTAGGGATTTTTGCAGTCATCGAAATAGTCAATCTGCTTTATTTTCCAGTTATGATTGACGTTAAACAAACTTGAAATGTTACACATTATGGTTACTCATAATTTTTTTGATAAGTAATAAGCATTTTATTAATCATAGATAACTAAAAGATTGTTTAATTAATTTAAAAAGAAAGTTCTGAAAAAAAAAAACGTAACATTTTAGAACAAAAAAGTTTTATACTGATTTCTATAAATGAGACTCGCTTTATTATGAATTAGTAATACGTATATAAAAATTCAAGCAAGAAATATTCTGTGCAAAAATGCTATTTCAATAGGGATTTTTTTTTAGGAAAGTTACTCAATTTTAGGAAATTTTCTAAAATGTACAAAAACCAGGAGAATTTTTATTAAGCCAGTAGACCAGGAGAAACAGGCAAAATCTAGTTGTCTACAGGAAAATAAAGTAGGTTTGCTGGAAAATACAGTAGAGTTGGCAACTATGTATCATGAAGCAGTATAGGACACAGGCAAATATTATGTAAGGAAATGGAAATGTTGGCAAACCCCTTGTCAACAAAAATAAGCAAATTATAAGCCTCCCCTTTCTTACATAAAAAAGTTTCAACAACCACACATCCTTGTTTTTGATTTAACTTAGGCTTTTACTGAAAAAATCTAAACTGAAGATAAAATTACTGTAACTTAGCAAAACTTAAAATTGGTGTCTAAATTTATAAAATATGAACTGAGTCAATTATTTTTTTAAGAATTTATTCTGATTTTCAATTCCTAGCAATATTTGTCCAATTTTTTTATTTCTCTGAATGTCACTTTAATTTCAATTTTGAAGTTTTTTTCCGTACAATTTTTTCCCAAATTTGTAAGTTTTGTTTGTTTGTTTTTTTTCTTTGGAAAATCTAAATTGCTAATATTTGCTAAAAAGACCTTTGCCAATTATTATTACTATTGGCATTGTCAATTATTTTTAGTATTATCTTTGCCAATATTTTTAAATTCATTCAAACACTAACACTTGAGAGCCTTGAGAATCAATAAAATAAAAGATAGACTCATTCCATTTTCAAATACAATCACACATACATTGTAGATTTTAGGTAGAAAATAATCAATAAAATCAGACTTTTTTTTTATCATTTTTCAGTTTAATTTACACATCTTTTATCCCATTGCAGAGGTAGAGGTATTATGATAAGCAAATTTAAAATCAAAGTTTTAATTTCGTTGTAAACATCATAATCGAGCATATTTATTTCTTAAAATAAATAATGAGGGTTATCACTTTTTATATCCTGGTTCAATATGAGGGGGAAGGAAATCTTCAATCCAGGGTTGCTCTGGATTTATTTTTGACTTTAATTTGTCTAGGTTCACAGCTAAATGAACAGTCATTTTCTCAGGTCTCACAACCAATTCTTTTATTTTGTTCAATTTCTCAATAACCTGAAAAAAACGAATGCAAAAACAATCCATAAAATGAAATCAATCACTATTCTAATTAACAGTCACGCTACCCACAGGGCAATTTATAAGCAATTTATCGCTTTACAAAGCACACTTAATTGATAATCAATTTATTTTCAAAAATTAATAATATTTTCTACTTTTTTTAAAAAATAATTCAAAAACTTTTCAAATTTAAATTAATTTTTTTGCCTGTTTTTATCTTTTTTTTCTCCTTGTCTAATGATTACAAAGGTACTGCAGATCTCTACATTTATTTGCATACAAATATTAATTAGAACATTTTCTAAACCTAGTAGAATTTCTAACACTACGAATAGTAATTGGAACATTTTCAAAAGCTAGTAGAATTTCTAATTCTACGAATATTAGTTAGAGCATTTTCTAAAGCTGGTAGTATTTCTAAAGCTACAAATATTAATTAGAACATTTTCTACAGCTGGTAAAGATTGTATAAAAATAGATCTTGATTATTTTTTTCAAAATTCACTTTCATTAAATAATGCATATTTTAATCTCTATTCACTTAAAATACCTATTTTCTGAACTTGGAAAAATTCCAAGGATAAAATTTTTTAAAAAAATCAAAGATTTAATTTTAAAAAATCGAAGGAAATATTCTTGTTTTACTCCTTTAAAAACTTCCTAAACATCAAAACAAACTTTCATTTTAGTTAATTGCGTTTTTCTAAAAAGAAACTGATCACATTTTAAATCTTTAAATAATGTTCAACTTGAAAAGGGTCACATCAAATTTAAACCAAATATTAGAAACTTAAAATTTGTTTTTAATTGGAATAAAAAATAAAAAAAACTATCCAAAAACAAAGCAATGAGTTGTTTCTGTAGAAAAGTTTTTTTAAAACAACCTGACAAAAACCTCATATAAATACAGCAAAAAAATTTACCTCTTCAGGTTTTGATTCTAAAGTTTGTAGAGTTTTTGAAAGGAAATTTGCTTGCCTCAGCATACTGGATGTCCAACGATTACTATGTGGTTGAAATATTAAGTTATGCAGTAGCGTTCTCATAACTGTACCTCCTTTACGCTTCAGACCAGATACAGCAGTCACCATTTTATTGATAGATGTCTTGATTCTTGATGGTTCAAATACAATTTGATACAACAATTCTCGTATCCACTGAACTGATTTTTCATATTTTTCTTCTGCAACCTTAAAGTTACAAAAATAGTTATTAAAATCTTTACAAATAATGATTACTTTTTTACAAGGATGGGAGCAAAAAGGTTTAAGTTTCAAAGACAATGATTCATATTTACTCAGCCCTAAGAAAAATAAATAAATGAATTGTTTATCAAAATTTGATTTTTTTTATAAAAATAAGTAAAAAAATTCTGAATATGTAAGTAAGGGTAAAACAAAACAAAAGACATTTATTAAAATTAAATTATACTGATCCATACTTGCTCAAATTAGTTCAAAAATTTAATATTTTCTTCTAAATAAGTCAGACTTAAAAACATAAAACTACTTTTGAGCCAGACAAAATAAAAAAATTTATTATCAACAAAATGCCAAATATGTGCTGCCGAGGATTAATAAAAATTATTCTTTACTTATTTTTTTAAATGAATAATTTTTTTTTTATTTAACTCAGATTTTAAGGGGGGGTTTTTTATATAATTTACTAATCGAAGCTCATAGAATTTACTAATAATGCTTAATTTAATATTTTTAAAAACACTACTGTAGCTAAAATATTTAATATTTCTCAATAAAAAAAATATAACTAATATTTAATTAATGTAATTTAATCATTGCAACTTAATCATAAAATAAATAAAATCATAGTTATCTTTATTCAAACACAGCACCTTTATGAATTTTTAAAACAAAGACCCAATTTGTTAGTTAATGGTGCCGCTATGCTCAATGCAGTAGCAGTTTGTGTATATTACTAAATATTTCATTATACTCAGTTAACAGATTAAATTTCAAAAGTGTTCACATTTAAACGAAACTAAAATTATTTGGGTGCAATAGAAACATAATAATGAAACAGCAAATTATTTTACATATGAATAGAAAAGGACTACTGGTTTCCCATCATTTTCAACTACATTGTTTTTTTTTTTTTTTTATTATTATTATTTAATACATTATTTTGAACATCAGTTATTTACATTCCTCTCTCATTATTTCTCTTCATAAAACCTGCTTTAACGCCATTAAAAAAAAAAAGAGAGATCTTTTTAAAAAAGAGCTCAACCTTATATGAATGTAATCTTAAATTATACTGCATAAAAATATTTTTTTGCTTTAAATCAATAATTTAAAAAAAAAAAATAATAATCTAATATTATGATGCTTTTTAGAACAACCGCTAAAAAGGTACGGTAGGCAGCAATGAGTTAATCATGTAACTATGCTTACCATTAATTCTAGGCAAATAAGTTGAGCATATGTTCCACAGAAAAAACGTTGGTAGTTGAATCCCAAGTTAGCTGATATCGAAATGGTATCTTTTTCCAACTCTGTCACCACATCCTGGTAGGGTATAATTTCTAGAAATGTTACACATGCAAACATGTTAAATAGAACTCATGAATAATATATACAATAATGATTCTTATTTATATATCAGTAAATAAAAAAGACAAAAAATTTTAATTTAACATTTTAAATACTTGGCTGATTTGATAAATACAAACATTGTGTAAACATTTTCCATTAACCAGACTATGTAGGGGTCAGGGAACTGGCCTTGCACCAGAAAGGTTCTGGCTTCGAATCCCGGACAAGGCATATATGTTCTTTCAATCTCTGTATTATCCGTCCTTATTGTGGGAGCAACGTTTGCCCACCTAATATGGTGTCTCTGAAAGAGTGGCCAACAAATCTGCCCTAACACGACTGAATTGACAAAATGTCAACCCAGGTGGGCATTGGAAAAAAATATACATTCTTATATAGCTAAATTATCCATTTTCCAAAAAAAAAAAAATTTTTTTTTTTATTTTATTCAAATTATTTGCTTAAATAAAAAATTGCCTCGTTGTGCAATGTGTTATTTACATGAGCAGACTAAGATATTTTATTTCTATGCAATAACAATTCCTAAATTACAATTTGACAACTATAAATAGATGTTTTCAAGAAGGACAAAAAATACAAATCCTCTAACCAATTTCTATTTCTTTTGAGACATGTGGTGACAATTGCACAGCACAATAAACAAAAAGATGAAAGATTTAAAAAGTTACATTTACAGATTCTTTAATTTAAATATATTCTCACAACTTTTTTACAGATAAAAGTTGCAAAATAATAAATGAATCTATTTTTTTAAACAGGCTGAGTAACTGATTTATTTTTTTTAAAAAAACCTTATATGAAATAAAAGGCTTTTTAAAAATCTGCCTGGGTTTGCCTTCCCAGTCAATAAATTACCCAAAGTTTGTTTTGACAAAGAAGTACAGAATTAAGTGGATTTTTGTGGCGTAGCTGAATATTCTCTCACAATTCACAATGCCGTATAGAATGGTTGATACTGCCAGCTTTAACTTGGTCAACAAACTATAGGCATTACTTTTCCTATTACTGACTTTACACCATTTTGTATCAATCCCATTAAAATAATAAAATACTCTGAAATGTTTCTGCACTATAAAACACAATACTAAATAACAAGCTTTGGCCTCTTTTCCAGAAATAGAAAAACTATCACAAAAATACCTGGTGCTCAAAAAAGAGACAATTAAAATATTGGTCAAATTTAGAAATCTATTCTGAACTACTTTTTCTTTATTTACAATCCACAATGGCAGGGAAAAACAAATCCATTATAAACAGTAGTTAGTGTGTTAACAATGCTTTTACAATTAAGTTCAACGGGAGTAGGCAGAGGAACATATTCTGTAACTATGTGAGAAAAAAATATTGTCAATGGGTTATCTGAAAAATTGCGCACAGCTTACCTCCATTACGCTTGATTGGGCATTCATCTAAAAGTTCGACAAATAAGGGAAGATACAATCGCAAATCTTGAGGAAGGTCATTGGTATCCATCATAACATAGACCTGAAAAGAAATCTTAATCAAAACTCAGGACATAAAATAAAATAGGATGAAAATTTCATGATATTTTATAACTGGACAGCCGACCCATCTTTGAACTATCAATGTTCAAATCTGTAGCCTTTTAATTTTGAACACAGCCCAAATGACAAAGTAACTTCCTGATTGGAACAAACTGTAAAAAAAATTATATTTTTTTCATAAAGTGCACTCCTGCTAGCAGTAATTGTGATAGTAATAGCAGAGAATTAATTGGGTTAGTCTAGCAGTTATAGCAGAGAAACATCTACGACCAAAATAGACAAATAAAACACTGCGTTTATTAAATAAAAACAGTAGACTTAAATAACGTTAAACAATATGACAGAGTTATACATGTGTTCGCAGCATGAACTATGACAGGACTAGAAAAACTGTAGTAGCCAAATAGAGAGAGTGGAGCATAATAATAAAAAGTTTGTTTATATACATTTACAATAGTCTTCAAAACTGAAACTATAGCGTCTTCACATTTAACACTCTAATTTCTTGCAAGACGAATCCCAGCAATGGCTGGTCGATACAAATTCTGTACCAGGCTTGCACTTCCCACAGTGTTGACATGAAATATCGTCAGTGGTAGACAGATCATGGGTTAGAGTCCTCTTGCCCTCAGGCTAAATGTGGGAGGTTTACATTATTTTCCTCTCCGTGTAACGCAAGGAAGTGCAAGTTAGTTCAATCAAAAAGTTTTCCACAAAGACAAATGTCTCCCAATACTTGATCCAAGGGTCTGGATAGGGTTCACAATTATAAAGCTACGGAGTTGAATCTTAGTAGTAGTAAAAAAAAAAATGGGTCGGTTGCTCAACCATGATTATAAAACAAAATTACATGAAAGGAAAGCATAGCTGTGAGGTTAGTTGAACCCGTGGGAAAATTTAAGAATAGCATAGTAATAATGGCAACACACATTATGAAATCTTTCTCCCATCATAAATGTAAATAAACCAACCAGTGAGCATAGAATCCAGCGAAAAACACATAAATCTCGATAGCATTTCTAACATAAACTAGCTTTTGTGGAGAACCTGCATGTAAGTTACGCAGAGAGAGAAATCACGAGAAACTCTTACGATCAGCCTGACAGCAAGATAATTTTTACCTATGATTCATCTACCACTGGATATATTCTACGTCAGAGCTGTGATTATTGCAAGCCAGAAGTACAATTTGATTTGACCAGAAACACCTGGAATTTGAACCTGAGTCACTTCATTAAGAGGCATGCAATCCTGAGACATCATGGCTCAGTAATAATCATAGTTATGATCACACAGAAATAAAACGAATGAAAAATTCATTAGCTTTATAGATCAACCTTAGATTTCAAGTAGCTCTCCCATAACTTCCAAAGTGTCGTTGACCATAGACTTAGCCTTAGAGATTGGGCAGCTCCAAAGAGCAGGGCACATCGACCAGAGGTCTATTGTACCCAAACCTTAAATCATGATTAACGAAAAGCTTTATAGCTGAAACAAAGTTCAGCAAAGACCTGACAGGAATATCTTGTAATATCCCAGTCCTAAGTATTCAAATCTTGTCATTGACTATACTCTGGTATAATGAAATAAATAAAAATTTGCCAATATAAATAATAATACATGTAAAAAAATGAGATAAAACAAAAAAATTTATAGAAATTTTTTTTTATTGTATTATTGAAAAGAAATAATAAATTGAAGAAAAATTTCTACACATAGCTATATTTCTCCTAGATATTTATACATATTATTTGCTTTTCATCAACACAGCAAATAATTAAGAATACAAAGACATAGCTGCCAAACTTAGGAATCAAAAATTGGTAACACTATTATACGCACAAATTACGAGAGTCAGATAAAGATACTATAACTATTAAATAATAACATTAATAGAAATAACATTAATAGAAATATCATTAAATACCTTATGTAAACTAGTAAAGCAAAACTATAAACACTATTTTTCGGGGGAGGTTTGTAATATCAATATTTTATAATTAGGAATACTGGTATAATAGTTCAAAAACAACCTTTACCTATTACTATATGATTATTATTCTCCAAATTAAAAAACACAGGTAAATAATAATCTGCATCATAAACAAATATTTCTGATGCAAGCTCTTTTGTAGTGTTTAAATACTACAATACATTTTTTTAAAGAACAATAATAGTAGTTTAAGATTTAATTTAGTGAAATGATCAGCAGCAGCTATTGGAATAGTGTTTTCCAATGAAAAGCTACTAAAAATTACTCCTGCACAATGATCACAGGAAGTGCACTTACGGCGATCAGAACAAGGGATTGGTTTAAAAGCAGAAATGCTCCAATTTTACGAAAATTCAAATTTTTTTATAAAAATATCTTTTTGGATTCCATTTAAAAATTAGGAATGAATCCGAAAAATTCTGAACAGTTGGCAGCTACGCAAAGATAATATATTTATCTTACCCGGATAAAGTTGGTGTTTATAGCATCTAATTGAAAACGACAAGGCATTTTTTTAATCGGGAAATCCAAACCGCAACTTTCAGTTTCAACAATATTGCAGATTCTTTTCAAAGGATGCAGTTTTATAGATTTAACAGAAGGCACAGTAATAGAATTCAAAACTTCTTTTGGTGGCAAAATCTAAAAAAATAAAAATTAATAAACAAATATACTACTGATGAGGAATAACTCAATAAAAAATTATGTTTAAAATAAATGCAATCAGAAAATTTTTTAGCCAAAATGTTCACAATAAATAAATATATTTATTAAAAGGAAAAGATAACCCATAACTTCATTAGTAGCGAATATTTGGATCTTTTATTTTCCACAATTTTTTACTATGCTTTTATTATTGTAAGATTCTTTTAAAAAATTTACATTTGGCAAAAATAAATTACCTACATAAAAATCAAATTAAATAAACAAATAAATCTTATTTTCTTATGGGGCCTAAAATGCAGTAACAGCAAATGAAGTAACTTACTTTACAAATAGTAAAAAACTGCATCACATATTTTTTTTTTTTTTTTCCTCTTTGGGTAACTGACTTTTTATCATCTTGAAATTGTGCACAATTCATCATAGAAAAACGACAAAGTTTAAAGGAACAATAATAAATAACCGAAACAAAAATCATAAGAATTATAAAGATAGCATATTATTTGCTAGAAAGTGTTATTTTATGTGACGAAATACCTTCAAAGAGCAGTCATAATTAGATTCAAGCATATTTTTGATAAATTATTTTCAAAAGCTTCCACAGATGTAACAAGATTAAAATCCTTAATGCTATTCTCCATTAGTGCAATGTTATCACTATTATATTTTTTTCACACATAATTTAGCAATTTTTTTTTTTAATTTTTTATTTATTTATTTTTTTTTAAAATTTGAGTTTGAAAGAAATTATTTTATTAAGAGCTTTAACTATTTTTATAATTTTTGTTACATTTGCAGGAAAACTAGTAAGAAATTTGAAATGCGTGTATTTTTTATTTTATGAAATGCATCTATCTATAAGTTTCCCATGAGCATTTAACTTATTATCCATAAGATAAACACAAATCCAGAGGTTAATGCATTAAATACAGATCGCTATGTTTTCAACTTTAATGATATTAAAAGATCTTTACATATTAGGGTTTCTAAAGCAAATATTTCCATATTATTGCCACAGCAGTTGGTGAACCAAAATCATCTTTACAAACATACAATAGTATGTAATTGTTTACTAATGCATAAGAATAATTTTTATCAACATTGAAAGGGTTAACCACAAAAACAAATTGAAGGAATGTCAGCATAGCTGTTTAGTTCTTCTAATTGAAAATAAAACTTTACATTGTAGCTTCAGTAGATGATTATGTTTTGTTATTTTTCATTTCTGTTCAGCAACCTGATCAGTGTGAAATTTTACTTCAATATAAAACTTAAGCTGATTGTTCTATTTTAAAATTTTTTAAAATTTGCCTTCATGATTAACTTGGTGTTTAAAATAAAATAGCAGGGGTGGCCAAGCTCCTTGATAGTCGAGCCATTTTTCAAAATTTGAAATTTTACGCGAGCCGCAATTAAATACGTATTTAAAAGGCAGGCGAAAAAGGTATGAAAAAAATTCTTTCACAGAAAATATATATATATTGAAAACATAATAAAAGTACAAAATATGTGTACTGAATTTAAAAATTAAACACATTTATTTTACTTCTCTTGATAATTCTTTAAAATTTGGTCAATAATTGGTGACAGCACTTCTCAGTAATTTTTTGAGATGCTGGTTAGTTAATACTGATCAGTGTTTAAATTTCACGAATTTTATAATGATTCACATAAGATGTTTTGAATATTGAAATAATTCTACAAGCGGCCTTTTTTAATTCAGGATTCTGGTACAAATTTCCAAAATTCAGTAATCGACGTCGACTTATATTTTAATTGTGGAGCTTGATCTTCTTGCAACTCTATAAATTCTAATTCTCCAGATGCTTTTCGGTCATAATTATATTGGACTCACCTTGAATCATGCTAATTTCAAATAGATTCGGAAAAAAATCAAGAGACGATTTAAAATATTTCAAGTCATGAAATCTATTTTGGTATACCTTCAATATTCTTTCCAGCTTTTTTATATACTCGTTGAGTTTGGAACAATTTTGATATTGGAACAATTTTTTTTTAAATTGAGGAAAATGACAAAATGTTTTATTTTTAATGTCCTTTTGAAAAAGTTGTAATTTAGTTTGAGAACTAATTATACAATGTAAGAGGTCAGATATTATTTTATCTTTCCCCTGCAATTGTAAATTCCGTGTTTCCAAATGTTCCATGACATCAGTTAAAAACATTAAGTCTTGTAACCACTCGTCATAGTCTAATCCTGAATAGGTTATTTCCTTTCTTTTAGAAATGCAATTATCAGATAAAAAAAACTACAAAACAATTTAATATGTTGTAACTAGATAACCATCTAACAATGCAAAAGAAATTAATGTCATTTGGAAGTTCTACATCTTTTAATTCCTTAAGGAAATTTTTGAATTGTCGATTTTTTGCATTGGTGCGAATGTAATTTACAATGTGTAACACTGTTTTCATAACATCAGGATATTTTAAATATTTTGTAACGCAATGTTCTTGGTGAATTATGCAGTGAATCGGTATGAATTGAGGAATTTGAGAATCATCTCTCAAAATTCCAATAAGGCCTATTTAAGACAATAAGGCCTTAATATTAACCTATATTCAAACTCGGTCAAGTATTATATTATAACATACTATACTACCATACCAAAGGAAATAATTATACACAAATTAAGGTGCCCGGGAAATAATTAAATAAAAAAGGGGACATGGCACTTTAAAAGCTGTAGATAGAAATGGCTCTGTATATTAACCCATAATGTTCACACTCGGACATGCATTATACTATACTACCATACCAAAGCAAATAATTATTCATAAATTAGGGGGCCCACAATAATTCACAAGTTAAGGAGCCACTTTCCTATAATGAGAACTTAAACTGTTTATTCTAGTTTAAGTTTTAGTAATTTTTTGCTAATAGTAAAACTTTGTTAACTTTGCCTTCATGTGTAACTTGGTGCTTAATATAGTTATGTTATATAGTTATCATAATATAGTTATAAAGTAATGGAGAGATAAAATAAAAATTTTATAACCAAAGCAAAGTGATAACATTTTTGAAAAAAATAAGTAGAGTTACATGAAGGTGAGTTTTGGTTTAATAAACTACAAAAACTTACTTCATTCTGTTCAATGGCATCCTTCAAAACCTGTGCTTTTTCTTTCAAACCATCAGGTCCCAGTTTCTTCTGCTGTTCCTCAATTCTCTTCTTTTCAATCTCAGCCATTTCAGCTGCAAGCGCTGGGCTAGGACGCCCTTGAACCTACAACATGAATTTAAATTTGTCACAGAAACATTCAAAATTTGGAGAAGGAAAAGTAATTGAGTGAAAACAATTAAATTACAAAGTTTATTTTTTACATAAAAATTGGTTTTGGACAAGACAAGGGTAAATAACTGGTTCAAACAGTCAAAAACTTGGTAACTATTAAAATCAAAATGCAGGTGAAAAATTTTTATAGTATATTCAAGACATTAACTTGAATATACTTAAGACATTAACTTAAGACATAAGTACATAAAAATTAATAAATATATCCTAATTTATAAAAATTCTATTATACAGATACATAAAAGTATAGAATATAGTTTTGACAAGAAAAATAAATTATTTTATGGTAATATTTTCTTTTAATGTTTTACTTATTTTCAGGTTTTTTTTTTTTTTTCTTTTCGAAAAGAGAGAGAACTTAATCTTTATAAAAAATTCTTAAACAGTTAAAATGATACCAAAAATAAAGCATGATTCAATTAAAAAAATAATAATTTTTCATGTTATAGAATTGGATAGTCATTTTTCGTCTTCTTCTTTTTTTTTTTTTTTTTTTGGTAATAAGCAATTTTATTGATGTTTGACACTATAGCTTTATTGATGGTCAAAACAGTCAATAATTAACATGTTTCAAAAAACTTGCTATTTCTAAATTAAATGGACACTTAAAGTTATTTATGCATACTTCTCACAAATACTTACAATGACATGATTTCCATTAAGAATATAAGTTTTTAAAAGTGTGATCCAGTATTCAGCAGGTTTTTCTAATAAAGTTTCAATGATTGGTATTTCTTGGACTCTGTTCTGCAGCTATAAGAAAAAGAAAGGCTTTAGCCCATGTTTTAAAATTAAACGATAACGATTAAACGATTGTTTGAAAATCAAAAGTTATCAGATCACATGTACTCCATCTGACCAAAACTATACAGAGAACTAATGTTAGACATAATTATTATAACATAATGATTTCTCAAGCATAAATTATTATGTGGGGTTACAAAATATTAGGCTTTGAAACATAAATAATACGACTGTTTTGTTAAACATTTATTCACAAAAAAACTCCCTTATGAATACACGCAAAATGACCCCTGATGAAGTCCAGTATAGTATTCATAGCATAGTATTCATGTTTTTTTTAGCTATACTTCAATTTACTTTTCTATTTCAATTTAAGTCTAATTCTCTACTCTTCTTATCTATATATATAAAAGTCGCTGAACATCTGAGCCAATTTTTTGGGTATCAGATAACTAATATTTAACTCTGTAGTCTTGTAATTTTAAACCCAAACCAGAAGACAAGAGAACTCCTGAATCAAGTATTGGTAGAAATTTTGCCTTCGATGAGGACTTTTTAGTGGAACTAACCCGCATTTGTGTTACATGATGAGGAAAATCACGAAAACCTTCCACTAACCTAGTTAGCCTAATGGCAATGGGGCGCTAACCCATGATCCGTCTACCACTCAGGATATTTTACGTCACCACTGTGGTCGGTGCAAACTGGGTGCAGAATTTGTATCGATCAGCCACCTTATTAGAAGGCTAATGCTCTATCTCCAGAAAAACCACTGCTCTCTACTCTTTTTATAAATTTAGGATATTGGTCCCTCTTTTGTATTGATGATAATCCGCAAACATCTGGGAAGACTTTCAATCAGATTTCGACAGGTCGCCGTAGTAATCGATTTCTAGGCGTTTATCAAAACCGAAGTGAGTGCTAGCAAAGAGGATCTTTGATTTGGCCGGTTATATCATCTGTATTCCAATTCATCCCTAAGGTGTTCTATGGAATTTAGATTGGGGCTCTGATTTTGGACACTCATTTCAACAAGCCATAGCTATTCCTTCCCGAAATTACTGCCCTAGATATGGGAAGGCTAAAACAGAGTAAAATAAGTACTATAAACAAAATTTAACATCAATATTTCAACTTACATCTTCTAATGTTGATCCATACAAAAAGTCTCCAATAAGACAACTAGCCAATGCATCGTGTGCATTATCCTCCATCTAGAGATAAAAAAATGATTTAAATCTTACAATAATATTAGAAAACACTTGTGAAGTTTCGTACAATATAACTGTAGGGTGCAAATTTTTTAAAATAGATAAAAATTGAATTGTGGAGCGGGTCATTTTCCAGACAAAAATAAAATTCTCTGAGATTTCAGGAGTCAATTTTAATAAATTTGAATTTTTTATGATTTATATTAACATCATATTAGACAAAAAGTAATTTTTATAGGCAACAAAATTTTGAAGAATTTGAATTTAAAAAAAAAAACATTAAAATACTTTTCTTTCAATCTAAATGTCCAAAAAAACAATAAAACCCACTTATAATGAGTCCATATTTAATTAGAATGTGGATTGAACAAGCAAAATGAAATATTCAGTTTGGTACAATATTTTAAATGCATGAGTGTACTCTTAAACAAGCAATTTCTTACTTTTTTTCAGATTCAAGAAGTGAAATTGCGCCACCGAGTTTTTAGAGTTTAGAGTTCATTATATACAGCTTCCGTATTTTTATTACAAATATAGATGAGATACAGAAATTATAATAAATAAAAAAATTTATATACAAATTACTTTAAGAAATTTATCATAAGTAAAATAGGTTGTTTAACAGAAAGTGGGACTGACTAAATTATTAATTATAATTTATGAAAATAGCTCTGAATGAGTAGAATACGAATGCTAGAATATAATTTGTCACATAAAATAGTTTTAATACTAAATAAAAGAGTGAAACATGTCTGTAAAGTTGTGTGGGATTGTTAAGCTGCTAATTGATAATACTCTAAGAATTTTCAAAGCTGTGATTTTTCTGAGAAATCTTGGCTTTTCAATAGTATTTTAAAATTCTCTGAGAATTACAGGTTTTCCCAGTTTCCAGAGAGTGGTCATCACAAATACTTTGATTAAAATTTAACATTTTAATTTATTTACATCATTTGTCAATAATTCCTTACAGCCTTTTTCATTCATTATCATTTTTTTCGTTGAAGCTTTTTTAAAAAAAATAAAAGAAAAAAATGTGAATAACATATGTACACTTGTTAAAATATGTAGTTTTTTCTTTTCTATCAATGTTTCCATTCGTTTCATGTCAAACTTCTCTTTACCATCAGCGAAATTTTGAAGAATTTCTGTAAACCTAAAAATAAATTCTTATTTTACAAATTTATAAATATACTTTTTATAAATATACAAATATTTTAATTTATAAATTCTGTCAATGATTTTCAATCCACATTTTATAAATTCTATAATATGATCACTGCATCATTGATTGAAATTGACCAAAAAAAAAAAAAAAAACTAATCAATATTTATAAAACTTCACCCAATATGTTTTGCTATCACAGTTTTCGAAAACAATAAATAAGCATAAGACCCCTAAATTTCTTATCACATAAACTTGGTCATGTAAACTTGTTGAGTTTCTTTTTCATAAAATGACTCATTATGTTTCCTCTAGAATTATCTTTAAAAATAATTTATTTAGAAACAAGAAATATAAACAATAGTAGCCTAAATAGTCTCCTCAGAGAAAGAAATAAATTACTTTTTTCCTCCATGTAGTAGCTTTTTGATTAATTTTTAAAACAAACCATCTCAAAAAATACATTACATGACACAGCTGTATAATATGATAACTTAAAACATAGATAGATTAGTCTGGTATTTAGAAAAAAATCAAAACTTTATTTCTCAGACCTTTTTAGCTTCATTTATCATTAACCAATTCAAGTGCTGATTCAAAAATAAAACAATACTTTTTACTACTTTTTAAAACTATCATGAATGAAATAAAAAAAAGTAAATTGAGTAAAAATATTTTTTTTTAAGTTCAAGTTCAATGAATTTATTTTGATTCTGAAAACAGATACCAACTATAAATTAAATGTGTGATTAAAATAAATATTTTTTGGGTGTTGCACTCAAAATTGATTTTCCTTCTCCAATAACAATGGGATAATATTGAGAAAAGAAAATAGAAATCCAATTTTGCCTAAAGCACATTACAATTAATATGGGGTCATTGAGATTTCAAGAAAACTAGGAATGATAAGTATCTTCTATAGTGAAAGAAAAAAAAAACCACCTAACTCCCCCCCAAAAAAAAGAAAAAAAATTCAAATCAGTTTTAAATCAGTGGAGAAACTTTTTTTTTTTTTTTTTTAAATTTTAAATAACAGATATTAGTCTTTTCTTCATCCAGCTTCTTTAAATTTCAATTTTGATGAAATCTCAATTTTGATGAAAACATACTTGAAATCTTAGTATTAAAAAAATTTACGTAAGAGGCAAATTTTTTGAGAGCTGTCAATTTTTGCATTTAGAAAATTTTAAATTCTAGTTTTCTTAATTAAGAAACTGATACACTATTTTTTTTTTATCTAATTTTATGTAACTTAGATAAGACATATCTGAAGTTTTTTAACAATGTAGATCGCAGCTTTATATAATAGCTAAAATAGTTTCAGAAAAATTATCAAAAATAATAATTTTAAAAAAATTTTATAATTATCCATGTAATACTGGATATTAAAATCTTACAAATAAGTTTTGAATCATTAGTAGGCTAGAGATAAAACTGATTTTTTTTTTTTTTTTTTTTGCACATCAACGCTGCTTGAATACATATCACGATATTTCATTTTTAAGGCTTTCAAATATGAACTGAGATGTTTGATTTTAAAATGGAATAAAATTAATCCTGATTTTTGATTTTTAAAATGTGTGAATATAAATCTCAAAATTCGTTTTAAACATTGGGTGAATACGAGTCTTGAGATTTAGTTTGTAAGTGGTAATATTTTTTTAAAAATCCAGTGAATAGAAATGTCATGATGTGTCAATCATAATTGGCAGAGAATGGATATTAATCTTAAGAATTATATTTTGCACATTAACAATAAAATTGGTCGAGAAAGTTAAAATGAAATGATAAAAAAATTAATCCCCCTAATTATAAAATTAAAATAACATATAATTAAGCATTTTCCTGATTGATATAATTAGCTGACTTCACCCTGTCCTTCCTTATTATCCTGTTCTGTTACCACCCTGATTAATTTTAAAAATATTAGTGTCATTAATAAAATAAACATTTGAGATATCTAAAATTTTCATCATCTCATAAAAAACATTTTACAAAAATGTGATAGCTTTACAGAAAATGAAACGTATTGCTAAAACGCTTACATAAATTAACATTTAGAAAACTTAAAAGTATACTTACTTATCTTGAATATCCTTTAATTTGTCAACAGGAACATTTGAAAAATGAAGATATATACATGAGACTTGATTCTCGATCACAGTATAATCAACCTAAAACAAATTTTGTAATGAAATAAACTTCTTCACAAATCAAACTCAAAAAATAATTGTAAAATTACAAATAAAGAAAAACAAATAAACTTTTAAAAAAAAGTTTTATTTCATCAGAATATTCTGAAAAATAATTATATTTTTTTATCCTCATTATGCAAAAAATTATAAATATTGTCAAGATGAATTCCTACTCTTGGAGTCATTTCTAGTTAACTTTAGAATTTGTTTTTGGTTTATATACATGAGCTGATGAAACAGATACAAATACGACAAATTATAGCTCGGTTAAAAAATGAAAGCTAAACAAACTGCTATAAAATTTTCAAAAGGTGATTAGGCTCACATATTCCTTTAGTAATGAATTAAGATATTTTATTTAGATTTGAAAAATCTTGATGGAAAATATTAATGCAGTTTTCCATAAATGTATGTTCTCTTTACTCTTTATTACTTATAGAGAGAGAGAGGGGGGGGGGGAAGAAATAAATATTTAAAAAAAACTCATTAATTTTCTTAGTTTCCTTTTTATCCTTTTTGTCTTTATTGAGCTAAATATATATGTATTGCATTTTTTTTTCTCTTTGCATTTACTTTAAATAACTTCATTAAGACAATCAAAATATTAAAAGATAATGAATTATACATTAGATATAAATATAAATATAGGTTTAAAAAATCATAGGTTAAAGATAACATTCTAATTCTTGGAACCCTTTTAATTCTTCTACAGAATCCTACTATTCTACGGAACACCATTTGGGAGTCGCTGGTTTAAAGAGTCATTCTTGAAGCAACATAGAATAAAATAACTTGCAGAGCATAAGACCGACAAATTTAAATAACAAACATAACAGAACATAAAATGTAATAACGAGACACTATGGCGCAATAGTTAAAGCATTGAGCTGCCATTTTGAAATTGTTGATAAAATCTTCTGAAATTGTAGAGAACAAAACAAATACTTTAACAAAATATTCAATATTTTTCATTTATGTCCCATACATGTTCAGCCAGCAACGCCCTCTATGGGTTGCTAATTCAACTCTCTCTTGCCATCATATATACCAGGTATTTTTAAGATGTAACCTGCTATGATTTTCAAGTTAATAAATAATTTTTCAACCGTTCACTTCTTTCTCGTCATCCCTTTCTACCCTCTTAGACATGGGGGCCCAGCCAAACTTCCACACCTGTCTCAATTAAGCTAACGTCAACAGCAGTCTAAAACGAAACAAGAATCTTCCTACAGCTACGCCGGCAAAACGAAACTGCCGCCATTGATCATCAACAGCAAAAAAAAACGCTGTTCCTTCAAATCAACACCGTTGGAAAAACATTTGGAATCATCACGAAAAGGATAAAATGAACGGATTTATTTTCAATTTCAAGAAATACAGGTAGGAGTAACTTTTATTACTAAACATGTATAAAAATACGAGAAAAGAAGATCTACTACAGATCGCATTTGAATTAGGAATAACTGTACCGGAAAACGCTACGTTAATTACTCTAAAAGGCTTCATTGAATCAAGTGATGTATTTAAAGCGAACGTAGATTTCGTTAAAGATTTAGTCGCAGCAACCGTCGAAGAACGAAAAGCCCGTGAAGATAACGAAAGTGCTAAAATGGAATTAGAAAAAATTAAACTCGCACAAATAGAACGCCAAATCGAATTAACAAACCTCCGAAACACTCCTAGTGCCAACCTGAACTCATCTAGAAATTCAGACGCAAGTGAAGATGGTCCTAATATCGAAAGTATTATTAGAAGCGTCCGAACACTTAGCATGCCTGTGCCGACAAGACCGGAGAACTACAGCTTATTTTTCCAATCTCTAGAACGCTCGTTCTAGAGATTACCACAAAAAGAGTACAGGATGAAATAAAATCAGAAATATTGATAAATATTTAAGGCGAAAAAGCAAGTCACGTTTTATTAAACATTTCAGAAAATGATCTCCGAGATTATGAAAAAGTTAAAAATGCCGTTTTGAAACAATTTCAGCCAACACCACACGAATGTTTAATGAATTTTCGAAAATCTCAACGCATGCCTGATGAATCGCACACACAATTTGCATCACGATTAACAACATCTTTCGAGTATTATTGCAAAATACGCAAAGCAACTGACTTTAAAACATTATACCAGTTAATTATCGCCGATAAACTTTATTCAACATTAGATTATGAAACTCAATCGCATATTGCCATAATTCAAGGTGAAGAATGGTTAAAACCTCCAGAACTTGCTCAAAAGTGTGATATTTTCTTTACTTCAAAACGAAAATCACTAAGTGAAACAAAATATAATCAACAAACCTTTAACCACAGACAAAATTTCAGAAGAAATCAGCTGAGTCCAAATCATTACCGGCGCAATACAACGCCGCGTCCGCAGAACTCATATTATAACAGCCAACGTATCCACGGTAATAATAATTTCAAAATCGATGGCCCAGAAAACGTCACCAAAATTTCAACGAAAAGTTACAGACACGATAAATATTACAATGAGCGGCAGTATGAAGATGTGCTTCTTAACGGTCAAAAAATAAAAGCAATGATCGATTCTGGTTGTAATCTGGTTTGTGTTAGAGCAAATAAATTAACCGTAAAGAGAACAAATAAATTAATAGTAAAGAGAACATTATCTTGACGGGAGCTTTCGGTTCAAAGCAAGAAGCTCAAATGACAACAATAAATTTGGCTCACCCAAAAAGTAAAATTCCTATTGCACTCAAAGCAGCTGTTTGTAAAAATCTCTGCACTGAATTAATTATCCCACCCACTGTTTACAAATCACTTCAAAGTGCAAGTCAGCAGTTGGGCAATCTGCCAAGATTCGAACTGTGTTAGAAGCGTGAAAAAAGAAAATCCTCTCTCAAATGTAGAGGAGAAAAAAATTACTTTTTCTTCAAAAAAGAACCCTTTTTCGTCTTCCGGAATAATGTTGGATGAAACTGTCTCACCAAAGGTCACCGACCTTGCTCACGAAGATCGGGGGAGCGTCTCAATATTGCGAGATGTTTCGAGTTCGGAAATTTCTGATGATAATGTTTATATTTTTAAGATTGAAAGTGATATTACGCACTACGATGAACCAAATTTAAAACATTTATTAGATCCTGATATTCGGAATACTATTTCAAATATGGTTATGAATTATAGGCCAAATAAAATTAAGAACATTAATTATGAAATGCAAATTTTTCTTCAAGATGAAATGCCAGTCCATCAACGTCCACGCCGCCTATCTATTTTCGAGAAATTAGAAGTTAATAAGCAAATTAAAGAAATGTTAAACAAAGGTATAATTAGAGAAAGCACTTCAGATTATTCTGCTCCAATAGTCTTATGTAAAAAACAAGATGGATCAACTCGCATTGCGATTGATTATCGATGTTTAAATAAGAAGCTAATTAAAGAAAGATTTCCACTCCCAATTATGGAGGACATTTTAGATAAACTACAAGGTGCTTCAGTCTTTACTAATCTGGACTTAAGAAATGCTTTTCACCACGTAGACATTCATCCTCAAAGCCGCAAATACACTTCCTTTGTGACACCAGATGGACAATTTGAATTCAACAAAGTTCTTTTCGGCCTTTCCAATTCACCAGCAGTATTTCAACGATTTATACAAATTGTTTTTCGAGAACTCTTAGAAGACGGAACATTGATTTTATATTTGGACGATGTAATTGTTCCATCAGACAATGAGTCCGAAGGTCTTCAAAAACTCCAGAAAGTTTTCAAAGCAGCTTCCGACTATGGACTTGAATTTAATTTCAAAAAATGCAATTTCCTGCAAAGAAAAATTACCTTTCTTGGACATATTTTAGAAAATGGTATGATTAGTCCCTCAACAGAAAAGACAAAAGCTGTTTTAAATTTTCCAAAGCTCCAAACAGCTAAAGATGTTCAATCATTCCTAGGCCTTACAGGATATTTTCGAAAATTTATCAAAGATTATGCAATTATTGCACGACCACTAAGTGATCTTCTTAGAGACAACATTCCTTTTCATTTTGGCCCAGAACAGCAACAAGCTTTCCAAATGCTGAAACAAGCCTTATCAACTGAACCTGTGCTACACCTTTTCAAGCAGGGCTCACCTTTACAGCTTCATTGCGATGCATCGTCAAAAGGAGTTGGCGTAATTCTTTCAATGCAATCTGATTTAGATGACAGCCTACATCCCATTCATTATATGAGCCACAAGACATGCCCACGAGAAGAAAAATACTCATCATACGAATTAGAAGTTTTAGCTATAGTGCAAGCACTTAAAAAATTTCGTCATTACCTCGTAGGCACCAAGTTCAAAATTTTCACAGACTGCCAAGCTTTCCAAAAGACTATGTCAAAAAAAGAACTGCCACCTAAAATTGCAAGATGGGCAATGTTACTAGAAGATTTCGACTACGAAATAAATCATAGACCAGAAAAACAGATGAACATGTCGACGCTCTTAACTGATATCTTGTCATGACAATCCAAGTTGACGAAACAACCCAGAAAATCTGCCATGCCCAAGCCAAAGATGAATACACACAAGGCATAAGACAACTAATCGAACACTCTCCTACTACAGACTACAAGTACAAAAACAAAGTCCTATACAGAGTAGTAAACAATCAAGAACTCTTAGTCATACCTCAAGACATGCAAAAACAAATAGTTCAACTACAACACAACAAAGGCCATTTTGGTATCAACAAGACAGAAGACATGGTTAAACAATAATTTTGGTTCCCAAATATAAGAAAGACTGTTGAAAACGTGATTTCCAATTGCATTCCATGTATACTTTCATCACGTAAAGTAGGAAAACAAGAAGGCTTCTTACATCCCATCCCAAAAGGAGACATTCCTCTAGATACATACCACATAGACTTTCTTGGTCCCCTACCCAGTACAAATAAGAATTACAAATACATTTACACCGTCGTAGATGCTTTCACCAAATTCTTATGGCTTTTTCCAGTAAAATCAACATCAGCTAAAGATGCCTTGGATAAACTACAACTGCAACAAATTACTTTTGGAAATCCAAGAAGAATCATCTCAGATAAAGGATCCGCTTCACCTCAATAGAATTCAAGAAGTACTGTGAAGACGAACAAATTGAGCATGTCACAATCACCACAGGTCAACCACGTGGAAACGGACAAATGGAAAAATTTCATGGTACGATAATCTCATTCATCACCAAGTTATCCCTTGACAACCCCAGCAAATGGTCCAAGCATGTACCAGCAGTCCAGCGTGTAATTAACAGCACTGTTTCTTCAACAACAAAATTTACACCCTTTCAGCTCTTAACAGGAGTTAAGATGAGGAATAAAGAAGACCTGCACATCAAGAAAATCCTCGAGGAAGAGCACATACATATTTTACTTGAAAATCAACAACAAATGCGAAAAGAAGCAAAAAGCAATATACTTGAGATGCAAGAAAAAACCAAGCATAATTATAATACTAGACGAAAGACAGCAACGAAGTATAAACTCCACGACAGAGTTGCCATCAAACGAACCCAATTTGGAACAGGTTTAAAACTTCAACCAAAATTTTTCGGTCCAAACACAGTGACAAAAATTAGACCCAACGATAGATATGATGTTCACAAGATCGGTATAGGAGAAGGACCAACTGTCACATCCACATCAGCAGACTTAATGAAACCATGGGAAGATCCATAAACTTTTTCCTTTTTTTTTTCATATGAACTATGAACTTTTCAATTGTGCAAGAACTTTTACAGAGACTTTTAATTTTTTTTAAATTTATTATTTGCATTTTGCATTTTATTGCATAAATCAAATATTAATTTAACATATTTAACTGAATATTAATAACAAACTTCTATTTTAATTATCAAAATATTCATATTGATCGTATTTTTCAGAAGTGAAAGAAAATTTTTTTTGTGGTTTTATATATTTGAAAATATCTTTTTATAATTTATTCAGGATATGTTTTGGTTTTTGCTAGTTTTATAGGTTGAAAAGAAACTCATTTGCTTAATAATTTTGAAAAGTGCATCTTTACTTAATTTAAAAAAAGTCAACTATAAATTAAAATTGAATATATTTAGAATTAGATTAAATTTTCATAAATTTATTGTTTTATATTTCAATTCAATTGTCAAAATATTTCGGTCATCAATATTTTCTTTTTATTGTGATGTTTAATATTTACCTTTAAAGCAATTAGTCGGTGACCGACTAAGTCAGGATGACAGAGTGTTCCATACATGTACTTCAGCCAGCAACGCCCTCTATGGGTTGCTAATTCAACTCTCTCTTGCCACCATATATTTCCCGCTCATTCTGAGAGGAGATAGGCTGAGAGAAGGAGGTATTTTTAAGATGTAACCTGCTATGATTTTCCAGTTAATAAATAATTGTTCAACCGTTCACTTCTTTCTAGTCATCCCTTTCTACCCTCTTAGACATTTATTATTTCAAGAAGTCTTAAAGAAGGACTAAACTGTAATAATTAATCCATTACATACCTGATTACAGTATGCATCATCTATCTCAACCAAGTCACGATTGAGAGGAGATACTGAGGTATCAGTAAAGTAGTCCATCAAAAGTTGCATCGATACTAAACTTGAATAATCCTAAGAAAATTTTTAACAAATTCGTTTAGAATTTATTTTCAAATCCATAACTTTATAGTTGTTAAAACATTATAAAAAAAAAAAAATTTCTTTAAGACAACAAACAATAATTACTAAGAAATAAAATGTAAAAACAAGTTTATATTATTGCTAAATAATTATTAAAATTTAATAGGAAGACATTTTTTAAACTCTAAATTATCTAAACAACATTAGAAAAAGAGAACAACAACTTTCAAAAAATAATAAAATAAAATAAAATTTAAAAACTTTTATTATATTTTTTAAAAAGAAAAGAAAATTATTATATTTTTGTGAGACTTAAATTACAAATGTAAGGTATTGTACTTTCAAAAGAGAAGAGGAAAATTTTTAAAGACATAAATTTAATATTGAAGTAATAAGCTGGCCACTTTTTATTTTAGATCGGACTAGAAAAAAATAATTTCCTTTCTTAGTCTAAACGAAAAACACATTTTAAAAAATGAAATTGTAACAATGTTTTAATATTATAATTTTCTTGTTTTACCTCTGTTAACTTGCTTAATAAAAATTTTAATTGAACGTAAATTTTTTTGCACTATTTAAAAACTGAATGAAACTTTTACTGGCATCAGGCACAGAGTAACAGTTGAAAGTTATTGATCTAGCTACTTGAAAAGCAAAATGTAAGCATTCTAGCTAGTTGAAAATCGGTCAAAATTTTAATAAAAGTTTAGTTCTTTTGGAAAATAATGTAGTGAAGTAGAGTGTTCAACTCCCCGCGAGGAGTCCCAGATTCAAATCTAGGCAATGGCTGATTCATTCGCATGCTGCTGTGAACTGGCACCTCACAAACCAAAGTGCAACAATATCCCTATTGGCAAACAAATCGTTAGTTAGAGTACCTTTGTTGTCAGACTAACCTTCGGAAGCTTGAGGTTCTCATGGTTAGTCTGACAAGGTTAGTACCTCATCTGCTGAACTGGGTTCAAAATTCCATTTGACTATACAACGCTAGTATCAAAAGAAAAGAAAAATTAATTTTGCTTAAAACTATCCAGAAAACTATTGTGACTTGTAGTTCAGAGGTTCCCAAAAGGTACTCTACGGAACCCCAGGGTTCCATTAAACAATCACAAACAGGGGTTTCGAGATTTAGGACTTTTTTTTCAATAATCAAATATTTAGTTTTAGGTTATCTTTTTTAAATTATTCATGAAAAATGCCAATAAAAAGAAATGGCAAATTTCAAAAAAAAAAAACAAATTCCAATAACAATTTCAATTAACAATAAATTACTAAAATGATAGGCATATACAAATAATTGCATCAATATTCCTCATCGAACTTTTAAAAAAATTCAAATTCATATCAACCCGAATCAAGAATAAAGAATTATTTTTCCCCGATAACTATTCCCACAGTTTATAACAGTTCTTTTTTCAAAAACAACATTTTAACTTATTTTGAATTTAAATTATGGTTCATCAATTATACCAAAAGTCACATCAGTCTAGCATATTCAACCGCATGCCTAACATAAAACACAATTTTTAAACTGTTTATTTTTCCCATTAAATGTTTCTAAATCAATATTTTTTTTGTCATATTCATACCAGATTTTAAAGTCAAAGTTCCGCCAAAAGAAGTTCAATCGATTAGGGTTCCATAGCAAAAACAAATCCGAATTGCTACACTAGTTAGTAGTAATAAAGAAAAACTTCAATAATATTTTAATAGTAGGAGAAATATTAAAATAAATCTTACAGTAGCTAATGGCCCTCTCCAAGCTGCAATCAATAAGCCATGATCATCCTCTTCAGTTGGATACTCAACTTCAAATGAAACAGATTCAGCCAATGGAGGAACAGGTGTTTGCCATGGTCTGACAAATGGATCTCTTTTTCCCTGACAAAAACATTAAAACTGTTAAATGTCTATTCGACCTAAAATAAATAAACGGATAGTGAAGCTAATTACATCTTTCATAATTCTTTCCTCCACAGGTTCTAATGCCTGGAATACTTTATCTGCATCAATTTGTCCTACTATTATAACAGACAAATTTTCAGGACGGTAAAAATCTTTATGGTATTGGCGAACCTGCAAAGATAATAATGAATGATGTTTGAGAGTTACAACAACAATAAACTGAATCTCAATTTTTTAAGAAAATTAGGAAAAATTAAATGCTTTCAAATGCACTACTTTATAATTAATATTAAATATCTAATTTTAAAAATAATTAGGATTTTGTTTTATTGCTCATTCTTAATCTATCAATGTAAACTTATACCTAAAGTTAACAAATGAAATCTATGCTCTTTAGTTTAATGCTAATCACAGTGAATCTTCCATTCCAACAACCGAAGCACGAAATCTCATTTGCTATTCCACAGACACAATGTTATTTTGACACCTATTAGAATGACCACACTAATCCATTTATTCCAATATAGTGACTGAAATTCAGTCATTTGATTCATAAATAGTTTTTAAAAAAATATTCAAACCATTATTTCCATTTAGGAAACATTATTACTATGCTCTTGTGTGAACTTTATTGGGCTAACTATACGAGTTTGAGTTACTGGAAAAACTAAAGAAAAAAAAAAAGGATCAGCTGAACATACTTAAATAATGCTATAGTGAATTAAATAGTTTAGTATAGCTGAAATAACATCCTTAAATATCCCATAGATAACGCTTTGAGTGGTAACCATATTTTAATAATATTAATAAATAGTTTAACTAATATTGGTTAATAGATTTAATGTGCAGATTAAAATGCTGAGACCAAATAAGAAAAACATTCCCTGTTATTTTAGGTGATTTTTAAATTCCCTATATTCCAGGTTTTCCCTATTCTGCCTGTGGAGTGGCAACCCTGTTGCATATTATTTTTAATGCATTTTTAACATCTCAAAGTAAAGTATTGCTCTGTTAAAATGTATAAAGAATCTTTTTAGCTACCAGATGCATTATTTTTGTATCTCTACGATATAACCTCACGTCATGACATTTATTTTCAACCAGATCACAAGAATTGCTATATTGAGCATTGACTATAAATAACTACCCACAGGAAAAGGAAGGGAAATCTAATACATTCTAATAAATTATAAAAAGTTCATACAAATTACTGAACAACATATGAAAGATTCTTCATGCATAAAAGTTTAGGGTATCAATCAGTAAATTAATAAAGATAAATAAAATATAAAAACAATATAACACTTTTAACTACCAGGGGTCTGTCCAGACATTTTGTGAAAGGTCCGGTTTTCGTGAAATTATGAAAAAATTACTCACGTTCTTTCAACAAGGGTCCGCTTTTATGAATTCGTGAAAATAGGGTCTGATTATTGCAAAAAACTTTTTCAAGGAGTTTTTAAATTGTAAATAAATACAAGATTATGCTAGGCACTGTAAAATTATAATTAAAAAAATTTTAATTTTCAAAAATAAACAGCAATAGAGATGCAACATTCAAATATTTGGTATTTTGCCTATACTGCTGAACACAGAATATTTATTTTGGATGAATAATGGAAGAATCGTCTGCCAAAGACAAAACTTAATTCGTTTACATCATCTTTCTTGTTTTCTGCCCTGGAAGGGGTACAATAATGAAGATAAACAAATTTGTGAAGGGTCAGATTAAAAGAAAAGTCATTTTGTGAAGGGTCCGATTAAAAGAAAAATCATTTTGTGAAGGGTCCGTTTTTCAGTTAAAATATTTTCTGAAGGGTCCGTTTTTATGGAAAGATATTTTGTGAAGGGTCCGTTAACGGACCCAAATATCTTCTAAACAGACCCCTGACTACAATAATAACAATATTTTCTATTTGACTGCACTTGTTATGACTGAAAGATCTGAGTGTGAAATTTTTTTATCCAGTAATTACATTTTTAAATTCATAATTTTGAAAAAAAATTAATTAATTTGGAAAGTAACATCTTTTCAAATAAAATATCAATACAGAAAAATTTTGGGTTTCTTTTAAAAAAATAAACTAATAATTACAAAAAACTAATTTTTTTTTTTTTAAATTCTATTTGATGTGTGTTACATAATCTAGTAGTAATTTAAATTTTCAAGCAGGTAATAAGTTAACAGAAACATTTTTGGTCTGCAGCTTTGATACATTGTATTAGGAAAACAGAAAATGATAAAACTTTTTTAGAAGAAGTGACAAGAATTAAAAAAATAAAGGCTGTAAACATATTATTTACTTTTTCATTGGACGTGCTTTCTCGTAAATTTTGTACAAGTCCTCCAGTCTCTGATTTGTAGCCACAATGTCCAGGATACATTGACCTTAACATGGCCAAATGACAACGGCTTTCACCAGAGTTTTCCCTAGTTTGCATTTCATTGTAAACAACCCCTGCATCTTCGCCTAAGCCATTAATATGGTGAACCTCTGTAACGTAGCCTGCATCCTAAAATGAGATATAAAGTTACAAATCATTGTTAAATTACAGTGAATAAAAACTTCCATAAACCAAAAACTCAAAAAACATTACACTTAGAATACATATTTCAATCAGCTTTTCTCTTATATCACTTAAAGCTATAATGTTTCAGAGGGAATAATATAAAAACAACTGACTTGTTGCGGCACTTCTTATAAGAAATATGCATTATTATAAGCTTCTGAAGCTTGTGCCAACTTTTCAAATTAGCAATCAGTAAATCAGCTCAATTTTAAAGAATATATACTACTTAATGATACATACAAAAAATAATATTAATAAAATTATGCATGAGTTTACTAGTAATTATAAAAAAAGTAACACATAGATTAAAGTACTAAATTATAAGTTTTATACTTCATTATAAAATGGTAAAATTTAATTGGAACTAGCCCTTTATACCTTTTTAAAATCATGCATTTTAATCACTAAAATTTTTTGCTCACAGCATTCCAAATTAGAGTTTTGTGTTCTTTTGTTTTTCTATAAATAGAAAAGATTAAGTGTCAGAATAGCTTTTTAGAAGGGGTAAGAATGAGATCACTTTTTTTACCCCATTTCCATCAAAAAGTTTTTTTTTTTTTTTCAAATTTTTAGAATTGTTAAGAAAGTATTATAGATTTATTGAAAATTATTGTAGATTTATTGAAAACAAAATTTCATAACTCTTGATAGTTATGAGAAAAAACAACTTATTTTAAGTAGATAATGAATTCTAAACTGTCTGAAACTTAAATGTTTTCATTGTTGTTTTAGCTTAACTTTCTATCAGATGAGAAATTTAACTTTTTGTTTGAATAATTTTTTAAACATTTTTATAGTGTTATAAAGAAAAAAAGTTACTCGGCTTTGAGTAGAAGTTTATTTTTTATTTATTTTTTATTTTTTTTTTTTTTTTTGACACAAAAATGTTGCAAGATATAAAATTTTAAATCATGATCTTAAAAGCACAAAAAGTATACCATCTACAACTAAATCCTACAAGATAGAAGGAGAGTTTAAATCACTCTGCCCCATAACATAGAAAATCTTATTTTAAAAATAAAAAGTTTTCAGAAAAGAAATTTTTTTTTTCACTTTCGTCAAATAAAATGTCAACGTAAGAGTAAGGACTTTCTGATGCTATAAAAAAAGTGTTTTTTTTTTTTTTTTTATAATTTCAGAAAGGTTACAAAATTGCACCTAAAAGAGCTCAGGTTAGGTCCTTCTAATTTAACATTACAAGTATTAATCATAACTATTCACAGACAAAATGTAATAATCTGAA
Source organism: Parasteatoda lunata (assembly GCA_949128135.1). Classification (NCBI taxonomy): domain Eukaryota; kingdom Metazoa; phylum Arthropoda; class Arachnida; order Araneae; family Theridiidae; genus Parasteatoda; species Parasteatoda lunata. The sequence continues at coordinate 8,781,687 of OX421977.1, forward strand.
AACATAATTAAAGGTTAACTTACAGTTAATGTTGGATAAAGGAGGTGATCCAAGTAGATGGGGAGAAGCTTGAGAAAACCTTCATCACCAGCTGTAGTTAGAGTATAGCATGTATGATCAGTATCTGTCCAGGCATTTGTACCTTGAGACAAGCAACGGGAAGCTAGCAAATCTAAAACACCCTAAATAATAAAAAAATTATATTAGAGTCAGGGTTGACAATTTGTCTAGAAGAAACATATTTATTTCAGGACACTGAAAGAAACTAGACAGAATGGAAGAAACTAAAAATGGCTTCTACAATTGTATTAGCAATAGCTTAAATTTTATAATAGGTTAAATTTATATAATACCATACCATAAAATTCAAAGTTTTTCATGAGAACTCTTTTTAAAAAAATAGCTATTTTCCTATTATTTATTTTAGTTTTACACAAAATTTTAAAATCAATATTATATTATTAAAGGTTCATACTTAACAGTATTTGATTGAATTTGAACTTATAACAAACACTAACAACTTAGTTGCAACATCAGTTGCTCATATCCTTAGAAGGGCGTTTCGCTCTGTCAGCCCTTTGATCCCTATAATGGTGCCCTCTTTGTCCTTTTTGTAAAAATAAGCCACCACCCCTAAAAAACAGTCTTTTTATTCATATTTGATTTTAAAAATATAATAAATCACTGTTCAAATAATAATTACACACTGGTGTAAAATTATCTGTGCTTATAGGTTTAATTCTGCTAATAAGTTTACTTGCTAATACTATTACAAATACTTTGTTAGAATTATTCTCCACTCGTTAAATGTGTATACGTATCTTTTTTTAAGGGGGAGGGGGAAATTAATAATTTTTTTAATTGTATAAATTTTTTATTATATAAAAAGCTTTAAGTTTATCAATTAATAATTCATTTTATACTTTTTTGATGAAAAAAATTACGCCCAGAGATTGTCTATTTGCATGACTTAAATCATATTTATAAACTATAAAATTTTCTCTCATTCTCATAATGAGAAAGAATAGTTCTATTTTTTGAAATATACTCATAATATTAGTATAAGAGGGTAATTTAAAAATTGTTGAGAATGAAATTCAGTTATTACATAATATTACACATTTTGATACATTTTTAATTTGTTAAATGAGTGCCTTTTCAAAACACAAAGTGAGAGGCAACACCCTTTTTCAATTCCTTTGGATAGATATCAGTGGGGAAACAGATAACAATATCATATCTAAAACAGACCAATTTAACAGTGTGATTAGAAAATGTAAGGAAGATTTCTATAAGCTATAATGGTTGTTAAATGTTTGAGGAAACCAAGCAACAGAATGCATAAACTTTTGAAATGAGCCAACTCACAGCGCAAAAATTGTAACCACTTTAAAATGAAATGTAACACAATTCAAAATACTGCCAAAATAAAATATTTACTTTAAATGGGTATTTTTCACTTCCTAAAAACACTAAATGTTCTAAAGTATGAGGCAGACCATCATCATCGTGAGCTTCAGTAGCTACAAAGATAAACAAATATATATCAACACACATGCATACTGATCACACAAAATAGAAATATTTAAGAGGAAGCAAAAAAATAATATTCAGCAAGATCCCCAATTATTTTTCAATTTAAAACATGGATATAGGCTTTAAAGATTAAAATTTTATGAGAAACTATCATAGACAAATTTATTTAGGGAAGATCGAAAAATTCAAACTGTTTTAATTCTTTAAGCTGTAGAACATAAAAGCTGTCTACTACCCTAATTGCAAAATTTTATTACTTATAATAGATATCTTCTATCGCCTAAATGATCCAAAATATGTTAACATTTAAAAGAATTATAATAATTATTTTCCCTTTTCTAACAAAAATATGAGTACAAAATTTTAGAATTATAAGATACCTAATATAGCTTAATTATAAATAGAGGTTATATCAGTGTTCTCCTTGAGTGTTTCTTTTTGAAGAGTAGCCCTTCTTGTCCTTTAATGCGCCTTATTTGTCATTTTTGTAAAAATAAGCTGCACTTCAAACCCTTTTATTCATATTCCATTATAAAAAAATAATTCATTGTTTTAAATAATAATAGTTACACTCTGGTAAAATTATCTGTGTTTATAGATTTAATTTTGTTTCTATTACAAACATTTATTTTGTCAGAATTATATTATACTGGTTAAATTTTTATAAGTTTCTCTTTTTTCAGGGGTACATTAGTGAATAAGTGATTTCAAGCAAGTTTTAAAATTATTTTTAAATACTTTAAAAAAGGAAAAGAAAAAAAAAATTCCTTTTAATGCTTATTTTCTCATTATTTTCAGTTTAAATTACAGAAAAAAAGCTTTAAAATTATTTATCAAATATCATTTCTTTTTAATTTTTTTTTTTTAATTTTTTGTGCAGTAATTGTATTTTAGCATGCCTTAAATTATTTTTTAGACTACAAATTTTTTTCTTATTTAAATAATGACTAAGAATTACTTTTTGAATACACACATAAAATACTCACATAAAAGGGTTGTAGGATAAAAGGGTAATTTAAAAGTTGTTCAGGATTATATGCAATAATTATACAATGTTAAACATTTTGATAAATTTATACCATGATAAGTGAGTGTCCTTTCAAAACTCAAATTGCTCTTTACTGGGAGGAGACACCCTGCTTTTTTTTTTTTTATTCAAAGGGAGGACTCTGGTTATATTTCAGTTCTTTCAAATTAGAATAGACCAGGTGAGAAAAAAAAATTTATTCTAAAAAAATATGTGTATAGCTACCCAGGAATGGCAAAGAGTTATACCCTTTGAGTTGCTTTTTTTTCTGGCATGTAATTTTTTTGGGAAGATTTCTATATTGGATCCTGCACCAAAATAAACACCAAGTTTTGGTTATCTCCAGATGGTGCACGGAAAAAATATTTAAAAAATAGATGGGGACCAATTTGTAACATCAACAAAGCAAAAGCAATATTATTTTTTTTACTTTCTCCAAGTGTTAAATCTTTTTGTTGCCTTATCTAGTTACTAATTATAGTTAGTCATTAATCATAGTTTGGCACAAAAAGGTGCTAATTTGGATATCCCTTTTATTACTTTTTTACATGCTTTTTTTTATATAAGGCAGTGTTTCCCAAAGTGTGGTACATGTACCCCCAGGGGTACAGGAACAGTTTAGCAGGGGTACGAGTTCTTATGCGAAATATCTTGCAACTAGTTAAAATGTCAATTTTTTTAAAAAAACAAAGCTAGCCATGAAAATTGACGATTACGTATTTTTCTATTAGCTATTTCTTGCAGAGTTAACAGTTAATAATTAGTGGTGTCAACAGCCAGTTGTGATTTTTAACTTTTGTTCAATTTGTTTATAGTAAAAAATACATTCATTTTTTTTATTAGTGGTACACAGCATTACGAAAAATTTTGAAAGGGTACACAAAAGTCATAAGTTTGGGAAACACTGATATAAGGGAACATGAAGATAATGTTACTCAAGTCGGAGATATTAACATGATTTTAAAAATCTGTAGACATTTATTGTTCAGAAATGGTGACTCTTGATCACTATCGTAAGTCGATCAACGAAATTATAAATATTTTGCATAATTTATTTGAATTTTCAGCGTTTTTGGCCTAATTTTCTATGATCCATTGAGGCCGCAGAAGATATTAACACATAAGATTTACTGATGGAAGTGGTCAATTTTCCGCCCTACCGCTAATAGATTCGACTAATATTCGCTAATAATTCAACTTTTTTCGGCACACCCTAATATTTATATATTGCGCGCATGTTAGCAAGGTAATAAAAATAATGAAAAAATGACAATTTCTTACCAAGACACAAATAGCCACCAACTAAGGGTCCATCAGTTTGAGCGATGCATATAGTCATGCCACTTCTATGTGACTTGTATTTTGATAACTTAGCTCCTCCATCAGTTAAAATCTCAGCAATACATTCATAAGCAGGTGAACCTGGCATTTTATTTAATAATTTTGAAACTAAATTAATAGAGTTAGAGGCTACAGAGACTAATCGACGTATTATATAATGCATAAACTGGACATTATAGTGAGAAAATAATTTAGAAAATTGAAAAATTTGGATGATAAGTCAGAAAAAACAAAAACTTGATCATTCACTCAGAATTTTGACTTTTACATTCGATGGAGTGACTGGAACGCTTTAAATGGTTTAAACTTCAATGATTGCTTACTTCTATTGTCCTCAATAGAACTTTTTAATATTTTACAAACGTAAACTGATCAAACTTTTTTTAATTCAAACACATAACTTGCTAAAAAAACTGAACGACTTTATGTATTGCCACTCCAAAAAAAATCGTAAATTAATTAATTATTCATGTGAAAAATAAAAAAATTAAAACATATTTGCAGTGAAATTACAAATAAAACAGTGAATTACCAAAGCTTTAAAAACTATTGATTTCTGAATTATTCAAAACTTTGATAAATGTAAAGTTATTTAATGTTCATTGTAACCGTTTGTTTTTTCTTAACTTAGTGTTTTTCAAGAAATGAGAAAATGAATCGTACTAAATCTTCTCAACTTTTCCGTTTTTAAAACTTATCTTATATTCTTCATTTTACGAACGCTACTTTGTCTCGACTTTTAGATGACAGAGAACACAATCAGTTTTAGAAAGCACCCTCTGAATGGTTTCATTTTCATTATTTTAAATCTGAAGTTTTTGATTTTACATTTGATGTGTAAACAGTTGTCTCTTATTAACGCCGTACCAGCTGTCAACTACACCTTACGGAATCAGAGCATGAAAAAGTTGCTCATTAGTTTAGATTTGAATTAATGGGGAAATGCGTTTGTTAGTATTACTTCGTCATGTGAAAATGTAGTGATATTCATAATAATTTTACGTGAAATTTGCATTTTATGCAAAACTTTATTTTTGAAATATTAAATGAATTAAATTTTTGATAGCTTGCATTTCCTTCTATCCTCCAAAATGCATAAATCCTATCTAGAATTTGATTTTCATGTAGAAGATCTGTTGTTTAAGGGTTTAACGATAGAATCAGTTAGTGGTGAGTACTTAACACAAATTCTATGTATTCTAGTTGTTTATTTTATCTGTCTCGTTACCTATCTATCTAGTGTTTTTCCATGCGACGTTAAGAAAGATCCAAGTAATCCACGAAGATTTATAAAACTTGTTAAAAATTGGCTTTTTGTTAATAGCAATTTTAATATTAAAAAGGGAAGAGATTCAAAAATTTATTTATTCAGTTTCTTATCTCACATTTGAAAAAAAATTCTGCAAATATTAATATATGAGCATTTGCCTGTGTTCATAATAAAAATTCTAAGCATTGCTTAACATTGTAATGATAATATCTATGCATTTTATGGAAGACTTCCAAAAAAGGTAGCAATAATTCAAATGGTTATCAGTTATATATTTTACTTTTTTTTTTATCAAAAAAGCTATATTTAAACAACATTACAACTGAATATGAAATGTTTTGAGATTATTCTACAAAGTTTCTTCTTTTTTTTAATCGGTCTTTAAAGAAAATTCTGCTGGGGATATTTCTGTATCTAAATCTGTCATGCCATCTACTATCGCCAAGGCATCAAATGGAAATTAAACTTGCAAATTTTTAAAAAATAACATGTAAAAGTTAGTCTAAGACTGGCTATGAGTTAATAGTGGCAGATAGCTTAATTATTGTTTAAACATAGCTTTTTTCATAAAAAATATCAAATAGCTGTTTAAATTTTTGCTTATTATCTTTTTGAAGTCTTCCATTAAATGTATAGGTATTATTATTACAAATAATTCATGTTATGCAAGGCTTAGAATTTTTATTACGGACAAAGGCAATTGCTCGTATATTTATATTAGCTGGTTTTTTTTTTGTTTTTTTTTATAAATATCAGGTATGAAATTGAATAAATTAATTTTTGAATATGTTTATTTTTTAATTGTAAAACTGCTATTAACAAAAAGCTGCTCAAGTTGATATTTTCTGTGTTTTTCTTTTTTAAGTTTCTTGCGAGCCGCTGTTAAGCTAGACAGACTAAGCATTTATTTGCTGTATATCGGGTTACAGAAATAATCCAGTCATTATTATAAGAAAAGTTCTCTCTGCTTCTAATAAAGAAGTCTTCTGAAATTTTGTGTTTAATATTTATTAGTTTATTATAAGATTTGGGTTGCTTGATTTTAAAGAGAGATAGCAAAAATTTAAATACCTTGTTTTTTAATATTAAATTTTGTTTTTATTAAATTTATCATTTTGTTACTTTGGCTATGGAATTTTTTGTGGTCTCCTTAAACTAAATAGTAACTTAGCAACAGTTATCACTTTCGGGAAACCGGCTCGATCTGTGATGCAGACGTGATATGATTTTTTATGAACAAATGACATAAAAAAAATAATAAACTATGGTATTAATTAGCTATAGGAATAATAAAGCCAACTTTTTCAATGTATGAGAACATAATGAACACAGGTTACTGGCTACAGACAATATGCATAGGTGCATGAAATAAAACGATAACATTATAATTAGCGATAACAATACACGTGAAATATGATAATCTCATTATAATTATTGATAACTATTATTATCAAATATTATGATATTGTGATCATTATTGGTAACTATAATTATTTAATAGGATAACATCATGATCATTACTGATAAGGTAACTTATACCAAAAATAATAATCTAAATATTACGTAATGATAATTATTATATATGATGTGTGTGAGTGCTCATTAGTTTTATTTTTGTAGCGAAAATATTGAGCAATGTAAAAATTTTAATTAGAAAAATATCACAATAGATTATTAAATATCAATATTTTTTTATAATACATCATGTTGGTGGCATCTATTTACCCAGCGCAAGTAAATTCAGCTGTTTTATTTATTTATATTTTGAATAGCCATTATCTAAAAAAATATTTTGAAAGATAATAAACATCGTAAAAGAAAAAAAATGTATTTACTTGTACCTGGTGACTTTGCATTGACGTCTTTATTGCCTTCATTTGATAAATGAATAAGTACCTACCTAAAAATATTTTAGTTGCAAATGCAATCAATTTGGTTTCTTTTTAAGGTATGGTTGGATTGTGTATATGTGTGGCAATATTTACTTTTATCTATGAAACGGTGAAGACTATGCGCCAAAAACTTGTGGCTTCATTGGGAAAAAGCCAGCAAGAATATGCTGCAATGGAGATCAGATCTGAAAGAGCTATGCTCGTGGAGATGAAAGAAACAAATTACAAATGGAAAAGGTACGTGTGATTGTCTATTCATTATGCTTAGCCAATTAATTGCCCCGACTATGTAGTTGAGTCGTGGTGGCTCAGGGGGTATAGCGGTCCCCTTCCAATGAGGTGAACAGGGTTGGAATCCCAGCGAAGGCTGGTCAAAATGAATTCACCAGGCTCGAACCGACCACAGTGCTGACGTAAAATATCCACAGTGGTAAACGGATCATGGGTTAGAGTCCCCTTGCCTTCAGACTAATCGAAGGTTTTCGTGTTTTTCCTCTCCATGTAATGGAAATGTGGGTTAGTTCCATAAAAAAAGTCCTTCACAAAGGAAAAATTTCTCCCGATACTCGATCTAAGAGTTCCCTTGTCTTCTGGATTGAGTTCAAAGTTACAAGGCTATGGAGTTGAACATTAGTGGCCGTAAACCCAAAAAATTAAGTCTGCTGTTCAACAACGGTTATATAATAAAATTAAAATGTCTATGTAGTTAAGGGACTGTTGAAATATTATGTACATGTATATAATATACATACATAATATTTTATTTTATAACTAGCATTGAACAGATGACCTAATTTTGAGTTTGCGACTATCCATGATCAACTCTGTAGCCTTTTAATTTTGAACCCAAACCAGAATACAAGGGATCTCCTGGATTGGACCACCCTGAATACATTGGGACATACTAGCCTCTGTGGAGACTTTTTAATTTTTTTGAATATAACTCAGAAAACAACTGAAACCTCCCACAAGTAGCTTGGTGTTATGGGTAATCAAACCCATGAGGATATTATACATCATTTCTGTGGTCAGTACTAGCGGGGAAATATATATATACAGTATACTCTCGATATTTCGAAAACCTTTTTATGTCAAAAAATATGTTTTATCTTAGCATTATCTATCCACCTAATGTTAATTTGAATTCATATGTTGAAGGATTTCTTCTCAAAACCTTGTTACGTCAAAATGGAAAATGAATATTTTTGCACTGTAAGTTTATTGTAATCCTTGTTTGTTTTGTTTTTTTCTATTTAATGTATAACTATTTTTTTCTTACTTTTAAAATTAAAATTGTTGTATTTAGACTTATAGTCAACTATTATTACATACATATTTATTAGTAAATATTCTTATGTTTCATGACTCTACTTTTAAGAGTAATATTTTAGAATATATTTTTCTACTTTTTAGAACATATTTAATTCTAAACTTCTTATCTCAAAAACTATCTATCTCAAAAAAATTTTTGCGTCCTTTTAATTTTGAGATATCGAGAGTGACTGTTTATTGTACATTTGCTTTTTTATCTACCTCATACGCGTGAAATAATTTTACTAAATTTTATATATTCCATTTTCTTTTGGTATTTAAAAAAAAATTTACATTTTTGGCATTAGTTTCACATAATTATTTTGTATTAAATATTTTATATTGCAAGTGTTTACTGGATACAGTTTTATTAAAGCATATTAAATCATAAATGAAGGTAATTTATTCATGATACTTGAGAAAAAAAATAGTCATTTATTTGGTAGTTTGATATGATCAAACTCTGGCATAAATATTTATTTGGAGTAAATGTTACATTACTGAATGTTACATTATTTCTTTCCTTCTAAATTATTTATTGTTCACTAACTAATGTAATTGACATTTATTATTTTCAAGCTGATAACAAGTAAAGATATCTGAATTTTTTATTATTATTATTTTTGTTGCTTTCAAAGAATAGTCAGTAGAAGCGAGTCATTTGATACTTTGCAAGCGGAATACATAGATAGAAGATGCGTAGATGGTATCTGTACATCTGGAAAGTCATTGAAAATTATGGAAATTCATAGATTTTGACCTTGATCGAAAGTTATCTTTAAAAGTCATGCTTTTCAGTGATAAATGCTAAAAAATTATAACTCTCAGTTTGTCATGGATCTTGGGTATTGGAGCCCTTAATCCTGTCGGGCGATTTGAAAATCCCTCTTTGCGATTTGCATTGACGTGATTTAAAATAGCACATCGTGATCTGCATTCACGTTATGTAAAAATCCCTCATTACGATCTGCATTTGTGTGATTTAAAAATCGAACATCGAGATCCGTATATGTGCGAATTTAGAATCGCGCATCACAATTTGTATTCATATGATTTAAAAAATACACCTTGCAATCCATACTCACAGGATTTAAAAAATCCCTTATCACATTCTTGTTATTTCTAAAAATCTTATCGTGATTTGTATTTGTGTCATTTAAATATCACACATTGCGATTTGTATTCACGTGGTTTGAAAATTTCACATCGTAATTTATATTTGTCCGATTTAAAAAATCACGCCTTACGATCCGCATTCATGCAGTTTTAAAAATCCCACATCGTTATTTATATTTGTGTGATTTAAAAACTACACATCAGTAATTGAATTCGCGTGAATTTAAAACCACACAGTGTGATCCGTATTCGTGCAATTTAATAATTACTAATCAGAAACCGCATACGTGCGATTTACAAAAATTACACATCGTAATTAATTTTAGTGCGATTTAAAAATCACAAAGTACAATCCATGTTCGAGTAATTTAAAAAATCACATATCGTGATTTGTATTCACGTGATTTAAAAATCGCACACCGTGATCCGCATTCGTGCAATTTAGAGAATAACACAGCATGATCAGATTTCGTACGATTTAAAAATCACACATCGATATTTTTACTCACAATATTTAAAAATCACTCTACGTGATTTATATCGCATGATTTAAATATCAAACATCGCGATTCGTATTTTTGCGAATTAAAAAATCGCATATCGCGATGTCATTTAAAAATCATTGTAATTCGTATTCACGTGATTTAAAAATCTCTGCGTGGTCTATTATATAAACAGTCTATTATCTCATGTGCCCTGTGGCAGAAATTTTTCGATCTATCTGTGACAAAACTCTCTAGCACTAATATCTTTCTGCAAGATTCTCTTTAATCAAATTTTCTTGAGGAAGCGCTTCAAGTTTGTGTAATAAATCTTTTATTTTCTTATATGAGAGCTAAATTTTGAATTTTTTTTTTTTAATTCTTTTGATTTATTCTTTGAATTTTTTTTTTTTTTTAGAAGAAATAATTATTAAAAATGTATCGTAGTAAATTATAAAGCTAAAAAAAAATTTATATTTATTATTTTTTTTAAATCTAGAATATTTCCAAAAACAAAGGGCGGTGAGTAGAATATCATATTTCTTGCGACCCATACTTTAAGAAGGATACAAATATTTTACTAAGCCAAGATAAATGTTAATTTAAAATAATTTACGATCAATATATATCTTTCTAGAAAATATGCTGGGCGCTAAGGACTGACCACAACAACCTTTTTACAGTAAGAAAAAATTTAAAATAAGGACATTTTAGTGTCTAACGGAAACATAGTTTTTCCTCCTCTACCCTCTTCTTGTAAGTAACAATAAGCAAATTCCTTTCCCCCTCCCTAAGTTACTTTCCTAAACGGTCATAAAATAAAAAAAATGAGTTAGCATTTGTAAACAGTGCAAGCAAGGTTTTTGTTATCGCTAATGGATCTATTTCATCAAAACCACAAAGAACTGGTATCCAAGGCGAATAAAAGTGCTTACGAGGAATTATCACTGCTACCAATTGTGCACGAATTGCCTTCGCAATAAATTGTCACGCGGCAAAGTTTGTGCAACTGACGCGACACCATTTTTTTATTTTATTTTGAAGCATAAGAGAGAGGGGGTGAATTATAGGAAAGTATATTTTTTATACGTAATAATATCTTTTCAATAAGTGACCAATCACAAGATAAAGAAATAAAGTATTGGAAAAAAATACTCGTTTAACTTAGTAATGCTCATACTTAGGACAGGAAATTCATTTAATACGTCGTTTTCCTCAATCAAGGATTCCAGCAACAAAGTTTCCACTGACAGCAAATCAGAATAGAAAGGGGAAAAAAATCTTCTTTTTTTTTTTCAATAATACAGCCATTGTCTTACATAACAAGTTCATTGAAAAAAATTCATATCAATCAATACATAATAGTGTGATTTTGATGACTGTTATTCTTTAGGTATTGTCATGGAAACACTGCCTGGCATGATTATGTTTTTCACCATCGAACTTAAAATAATAAAGAATAAAATTTTAATCATACTTATTAAAAAATAATTTATGAACATTAGAATCATGTTGTAACAGGCTATCGTAATTCGTGGAGAGGTATAAACCTTAAATAAGTGTAATTTGTGTAAACGATTTCTTACAATTTGAAATTAAACCTAAAAGCGTATTTTCTCTGAATAAACATGGAAACACTGCTTAAACATGGAAAACTAAATGGCGTATAGCATTCGAAACTTTATAAGTTTTCACTTTATCTCTTGAGTTAGTACTTTAGTGAATGAAACAAAGTTTCCCCACAATAATAAAACTACTTAACAATAAAATAATTTTATGCAAAAATTAATTTTTGAACGGTCATTATTTCTTGTTTTTTAATACAATGATTATTATCAAACAAAACTAAATTTTAATAGCATAGAAATTTACACATTTATAGCTTTTAAATTATAAATTAAAAGTATACTTTTACTCTATTTTTAGAATTATAAGCCCGATTTCTAAGACGCGCTATCTTCAAGTAGCATTATTTTTTTAAAGTTTCTCCAGTGCATGTCAGTAACTTTTTAACCCTTTGATGTAGATAAGATGCCCCTCATTCCTTTTTATTTTATTTTTTTCTGACGCTCTTGTTACATGCAAAAATATATTTTGGCTACATTTAACTATAAAAAACAGTCTAATAGTTACTAAAAATCAGAATTATATTTGTACTAAAATATAAAATCCAAAAAAAGAAGTCTGATTTTTTTTTTTTTTTTTTTTCATTCGCGTTTAAAAATTTATCAATAATTAATTTTGTAAATTAAATAAATTTCTATGATGAATAAATGTTTCTCTTTCCGATCTAAATAACTACAAGTAAGTGCGTGCAACCTTGAAAAATTATTGTTTGGAAGTGAACCGTATTTGGAAGATTGGAAGAAAAGATACCAGTGTTTCGTTCTTCCTAACCGTTAATTACTAAAATGCTAAATATAATATTTGTCACTAAATTGGACCTAAACTAATAGAAAATACCAGGGCTCAAAGTTGTCCTCAATTTCCTTTATAAAAAAAGAAAGTGTTCTTAACCTTTTCCAGGGGGCTGTTACAGCAGTTGTCACATCTAATCTTGGGGTCCGCTGGTGGGCATGTGACACTTTCTGCTTAAGAATAGGGGAAGGAATCTCCTCCACATTTAAGACAGAGGATCAAGTTACAGGGGTATGTGTTTTATTGTTTTAGTCAGTACGGGAGGTCTCGCCCTTTTTAAGTTAATGGGAGAAAAGTTTCTTTGCATTTCCCACCTACCTTCAAACATCTATTCCAAGTTTGGGTACTTTTTTGTTTGTCTGCCGTTTTCTTACTACTTTAGTCCCTTTCAATGTTGCTATTTTTTTGTACAAATTTTTGTTGTTCTAGTTCTAAGTTTTTTCTGATAAATCAATTTCTTTATTACAAATATAATTTAACGAATATTTTCAATTTTATATAAAAAATATGGAATAATCAGAATCGAAAAGTACTCTTTTAAGTAAATTGAATCAAATTGAAATAAAATATCAAAGCAATATATTTTACATAAACTTTAATAAATAGTTTTTTTTTAGGTTCTGTTTTAAATTTATGTTATATATAAAGTTATTGGAATTTTAAAATTTTGATTATATTTGCTGCAGTTTTAAAAAAAAAATGTTCTTACGTTATTTTAAATAAATATCTCCATTTCCGAAGAAAAATATATACATTTACAACGCAAGAGTATTCATTCATACTTAAGGATACATAAATATTTCAAATATCATATTTATAAATCTATAATTTATAATACTAATGTATTTTCTATGTTTAAGAAATTGAAATCATAAACGCTATATTTACAAAATAATTTTCCTTTGGTGGCAATTTTCATGTTTCTTTCCCTCATTCTACGCACAGTTCAACTTTTAGTTATAGGTTCTAGAAATTCTTTTAATATCTCAGTTTTGTAACTTTTTATAAGATTAAAGCTAAATTTTTGAACTATAAAATTCTATAAATCTATTACATGAGTAAGTTGAAGTCAATTGTGAATGACTATATTTTTTAAAAAATGTAAAAGAAGAAGAAAAAATATTATAGTATATGCTACGCAGTTTCAATAAAGTGCTTACTTTTCATTAAATTTACTGCAAAAATAAAAGAAGTGAGCCCGATTGTTTTATGTTAATCATTTGCAACTGAAACACATTAACTGAAATATTTCTGAGTTTTCGCTTTTTTGGAACAGTTTAAAATGGATATGACATTGTAATCTATAGTTTTCTTTTTTTTATTTGTCTTAAACAGCAAATGTGTGTGTGTGTGTATATATATATATATATATATATATATATATATATATATATATATATATATATATATATATATATATATATATATATATATATATATATAGAGAGAGAGAGAGAGAGAGAGAGAGAGAGAGAGAGAGAGAGAGCAAAATAAATAAATACAAAAAAAAACAGAAAAAAATTTAAAAAAAAAAAAAAACAATAAGTATAAGCTGCAAGTAAATAGAACTCATGAGATAAGTTCAAAATGAAGATAAAACAAAGGTAAATTACAGACAAATGAAAAAAGGGAAGGGGAGGAAATGATAATAATAACAAATAACTGGGGAAAGAAAAAGAATTAATTTTTTAAAAAAAGGATAAAGTTTTTTTAAAAAACCGGAAAATAAAAGATATAATCTTTTCATCAGCCCACACGATTATATCCGAAAAAGAGTGCTTTCTAATATTGTATCAATATAGCCAAAGCAAAATATATCAATACAATAGTGTAAGGAGCACTCAAAAAAAATTTTTACAAAAATTATGACAAAATTAAACACAATAAGAAAAAAGACACACACACATTGAAAGCCAGGTGCGGAATTCGAATCGACCAGTCATTGGAACTCATTGGAAGGCGAACGCTCTATCACCTGAGCCACCACTTCTTGATATCCTAGAAATAACTCGCATTAGAGAATCAGTATCCATAAATTGTGCTTAAGTTTGGAGGCAATTTAGTCCTTGATTTTAATATTCGGGATTTCCAGCCCTGAAATAATGAAAAAAAAGTAGGAAGAAGATGTTTAACAAAAATTCTGCTTCAGGGAGAGGCCGAGTGAATTGAAAAAAGTGCGTTTAATCCTTAATCCGTAAAAGAAGCTTATCGTGTTGACCTCCAACCGTTTTTAATTGATCTTAGAACTTCTCCAACCGTTTTGACAGTTCTCAAAAATCGTGAAGTCCATATCACGATATGAAATCATTTCATCCAGCTTAATGGTAGCTTTTTAAAAAAGAAAATCGCCGTCAACATTGTCTACTGCTATTGAAGCGTTATGGTAAATACTGCTGAGTCAATCTGCGTATTGCGCAGGTGCTTCTTGTAAGCATGTGATTTGGACGACCTTTTCACAGATTTTGAGATAGCTTGTTATTTGTTATAAGAAGTTACGAAATATCTTGAAAAATATTGTGCTATGGATGTCGTCTACTAATCAGTTCCCTTAATGTTATTTCGTGTTTTGCTTATTACATTAGATCCCGACAACTTTATGAGCGAATCGAAAAATTTTTGCTCAAAATATAAAATTATTTTATCCAAACATAATTCCTCGTAAAAATATAATTTTTAGGAATCATTCATTTTTATTTAATAATTATGGAAAAAAAATTTTTAATTGTAAGCATACAAAGGTTTTCTTAGTTTTAAAGTATGCAATTTTAAATGACTAAATACAAAGTTCGGATTGGTGCATGGCATATCTCATACTTATCAATAAAGGTTTAAGAGACCATTAATATACGAACTTAGACAAGTATTTTTGAGCACCCTATGCTAGAATACATAGCAATAAGCAGGTAACTGGCATTGACAATAATTGCATAAAATTTCGTTTACCTCTAGCTTAAATATTTATGGATATGTAGACATTTTTATTTAAAAAAAAAAAAAAAAAAAAAACTTTTATTTTTGCTATTACTTAAGTTCTCAATAAAATTAAACAAAATTTTAGAACTAATATTTGATGTATTACAAAATTTTTATTTTTAAACTTGGAAGAAAATTCGTTAAGAAGTGCACAAGATGTAAGCATTTAAATTAGTTCTTTCATGCGCGGAAAAATTTTAAAAAAAGTATTCATAATTTTGTAGTGTATCGCATTTGGCAATTAATGAAAAAATCCAATTTGAATATCTTTAAAATTTAAAAAGTTTCTAGCCATTTTCTAAATAGTTTTTTTTTTTTTTTTTTTTTGTGTACAAAAAGGCTTGATATAACAAAGCAAGATTTTCATCATTGCCTTAGAACACAATAGACGATTTATTAAAATCAATGGATGAAAAGTGTAAGAAGAGAAAAAATATACGGTTTTTCATTATTTTTAAACATTTAATTGGATTTAAAACAGTTTATAATTTGTCACAAGCCATATATTAACAGAAAGCAAAAAATCTTAAAGAGAAAAAAACTACAGATACTGGGCCGGGGCCCGTCTCACAGCCGGCAATATAATAACGGACATGAAAGCAGCGGTCGGCTTTATAAGCCAATTAATTAAGTTTAATTACATTTTTAAATCATTTATGTGTTTATTTTCTTCTAAACTTCTGGCATAAGTAAAAATGTCTGCCTTTATTTAAAGCTCGGGTCTCAGGATAATATTCTGCTGCATATTTATTAATATAGTCTTCTCTCTTTAAGCATATTCCTTTAGGGTTGCTATGTTATTTGAATGTTCTTTAGAACGACCCAACTATACTATTTACTTCATTATAGCGACAAAAATTTATTCCTTCGTTTTCAAAGAAATTATTTAAAACTTTTTTTTTTAATAATTTTTTTGATGATGAACTCACAAATTCATTGGCGTCGTCAGATAAAATTTATTGGGGGGGACCATACTTCAGAATGTATATATATATATATATATATATATATATATATATATATATATATATATATATATATATATATATATATATATATATATATATATATATATATATATATATATATATATATATATATATATATATATATATATATATATATATATATCTTAATGTATGTCAAAAACATGATATCGAACAGAAGAAAATTATATTTCACAATCAAATCAATATCTTTTTCTGACATTCAATATATAATTATGAAAATTGAAACGTCTTGATTCTATGATGCAGAGTGTTCCATAATCTACGTCCTCATATATAATTTTAGAATCATCTTTAAGAATTAAGTTAAAAAAAAAAATACAAATTAGAAATCGCAAACTACCATTTAAGAGCGGGAAAAAACGACCAGAAAGTAGTAAGATAAACGGAGTTGAAACTTTAAAACGAGTTTGATTGCCGAATTTAGTTTGAAGTGTCTCAAATAAGTGTCTTTCAATTCCACTATGTTTTTTTTGGCAACTAAACATACATTTTTAATTTCACCTTCTCAATTTATGATTGATCATGTTTTGATTTTATTTTTCTCCCCTAAAGTGTTAATTTGCGACCCTTTTTTTTAACCTTATTTGTGAGAAGAATTCTAGAAATTTATCCAATAAAAGCATCACGGAAGTATTTTTCATTTATGAAGTTTGTCATAGTAGTTAAACGTGTTATCTAATATCGAGAGATAATAAAAATACATTTTGTTTCAAAATGCTTTTTTCAAATATGCTTATTAAAACATGACTTTAAAACAGAAATTCCTAATATTTTTTTACGAATATTGAAAAATATAATTTTAGATTTAATTAAAAAACGTCATTTATTGCAGATTCTTTAATAATAAAATATTTTTTGATTTGTTTCACCAGGTAAACTCAAGGAACAACATAAACGGCATTTAGGCGCAAGGTCCTCGTCTAAAACCATGTGTCGTGTTTATTTTGTTTATAGTTACGCTTTTGTAATATTTTTATGAAACTAAATATGTTAAAATCAACGGTAATTGAAATAAATAGCAAAAGTTATTTTTTTAGAGTAAAATTAATGAAGAAATTTGTCTGAGGTAAATTTTGACTATAATGAGTTGGCATGCTTGATCAGTGGCAGCTATGTTTTGTTAATCTTTATTTTGTTTAATTGAACTTCTTAAAAAATGTGTTTCTCTTAAACTAACGTAAAGTCCTTAAAAAGAGCAACAAATAATAATAAATAACAAAATTTAATTATTTTAACTTTATTAATTGCTTGGGTACAGGCTTGTGCATGCTGATTAATATCGATTTATTGATTATTTACTTTTCTATTTTCTACCTTGTGCGCTGAACTGGTAATAAATAAATAAAATAATTGTAATAAATAAAAAATTTAAACTAGAGTGTTTTTCCGGATAATACAGATGTAACTGTGCAATGTTAAGGTGTGATTCAAAATGGGACCAACAGAATAAGCAGTAAATACAATTATTACATTAATATCAATAAAAATTGAGCTGTGGTGAGTCGTAAGTTTGTAATTTACTTCAGGTGAAGAAATATATTTGTCCCTAAAAACTGCCTTGAGAGCTAGGCTTGCTAGTCTAAAATAGCTAAATATTTTTTTTTAATGAAAATACTATTTATTTCAATTATAGTAGCATACTAAAAAAGAAAAAACCGGGTTCAGTTAGTCAAATTTTTGCTATATAGGCAGAAATCGCAAAATAGTACATGACAAGAACATTTTGACAAATGAATATTTTATTTATTGATAATTTCTATTTTTACTTTTCATTTTTTGGTTAAATGATTATTTCGTCTTTTTCTAATACGTTTTTTATAAAATAGCATTATTTTAAAACAAAATTTCATCAATTTTATTTTTTAACTTTTGAACCTTTCATATTTTTGTATTCTATGTTTGATTACTATATAATGTATGAAATACTGCAAATTTATTCTATGATTATAAAATGAATTGTTTCATAGAAACGACTAAAACTATACAAATTGATATTAATTAATAATTAGGTATGCCCTCCCCGTTGTTTTGACGGTGCATATAAAACACTTGAAGAAAAGGTACAGAAAAAAACACCTCATAAATAACTATATGAATTTAACAGCCTACTCAATGGGCCAGTTAAACCACAATTTAAGGTAATGAAATATTTATTCAAGTGAAATTATAAATATTTCTTAAAAAAGTTTAATACATAAGGATTAATTTAAACACTTCATAGTATTTAGGAAAATGATTACGGTTCTTAACACCTCCACTACGCATTTTTTTAAAGTAGAAGAATAACACTGGGGGCCAAATTTTTTGCTGCATTTATATGAGTGCTTGATCTTACCGATTTAGGATAAGGGGATTTCAAATCTGAAATTAGTAATGTTAGAAAAGTTAGATTTTTTTTCCCGAACCGGTATTTTCGGTATAGTTTATTTATTAATTTTTTTTTTTTTTTTTTTGTCGGGATGTACAAGTTTATTAAGAACGATTAAAGGTTTACATATACATATTTTATGAAAAAATCTAATTCAAATTGTAGGTTTGTAGACATGGAAAATGTGCAGTAAAGGATTAAATAGTTTTAAAATTGTTCTTAAGTTCTCTAAAACACACTTATAGTATGGCGATGTAATAATATCAAGCGATGCTTTTTCGACTAAGTATTGTTTTAAAGATTCTGTTAAATTAAAATAGTTAAAATTTTGTTTATATTTTTAACTAATTAAAAGATTTAGCCCCTGAGAGATTGTTGATTGATACATTATTTATATCAATGCTATATATTAAATAATTAAGAAAACTGAAAATATGTAAAAATTAAAACATATGAAGTATTAAAAATATATGAAGTAATCATATATCACAAATCATTTTTATATATCACGTATGTCCCCTTTTTCAAAAGTCTCAATTGAAAAATAAGCATAATTTTTTTAAATAATACATTGAAGTAAAAGTAAAGTTACTTAAATCCAATATGTACAGTGTCTTAAAAATATAGTTTTATTTTGAAAAGAACATTTTGTCTGTTAAAGTTTTTGATGAGAATGACATGAAATTTATAAATGCATAATATTATGTTATGTAATCCTACGTGATAAAACGACCACGAAGGAGATAAATTTTTTGGGACATATATTAACATTTTATAAATAAATATAAGAAAAAGGCCATAAAACGTTTTGCTAAAAAAAAAAAAAAAAAAAAAAAAAAAAAACTTTTTTACTATGAATTTGAATTGATCTGGTTTTTTGAGATGAAAGATACAACGTTAAAAATAATACTAGAGAAGCTATCTTTAATATTGGTTACAGTAGAGATTATCATGATTAAAATAAATATATTTATAAGACCCTAAATTGTAAAAAAAAAGAAAAAAAAAGCGAGAAATTCAAGAATATTAAAGCGGTTTTAAGTTTAGCTATTTTCTCATCTTGTTCCGATTCAACTTATGCAGTTTTAAAAATCGAAATTGTTATGTTTAAAAAGGAAAATAAAATTATTCAGTTGATTGACAGAACTAGTATTCATATTTTGAAGAAGTGATAAATTATAAAAATTGTGATGGGAATAATTTTTATGCACATTTTATTTAATGTATTTACCTTTTTATTATTTTCAAGCAAAGAAACAGCAAAAATGAGATATTTTGGTTTTCTTGGATCGCATGATCCATTTTGGTAACCATGAAAACTTCATATAAATGTACACGGAGAAATAAAAAAGACAACACATAGAACTCTTATTGTCCTTCCTCTATCGGCAGTATTTATAGTTTCAGTATTAAAATTTTAAAAATTAATACTTTAAATTCAGAAAAATTATTTGTTGAAAATACCAAATTATGAAAATGCTAATTGGCACAAAATAATTACTTTAAAAATCCCATATTATTTTGATAAAATCAAAATAAATAAAATTACATGAAGTAAGCATTAAACACTCATACAATAAATTAAGTTTAACAAATTATCCCATTCTTAAAAAAAATATTTTTATTAGTTTTTATTACTGACCGTAATAAAATCATATGAATTTTTTTATGAAACTTTTGCATTTAACGTAATTCTTCTTTGTTTTAATTAATTAAAATGAAAGTTAATGCTAATTATTTATATTAGGGCATAAATAAGCAGTATTTACATTTAAAATAATTTATTAAATTATATGTAAATTTCCATATAAACATAAACGTGACATTAAATTTCTGAATTAAAACAAAGTTTTAGAAAGGTCATAAAAATTCAAAGTTTTGATTTATAATTTTAAAAATTTAAACATTGATTTGTTTAATTACATTGATTTTATAAATATAAAATAAGAAGTAACTCCGTGCGTTCAAAATAAATTCATGCACAATGAACAGTAAAACCATGAACTAATGTATTATAGAAATAAATTTAATACACAAACTATAAAACAATTCTTGCAGAACATAAACATACAATTATAAATGAATTAAGTGATTTAATACAAACATTTGCTTACCTCCCCAAAATTTATTTAACGACTACTTGTTATCCAACGATAAACTTTATTACAAAAACTTTATTTAAAAAAATAACAACTAATAATTTAAGTTAAAACGATTAATGAAACAAAATATAACAGTAAACAGAATTTGTTTATTAAAATTTTGTACCGAAAATGTCTAGTTTAAATAATGATGGAATAACACTGTGAGCGCTTATACGTAAGAGAAGATTTAGAATCATTGTATGCCAGAGAAATTTTCTTGACAAAACCACCAAAAAAATAAAATGTTTACAAGAATCTCCCCCTACTGAAATCCCTAAAAGAAATCCCCTCTAGAAATTCTAGATAATTGCCTGATTGAGACAATTTATGAATAGGTAGGGGTCTGTTGATATTTGACATTTTAAAAAAGAGGACAAAAGAGCCCAGGGCCATAAATACGATAAAGATAATTTTAAAATGCTAAGACCATTTTCCTATAGCGTAAACTAAGGCGGCTATTTTTGGGGTATCAAATGACTACGTGTGTGATGTTGAGGGAGAATGATCTTTATCAGTTAACAGTGAGAAGAGAAGGATTGGTGGGAAGAGTGTTTTATTGCTTATTGAAGGAAAGGGTGGCAGTGATATTTCTTGTAATTCTCTAAACACCTGTTTTATTTTTTTATACAGTGCATTTTTTTGTGTGTATTTTACTTTTTACTAATTTTCTTTTAATTATATAATATAATAAGTTGCACTATGAAAAATAAGAGAGAGAGAAAAAAAAATTAAAAGTTATGGAAACAAAACAGAAATATTTTCTCAAAATAATGGACCCTGGCTTCCCAATTATTGGGGGGGTCCGGACCCCTCGGACCCCTATGGTGGCGACGCCAGTGCACAAATTAAATGTGAAACATCTTCTATGAGTAACACAACTTCCTAAATTCTTATCTTAGGTGAACGTGTGATTTAAGAAGTAAGTGTACTTTATATGAGCATCATGCACCATCTTGTATGCATTCATTAGTGTAGTAAAAGAATGAATTCACAATCTTTGTAAATTTCTTTTCAAAGGATATTTTATCATCTTAATTGTTAATTACTGATAATTACCAAGTTTTATTTGAAAACCTTAAGTCTCACAAATTATTAATTTTATAATTATAACAAATGAATAATTTGTATTGTAAATAGTTTACTAGTGTTTTATTTCATGAGTTTTTTTTTTCTGTTTTTTTAGAACTTAAAAATGAAACAAAAGTAAGCTAATTTATAATAGAATATAAAATTCTATTACAAATACAAACTTGCAATACAAATACAATACTGTTCAATACAAACATTCTTAGTTCCTCTGTATTTTATATTTCCTTAGTTTTTTTTTTTTTTTTTTTTTTTTTTTTTTAGTTTTTTTTAACATTTTTAAACGTGTATATAAACTGTAGTAAAATAAGGAATCGGCAGACCGACTCCTCCTCGGTCAATTTCAATGTCAAGCTCACTTGGAAACAAACAAAAGTCATAAATTAAAAGACAGCTTTTTTTTTTTATTTTATTTATTTTTTTTTTTTTTATAAATGCTCAAATTCTGCTGACCTTAACGGTTCCAATTCATAATAATCACGCGAACATGACGGTCAAATACCTGAATGCATTCTTTTTCTTGAACAAAAATATTTTTCGAGTTCACTTATTTCTATTACACTACACTTTATTTAGTCAAATGTTGTGTTATCTTTTATTCTGTTCCACGTAAACTAAACATATCGTGGAATGGGTTACTTCATTCAGCCATGACAGTGGCATATTATATCATTTTTAGCAGTGGCCACTTTTAAAAAAATTTATTTTATAGCAGGCATTGAACAATTGACTCAATTTCGAGTTAACGACTCACAATGTTCAACTCCGTATTTGTAATTTTGAACACGACCCAGAAGATAAGTGAACTCCTGGATCAAGCAATGGGAGAAAATAGCCTTCGTAAATGACTTTTTTGATAGAGCTAGACCGCATTTGTGTTAGATGGAGAGGAAAACCACGTGAACAGCCCACGTCTAACCTGACGGCAAGGAGATTCTGACACATGTCTTTTTTTTAAAATATTTTTGCGTCAGCACTGGGGTTTGCTCGAGCCGGAAGCAGAACTTGTATCCACTGGCCACCGATGAGTTTCAAACCTGGGTGACCTCATTGGAAGGCGAATGCTCTATCTACTTAACCACCGCGTCTCTTTTTCAAAATTTGAAAATTTTTATTCATTAAAAAAATTTTGATACTAATAATGTAAGGCATTTCTTTTTAAGTATTTCTCAAAGCTAGTGGTCATCACTGCCTGTTCACTGATGCTTCCCAACCCTCGAAGATTGTTATGCAATCTTTCAGTTTGCTTTGCAAACCATGCTCGCTTCGATTACATCTAAGTTAAACCTGTTTGAAATGTATTCTGGCGTAAAATCTTTAGAATGTAAATGAATTATAAAAATCTTTAAAACTAATTCCTCTTTTAAAAAATTATAATTAACAGCACGCATAATACTAATTTTTGAATGAATAAAGTTATTGAATCTGTTAAAGTATGATTTGAACTTAATCTAGAACACATTGTTGATTTCCGTTTAACCTTTCAATTCTTCCCAAATTATATCTCATTTCTCAGTTTGTTCCAGCCTTTCATTGTCCAGGAGAATGAGGACTATCTTCCTTAGCGCATGTATTTATACATATTAAAAGGTTCATTTCTAAGATAAATTTTAAAATATAAAAAAACGAGTATGAAATAAAGTATTTTTTCCAATATAAAATATTCGTAATAAGTCCAATATTTATTAAAGAAATATTAATAACGGACAGCTGGGGTGCATTTTCGACAAAAAAGCGGCAATTGGCAGATAATATTTTAATAGCCATTTGTTATTTTTAGTCCGTTAATTTTGTGCTATACGAATAGGCATTTAATTGGCTACTAATAATATCTTAATTAATCTATTACTATTACTCCTATTACGAAATTATTTGTTTTAGCGGGTTAATATTGGATTCAAGCTAAATAATTTACGTCGTGTAAAATATGATTTTCAATAAATAAATAATAATAAGAATGAATGAATAGAGATGGGAATAATAAGGATAATTAAAATTGAACTGTTTTTCAATTTTAAAAAAGAAATTAAGATTTATACGAGTTGAAATGATTGATTTTTTTAGCATAAAATAATTTGCTCTCGCATTTACAAGAACATAAATTTTAACATGAGATTCAAGGTCTTATAATTACTTTAATTTTTTTAAAAAAATGAATTAGAATTGGCTTTATTTCAGTTCCTTCCAGTGATTAATGCCCACTTTTCTGGGGCATATAATCCCGTCCATCCACATACCTCTGTAGTGTCTCTGATCTAAGATTTAGATAAAAAAAATTGGAAGATTTATGAAGTTTCTATGCTGATTTTACAAATATCAATAAATATTAAAGTTTGTCGAGGAAAAGAGTCACTTTGCATAGATATGGGTTTTTCCTCAAAAATTACATTTTTATTTGTTGTTCATTTCAAAAAATAAATGTTCTTCAATTTTTTTTTTTTTTTTTTTTAAATACCTTTTATTGTAATTTATGACATTATGATTTTATCTCGTGTTTTAAGTTTTGTAATTTTGCTAAAAAAAGGAAAATAAATGACGCTTGTCCGCCCGCCATATACGACATTTTT
This sequence comes from Parasteatoda lunata, assembly GCA_949128135.1. Taxonomy (NCBI): domain Eukaryota; kingdom Metazoa; phylum Arthropoda; class Arachnida; order Araneae; family Theridiidae; genus Parasteatoda; species Parasteatoda lunata. The sequence continues at coordinate 8,806,228 of OX421977.1, forward strand.
AAATGATTCGTGAAAATTAAATGCTGACTGCTATGAATAATTGACAGCATGTCAGTAATCTGAATTATTTTTCTTAATAGATAACGTTTGTTTTTGAGGCAACAACTTAACCATTTGGAATTTTCGAAAATATAAAAGTATGGAATTTCAAAGTTAAAATTTTTTGCTTCTCTCATTTTTTTGATTTATATATGTTGTTGTTGTTGTTGTTGTTTTTATAAATATTTGTATTAGGGTCAATTTTAAATCAAATTATGTTTTAAAAAATTTCAATAGTTGAACACGTTATACATAACTTGTAATAGGTTGCTTCAGAACTGTATCACACATCTGAAAATTATAAAAACAATTATATAATTAATATTAATAATGTAAAATCAATTATATTAATATTAGCGATATAAAAAGAACTGTGCAACCATGGGCTTAAACCCCCAATACGTATACTTAAAAGAAATTAAAGCTGAACCATTTATGCCTAAACGTTGTTTTATAGAGGATGTTCTTTTCTTCTAAAAAAGAAAAAAAACTATTGTAGCACGAGTGTTTAATTTTTTATATTAAATAATACCAAAATACGTTAAATTATATTTGAATCTGAAATCAGGACATTGTAATTAAATAATAAAATATAATATTATTTAAAAAAATGTTTGACCCGAGGTATGTAGTGGTTAAAAGTACTGATTTTTTAAAGGAACGATCCTCAGTTGTCATTTTAAGCCTACTCAACTTCAGTTCTTGCTTGCCTGAGAAATAAAAGCGGCTTGTACGCAATGCTGGCCTTTTTGCCACCGTCATGGTATCATTGATCACGAAATTTTGGATCCTTAAATATTATCCTATTTGAACTGATATAATGATTTAAGTCTTGTTTACAAGTAAAATTACTTTTCATTTGTTTCTAATTGTGTCATCCATTTTGTATTCCTAAGTTGTTGTTTTTTAATGTAGTTTATTATTTTTCATATGCCGGTATATTTTCATTTAGTTACGATCAACAAAATGTTCTCTGTTTTTGTGTTTAACTTCAATTATAAAGAGAAAAAACTATGATTGTACACGAGGTAATAAATAAACCCACTTTTTTTTTTTTTTTTTTTTTTTTTTTTTTTTCTGTAGCCTAGATAAGTAATTTAGCTTCTTAATTAATTTAAATATTCTGAAAATATGGCATATTAAGAACTTTGAAACCACTTTGTTGAAAGAAAGAAGTAATTTTCTCTCACTTTTGAAAAAACTTCATTTTTAATATTCTTAAATATTGAAAGTTATTTCCCTAAATAACGGAAACGGATGCATTCGAAGAAGATTAAATCTACTAAAAGTGGCTGTTCCTAATTTGAGAAAACAAATTTGTGTGGGAAAGATTTATTCCTTTCCATTGTTTGATGAAATCGCGTTATTTATAACTTTTTTGTTACAAAGCTTTCTGGAACACTTGTTGTTTTAGAGACCCCTTAATCTAAAAAGGAAACAACTTTTTAAAAGTGACTTTTCTTTTTTAGTTCGGTGACGCAAGTTACCAGTTTCTCTATCTTTCATAACACACCTTTACTTAATAACTCAACGTTCCACCTGTGTTTTCACAAGACCGACCTCTGACTTATCTTTTTTTTTTTTTTTTTTTTCCTTCTTTCTTTTTTTGCTTACTATGAGAAGTATTTTAATTTCTTTTAAGTGTAATAATAAGCTAGACATAGATTCAGACAAAAAATGTAATGCTTTTTTTTTTTTTTAAATATTGTTTTTCCTTTATAAATCGGGTACATAAGACAGAAATATTTGAACACTTATGGAAAAAATTTTATATAGTGTGTAATTCTTATAAGTAAGATTTTTTAACGCAATTTTTTATATAATTTTTTTTTATTCCCCCGTGGAGGCATGGATATTTCTGTCTGTGTGTTGCGTGAATGTGGCCCGCCCTATGAACAAGATGGGTATCTGTGGCAGTATTTGCGTGGGTAATGTTGCTCGTCTCTGTGATTTAGGTTCGCATGTGCCCACATGGAACATTAAATGAGCAACACTTCCGGTATCTCTCCGAGACGAAGAACGAGTAGTCAGTAATGTTAACTTTTTAATATTCATTTAATGTTTTGAATTATCTCAAAACACTAAAAAAAAGTGATTCAGCCAATTTTTTCGTAACGTAATGAACGATTGCAGTCAATATTTTTTTAAATATTAATGCATATAGAGAATCCCTCAAAACTCCCAAAAAACATTTTACTACTTTTCTAAGGGTGCTAATTATTAAGTTATTTTAAGCAAAAAACGAGACTTTAGTTTTCCTCTGAAACGGGAGTCATGTGATAATTCACAAACTGACGGCACCCGTGCTCATCTACCGTTCGTTTGCAATCAATCATTGTGGTGTGAAAGTCATTTACTTCCGTTACATAGGTTTTTTTTTTTTTTTTTTTTTTTTTTAATTATTTGGCTTTAGTGAAACAAAAACATCTAGCTTAATGATATTCGTTGAAATTATGTGGTTAAATCCATTCCATTAAGGAAAATTTTGAGATATATTTCAATGGATTATTCTGAGAAGTGTTGATTCGTTTTCGGTGATACTTAAGATTTCTTCACCTATTTTAATAGAAATATTTTCGTTAAAAATTTATAAGGCATTAATTTTACTATTTTAGAATTCTTTACCGGCATTGACCAACAGTTTGCAGAAAGAGGAATTAAAATTTTTTAATTTAAAAATAATTTCTAATTATAGCGAAATTTCCATTCACTTAAAGAATAATTAGATACGAGCGTTAATGTGTTTTTAAATATTTAATACAGAGTAAATAAAAAGGAAGAAATAAACTGCATTAGTAAATATTTACTCAAAAAAAAAAAAATCTTAAATAGAAATGAAAATTAATTAAAAAGAAAATAAATAAATAAAATAAGGCGAAATTAAATTACATTACCTGAATTTTTGAACATTAGCCCATAGACTGTAACGTTGATGGATGTCATTTTTCCATAGATAGATTTTTAAAAACACAGATTTATTTTAATGCAATACCGAGTAATAAAATCATCCACCCTATATCTATTTCTATCCAATGTGAGACTGATTTTAATTAAGTAATTAGGCTGTAATGAAGCGTTATTTTAACTTAAAAATAAGAGAAATAAAATAATATTTTCTTCGAACTTCAGCACCACTGATTTCAGCCGAAAAGAAATGTTGATTCTCGTGAAACGCTACATTATAATTTCTTCAGCTATTTTAGTGATAAATAAACAGTTTGAAGTTATAAAAATCTTTCTCTTATTTTGTACACACTCTAAGAACTGTAAATTTCATTCAAAAATTTTTTACTGATAATATACAATGGATATTCATATCATATAAGTGATATCAAATCTAAAAGAGTATTAAAATAGCCTTAGCGGATGGAGGTGGGGCGTCATTACCAAGATCGATTTTGATTGTATCACTGAAGGCCTTTTTGGGCAATTTAAAGGTTTAATAATAAAATTAATAAATTTCTGGGGGGGGGGAATCATATTCTCGATTCAGGTAAGAATTTCCAAGAAATAAATAAAAAAATTAAAAGATGCTGTAATTGTTCACTGGATTCGGCTGAAACATATTTTGTGCATTTCTAGTTATAATACTTTCAATTGATGTTGCAGATTCAGAATTCATGCCATCCATGCCTTACTGTACATGGTCCAGGTCACTATGGGCTATCTACTCATGCTCATCATCATGAGCTACAATGCTTGGCTAGCAATAACTGTGTTCACGGCGGCCGGATTCAGCTACTACTTCTACAGCATGTATGTCCTAAATCGACCCACAGTCGTCCCCACGGAGATCTTCACACCAGGAGAATGTGACTAGTCCATCCACCTGCATTTGTTTTCAATTCTACACTTGTTGCTTTTGTTTTTTATGTATAGAGAGTACATAAATTATTTTATTGTGATCTCCCTATCTGCTCCAGCGGATATCCTTTGTTGTTATTTTATTTATGTGTGTACATAATTCATGCATATTTTATCCACAGATGAAATGGCAACACGCCAGATAGTTTTATAAACGTAGAGAATCTCGTTGCACCTCATATTACCTTCAGTAGATCTGATATTTTCCACACAGTGGATTTCTAAGTCTTGTGAAATTATTTTAGATCTATATGCAAAAATAAATCCAGTTTATAAAATTTACTCAAATCTGTTTCTTTTTTTTTCTTTCCTCTTTTTTTCTGATCTGCAGTAGATCTCTCTATCTGCTTCATTATGGGATGGATACTTTTGCTGTTATTTTTTGTATAGATGTACATAATTTATGCATATTTTTACATATATGCATAATAAAATGGCAATACACCAAACAATTTTATCGCTTTTTCTAGAAAGAACATAGAAAATTGTTCTGCTTAAATCCTTCAAATATTCAAGTTCTTTTATCAATATCATTCTATTATTTGCTTAAAGTGAATGCACTTGATGTTTTTGACCCGCTAGTTTCGAAATCTAGTGAAGGGATGTTAACAATTTGACTTAACTTTTTTAAACCCATTTATATTATTTATTCAAATCATTTTATTGTGATCTGTAATGGAAAATCGCCCATTATCTCCACAATAGATTCTTTATAGTGATTTTATATGGATCCGTGCATAATTTATGCATATTTTATCACAAAAAAGATGGCAACAGACCACATAGTTTAATGTTTTTATTTGTTAAACTACCAACCTAATTATGTTGGTAAAAAATAAATAAATCTCTTGATAACGTCTTTATGCATGAAGTATATAGAAACATAGTGAATCCACCTGCTTAACTCTTTTTCTGGATATCAGTAATTTGAATAAAGTAAATGTGTTCGATTTCTTTCTTCCACCTTCTAAACTTCTTTGTCCAATAAAAGGATGTTAACAGATCTATATACTAAATTTTTTAAGTCATATATATATATATATATATAATTTATTCAAATCATTTTATTGGTATTGTGGAAGATCTCTCAATCAAATCCACTATGGAGTGGATGTTTTTGTTGTTATTTTATGCATAATATCTGTACATAGTTTATGCATATTTTTATCACAAATAGTATGGCGACATGCCAGATAGTTTGTTATATGGATGTATAGTATTTTTCTCAAGCTACCATCTAAACTACTCCTGTCTCAAGGTAAAATATCAATAAATTGGTTATGTCTTAAGTTTTTGCGGGCCAGAAAATTTCTATCAATATTTAGTCAAAAAATGCAAATAGAATTGTGGTCAACGTATGCGTGTACACAATGAAGCTATTTGCTTCATCTTGCTTTTCAAAATAAAAAGTGGTTGATTTAAAACCGCGTTGGTTAAAAGATAAAAACTATTACTATTTCAGTGGTTTATATTATTGTTTATGAGTTGAACAATTTTTGTCCCATTGCCTCTGGAAGGGTTAATGCAAAAAGAGGTATGAAAACATATAGCGAATCAATGAAACTTCTTCAAATAAGTTTAATATATCTAATTTACTCAACAGTTCTATCATCAGAAAAAAATAAGTAGATGCATAGAAGGAAATTGATGACCTCTCTCAAAGTCAAATAGGTTTGTTTGGGCAACTACTAGAAAGCCATCACATAATGTCAGTCTGTCTCAAGCTACTTGACAAGAGTGCTGCATTTTGTGCAGATGCCCAAAAGCCAAGTTTATTTATACAGAGAATTAAAGTGATACATAGAGTAGTATATATTATTTTAGCTAACAGAGATACGTGACGAGCATGAACTAGTGTACTGCCAGTCTACCAAAAAACTCCTCTCTCCTAACAGTCTAAAGCTGACTGTTACTATGTAAAGGAGACAATGAACATTTCGGAGAGTGGAGCTTCAACACGGTCACTGACCATGCTCTAGTCTTTTAGCGAGGAGAGTTCTTTAGTTGGACAGGCAATAGAAGTCATTAATAGATAATTGTATTTTATTAAATTGCTGATAAGTATATTTGTATAGCAGAATTTTGTATATGCTTAAATTTCCTCCTGTACTTTTGTATTCTGCTTTATACCATGTAATTTTCAATAGCGTCATTTCTTTTAAAAATGTGTTAAAATAAAAGATTTGAGAAAAAGGAAAATTGAGCAACATCTCATTCTTTTAATTTTATCTGAGTTATTTAATTTTATCTGAAGAATATTACACTTAAATTGAATCTATCTTCTTTTTTTTTTTTCAAAATTCTAAGGACATTGTCTGGTCTTTATTTTTTTAATTTGTTCATTGTCTCTAAATAAAATTATTTCCTCAGTATGTTTCACATTATTTATGGTTTTTATTACACTAAAGATGTTACTGTGACTGGTATAAGGTTTTTACAATTAAATGCATTTTCAAAATTAATACTTTTTTTTGGCATATCACAAAAATATAATAAATGGCTGACCTTTGCAAACTAAAATTATTTCCTCAGAGTATGTTTCACATTATCTATTACACTAAAGATGTTACTGTGACTGGTATAAGGTTTTTACAATTAAATGCATTTTCAAAATTAATACTTTTTTTGGCATATCACAAAAATATAATAAATTGCTGACCTTTGCAAACTAAAATTATTTCCTCAGAGTATGTTTCACATTATCTATTACACTAAAAATGTTACTGTGACTGGTATAAGGTTTTTACAATTAAATGCATTTTCAAAATTAATACTTTTTTTTGGCATATCACAAAAATATAATAAATGGCTGACCTTTGCAAACTAAAATTATTTCCTCAGAGTATGTTTCACATTATCTATTACACTAAAGATGTTACTGTGACTGGTATAAGGTTTTTACAATTAAATGCATTTTCAAAATTAATACTTTTTTTGGCATATCACAAAAATATAATAAATGGCTGACCTTTGCAAACTAAAATTATTTCCTCAGAGTATGTTTCACATTATCTATTACACTAAAGATGTTACTGTGACTGGTATAAAGTTTTTACAATTAAATGCATTTTCAAAATTAATACTTTTTTTGGCATATCACAAAAATATAATAAATGGCTGACCTTTGCAAACTAAAATTATTTCCTCAGAGTATGTTTCACATTATCTATTACACTAAAGATGTTACTGTGACTGGTATAAGGTTTTTACAATTAAATGCATTTTCAAAATTAATACTTTTTTTTTGGCATATCACAAAAATATAATAAATGGCTGACCTTTGCAAACTTAAAATTATTTCCTCAGAGTATGTTTCACATTATCTATTACACTAAAGATGTTACTGTGACTGGTATAAGGTTTTTACAATTAAATGCATTTTCAAAATTAATACTTTTTTTGGCATATCACAAAAATATAATAAATTGCTGACCTTTGCAAACTAAAATTATTTCCTCAGAGTATGTTTCACATTATCTATTACACTAAAGATGTTACTGTGACTGGTATAAGGTTTTTACAATTAAATGCATTTTCAAAATTAATACTTTTTTTGGCATATCACAAAAATATAATAAATGGCTGACCTTTGCAAACTAAAATTATTTCCTCAGAGTATGTTTCACATTATCTATTACACTAAAGATGTTACTGTGACTGGTATAAAGTTTTTACAATTAAATGCATTTTCAAAATTAATACTTTTTTTGGCATATCACAAAAATATAATAAATGGCTGACCTTTGCAAACTAAAATTATTTCCTCAGAGTATGTTTCACATTATCTATTACACTAAAGATGTTACTGTGACTGGTATAAGGTTTTTACAATTAAATGCATTTTCAAAATTAATACTTTTTTTTTTGGCATATCACAAAAATATAATAAATGGCTGACCTTTGCAAACTAAAATTATTTCCTCAGAGTATGTTTCACATTATCTATTTCACTAAAGATGTTACTGTGACTGGTATAAGGTTTTTACAATTAAATGCATTTTCAAAATTAATACTTTTTTTGGCATATCACAAAAATATAATAAATGGCTGACCTTTGCAAACTAAAATTATTTCCTCAGAGTATGTTTCACATTATCTATTACACTAAAGATGTTACTGTGACTGGTATAAGGTTTTTACAATTAAATGCATTTTCAAAATTAATACTTTTTTTGGCATATCACAAAAATATAATAAATTGCTGACCTTTGCAAACTAAAATTATTTCCTCAGAGTATGTTTCACATTATCTATTACACTAAAAATGTTACTGTGACTGGTATAAGGTTTTTACAATTAAATGCATTTTCAAAATTAATACTTTTTTTTGGCATATCACAAAAATATAATAAATGGCTGACCTTTGCAAACTAAAATTATTTCCTCAGAGTATGTTTCACATTATCTATTACACTAAAGATGTTACTGTGACTGGTATAAGGTTTTTACAATTAAATGCATTTTCAAAATTAATACTTTTTTTGGCATATCACAAAAATATAATAAATGGCTGACCTTTGCAAACTAAAATTATTTCCTCAGAGTATGTTTCACATTATCTATTACACTAAAAATGTTACTGTGACTGGTATAAGGTTTTTACATTTAAATGCATTTTCAAAATTAATACTTTTTTTGGCATATCACAAAAATATAATAAATGGCTGACCTTTGCAAACTAAAATTATTTCCTCAGAGTATGTTTCACATTATCTATTACACTAAAGATGTTACTGTGACTGGTATAAGGTTTTTACAATTAAATGCATTTTCAAAATTAATACTTTTTTTGGCATATCACAAAAATATAATAAATGTCTGACCTTTGCAAACTTCCTAAACTTGCATTTCAAATTATATTTACTTACTGCATTTATTTTATTTATTTATTTTTTCGTTTCCTCACATTGCATTATTACAAAAGTTTAAAAACCATCCTTAAAGCTAAGAAATAAGTGGTAAGTGGTATTTTACTCTAATCGATAAAATTTTTGTATTGCAATCGAAATTACCTATAATTGTGATTGCAAGTAACTGATTACATGACAATAATTATATGTAATCGATTATTGTAATCGTTGCCCAACTCTGTTACATTTATATCTGTCAGAATTTACGCATTTAACCTAACCAATATATTTGATAAAAATAGAAAGTATGCGTATTAAGATTGAAATGTAGACTAGATTTCTGTTTCTTAAATAAACAAGGTAAAGATCGTCCAAAGGATGATATTCTCTCTATTGACAACTTTAGTAATATTTTATAAGATCTCTCAAGTCACACAGTTGGGCACTTCAAGAAGACCTCCCCTACCCACACATGTGACCTATGACGTCAACGCCAGCTAACCTTTATCAGTAAAATGCGTATTAAAGTTGAGCTAAGTTTCTCATGTTAATTAACGATAAATTAATTGAATACAGAGCCGTATCGCACATCGAATTAGTTGAAATATAATTCGCGTCTTCTTCTTTTGGTAAGCTTTATTACTTGTTTATCTATTTTATAGTATCCGTGATATATTTTTATTTTGTGTACCTGGCAACCTCGATACATAATTAATTTATGTTCCACATGGCTTCGTGCCTGTCTTTGTATTAAGTCTCTGTGTAAATATATAGTGAAAAAATTTAGATATTGTCACTTAAGAGAATTGATACTTGAAGGGCTTGGCTTACTCGAATTAGAATGCAAAGAACAGTTGCTAATGAAAAAAAATGCCAACTTTCAACAACCAATTAAGATCGAGATACCCACACTGCGTCACTTGCAGGTATCCCATTCAACTCACCAAAGTATCAATGCATAATGAACTTTAAGTAAACAAAAGTTCTAAAAAATATAGTGTTTTCAAATTATTAAACAGCGGCGGTCGTCATAGCAACGCATGCGCACTGTTTGCTCTTGAACAAAGATGACTGAAAATTTAAATTCAAAAGTTTTCCTGTAAATTCCCAGAGACCGAAATGTTGTATTTCAGAGTTCGAAATTAGCAGTGGTCTTCCAGACCAACAAGCAATGTAATGGGGTTGTATACTGTTTTTGTTTTTCAGTTTCGTGTTTTGGTCTGTTTTACTATCACAAAATTGCATATTTCCTCATCATTGCGAATGTGACATTATTCCTTGCCTATGCATTTTTTTATTTCGCTTTATTAGGTTCTTTACATAAAAATAATAGTCAAATGTAAACGGACCAATTTAAGAAGACTGAAGTTGAATGATTAATAAAGAAAACTGTTTACAAAAAAAGCTAAATATAAAGGGATAGGTAGAAATGTGTACGGACTAGTAATATCTTTTACACTGATGAAAAGAAAGAAACTTAATAACTGAATAAATAATAGGTAACGCCTGTGCACAAATAACGTTTTTTTTCCCCCAATGGCAGGCACTGAATTTGAATCTTTGCCTATGAAGATGCCGGAATTGTTACTCATTTAGCGTTACCTAGTGGGCACCTGTGAACCAAAGTCACGGAGGCGAGCAACAATACCCACGCCACACTACCACAAACCCATTTATAGGGTGGGCCACATTCACACACACAACAGAGGACAGCACAAAGAGAGAGAGAGAAACATCCATGCCCAAAGCGGGATTCGAACCCGCAGTCAGGCGCTCTAACCGCTCGGCCATCTGGCAGGCAAATAACGTATTAGATGATAGCTAAACCTTAGCGGACACCTCTGCTACGTAGTGGCATGTGATGTCGTGTTGCAGTAGCGTCGTGATCATGTAGTGGCGCCTTATTTGCTCGCCAAAGCTTAACGTTTTGAAACGTCTTAGCCCTGTTTTTGGAATCCCACTGTGGACTGATAGTAGGACACGAATCCCAGTAGAACTCCAAAGTCAAGCACCACCGGCTGCGGTTAATGTGCGGGTGGTTGACCAATTTGATCAGGCTCCGAAGAGACCGAGGGTGAGCGGTCCTTATTAATCTGTTCCACGGTAAAGTGCTTGACTTCGCCCGCAGGTCGTTGGGCTACCAAAGATGGGAGCAATCCCCTCCGCAGAGGATCAAAATTGTGATGGCATGTATTCGCATTATTCTCAGGGATGTTCCCAGACCTTCGCCAATAGCCTATAATGCAACTCTAGTGTGACGTAAATAAACAATTACAGTCATTGTCTAGACCAGTGGTTACCAACTGGCGGCCCGCGAAGCCTTTTTTGTGGCCCTCGAACTAAAATATATTAGTTGTCATTTTTTTTTAATTTTGTTTTTTTTTTTTTTTTTTTTTGGAAAATTTTTGTAAAACATCTATATGGGTTTTAAATACTATAAAGTTTTATATCTTGTCATTTGATGTCTGTTGCGCATTAATTGTTAAATACATAAGTGCACATTGAAGTTATTGTAGCCAGACTTTTGTAATATGCAATTAAATATTTTTAAAAATCTACTTCTCATTTTAATTTGTAATTCAATACTTTTGTTTTGTACAACTTGATAAAAATCTAACAGTAATATTTAATGTTCCTTCAAACATAAAAGAGTCCTATACAAAATTTTGATAAAGTTGCGGCCCGCCATTTAACTGGTGTTTTTAATTGCGGCCCCCGGCCTCACGTATGTTAGAAACCCCTGGTCTAGACGATGCAATAAAACGGTGTATATTTGAAAAACACGAGGCGGGACATTCATAAGCAACCTGTTGTAGGGACTTCGGAGTTTCGAGACATGTGGTGTCCATTTTGTGGAAACAGTTTACGGAGACAAGAACACTATTTCGCTGACCAGGTCAAAGTCGCAAAAGGATGTTGCGATTTCTATTCAAAAGGGATAGGTTTGCGACAGCGTCACAACTGTCTCACAGTCTTTAAATTGCAGCAGGAACATCCATTGCGCGGATAACAATTGCTCAGAGGTTGCCTGTATGCCGCCGAAAACACTTGTCGTGGACAGGTCATTTTTAGGCGGCTCTTTTCAGTGATCAGTCTGGACAGTGACTCGAGCCATGTTCTCATCTGGAAAGAACCCGGGGATCACCCCTCTAACTTTGGGGGAAAAGACCACTGATGTCGAGGTGGTCTGATTGTCTGTGCAAGCCTCATGGCAAACGGGCATTCTGATCTTCATGTATTCGATAGCGCTACTCTGATAGATCAGTGGCACAGTAACGAGATCCTAACACCTTATGTGAGACTTTTCCGCTAAACATGTGGACCAAATTTCGTCTTTATAAACACAGGGCTAAGTTGGTGGGGGAATATCACGATTAGAATGGCCTGCGATGTCTCCTAACCTTAATTCCAACAAATACGTAAGGGACGCTCAATTGCAGCTCGAAATCCAGCTCCAACGACGATCAATGTACTCTATTGTGCCTTGGTGAAATAGTGGGTGCAGTTGCCACAGAAATTGATAAGGACCATGATAAAAAGCATGTAACGCGGATGCGAGAGTTGTGTAGCTGTTAGAGGTGATCATATACACTGTTAGACATTTTCTTTTCTTTTTTTATTTTCCTTTTTTTTTTTTTTTTTTTTTTTTTTTTGGCTGACAGGATGTCGGTCAGCTGCTGTGATAAGCAAGTGACCATCAATTTTCTTACTTACGATACAGGTTTTGTCTATTTTTGTTTGGGTCTGGTCTTATATCGGATGATATTTTGGCAAGGTTTAAGGTTTGGTTTAATTTGCTTTGTTTTTTTGTTTTTTTCATTGCAAAATAAAAACCATTTGTCCCTTCAATTGGTTTTACCAGTTTAATACCTTGCCCTCGATGCAGGGATAAAATTTTCTTAATTTCTATTCATGTTACATCATTTTTTTAAATTTAATTTTATTTTTTGCTGTTTCGTTGCTTTCAAATTTACATTTTTTAAATAAAAAAAAAGAAATTTAAGGCTCCTTCCGGTAGACTATATATTTCAATTTCGCTAAAAAAAATTGGTGAATAATTGACTTTTTTTTAAGCGTGAAATTTTGGATGAAAAAAAAATTCCTGGGACACCCAATGCTATTCAGCCCTAAACGTCATTTAACTTCATTGGAAAACTTAAAAAATCCATTGGTAGAGGAAAAATAACAGAATTAAATTTTATAGTTTCAGAAATCATTTTCCGAAACTAATCTGAAAGGAAATAGAAAAAGGCTTTGATGATGTATCGTATGATAAAATATTTAAATTGAAAAATAAATAATTTTCATCACATTCACGCTTAAACACTAATTGTAATAAATAATATATGTTTTTAGTTTCATCTGTTCTTCTGTCGGATAATTTAAAATAAATTATGCATTGTTATTGCATTTACATAAAGCGTGATTTTTGATAAAGAATTTTAAAAATAATTAAGACTTCAATTCTTGTTTTGCGTGATTAAATTTAATTTTGCTGTGTTTGTTTCTAATACAATTTATTTTCCATAAATAGTAAATGAAATAAGAAGCAATTAAATAGTTCATGACATGGTTTTTTTTAATATCCATTATTATTTTGATTTTTTAGATGCAGATAATAATGTCAAAAAAGTTCTTATAATTTACATTCCAAACGTAATGGATAACAGTAAGTAACAGAATATTTCACAAAATATTGCAATTGAAAAGTTGTATAATAAGCGCGGGAATAAAATTTCTAAAGCATGAAATAAATTATTAATAAAACTTTATATGCTGTGAATTTATCTATCATTATTACGATATTGATAATGGATTATGAATAACAGTAATCAATATACAATATTGCTGACTTTTAGTTTTTACACAGAAATTAGAATATGAGTTTTTACTAACTATCTCGTTTACAATTGCGTATAAGAGTATGCATAATATTTCTAGCATTTTCTAGTATGTAAAATATCTCAAATAGTGTCGTAAGAGAGTAAGTATAACATTTCTGAGAGGCTTGTAAAAAACTATGCGTGAATCATTATATGTGATAGATTGTTCCATCAACATTATGTTTTTGGTTAAGGACAAATATAATGAATAACGGAATCAAGATACAGGAAGGCTTCAAATAACGATGATGGGTTTGATTACAGAAATGAACATGAAATAAGCTATGCACAGGACTTTATAAGTTATAAATTGTTCTATTAATATTTTTCCCCTTTTAAATCGATAAACATCTTGAATAACGGCAATCACTATACAAAAATGCTTCGAGCAAGTAACTGGAAGATTTTACTGAATATTTTAACCGTTTTTGGAATTGCAGAATCATATAAGTGTCTAAATAATATTTCAAAAAATGTATCGAAAAAATTATGCACAGCGCATTACATGTTATGGATTGTTCCATACATATATGTTTTTACGTCTTTAGCCCCATCAGCATTGGAATATAATCTTATACTTGGTTTAATGCAGAGTGCAGAAATACCACTTTTATTTCTAATGAGTTTTGTCATGCGTTCAGCTTTAGGAAGAATTCTAAATGCTATAATCTTATTACGTCAAGTTAAACCTGCTTGCTTAAAGCAACCCTGTCAAACATCTAGCAAACTAATTATGCTTATATATTCTTTGCTCTTCGTCTATTATTTGGCTAACATTTTTGAATTCATTCTGCGTAGAAAGAACACTGATGAAATTGTTCGAAATGCTTTCTTCAAAATAGTAGAACCAGAAATACTGTCCGTTTATGCCAAGAAGTTGATTCGAATTCTATGGAATATTTTGGCCTGCTGGTCTTGCGCTTTTGTCACTTTCGTACCATCAAGTTGTTTTTTCTTAGGTTACTTTGCGCAGTTGGAAAACTTGAACATCATTCGCTGCTGTAACTACTCAATCAGGGCAGATGTAAAAAAAGAAATAACATTTAAAAAATTATCACAAATTGGAAATGATTATGAGGCTTTAACTAGTGCAATAAAGAAAGTGAATGATTCGATTTCTTCTTTGGTTGTATATCTGATTGGAATTTGGTGCATCGAGATATGTTTTTCACTATATTTAATTTTGAGTCATTTTTCTAACCTATTTCGATCAATGGTATCATTGATCGTCTTAGTAATGTTTGCAATTCAATTTATTGTTTTTGTTAAAGTTTGTGATGATGTTAGAATGGAGATTAAATCTTTGGAAGAAGATCTGGCTTTGGAAATTGAGCGGAATTCAAACTTGCTTGTAGCCAATCTTGCTCTTCTGCGTTCAGCTTTCAGACGCTTTAGAAAGAAATCATCTGCTGTACCATTCGGATTGTTTAAACTGGAAAAGAGTCTGATTCTTCGAATGTTTGGTTTAATTATAACTTACAATATTGTTCTTTTACAGTTTTTTGAAAGTGAACCGGATATTCCAATTATAACAGATTTTAGTAGTGTTTCTTCAAACTTCTAAAAACAAATTGTACAAACGATCAGAATAATGACTCAGACAGCACTTTCAAAACCCTCTGCTGTTGTTGATCTTTAACTTTTTTGAATTGGACATTGCAACTCATGCATAAAATTTGTTCCGTTATGATTACCTTTGATACATAATTTTAGAATTCTTTTCAAAAATGAGATTAAATAAATATTTACTTTACGGGTTATGAATCAATATTTAATCCGGGGAAAAAAACTCACTATTGCAAAAGGAAGTGATAAAAAACAAGTTTCATACATTCCAAACTTTGTGGCAACAGAGATTTAAAAGATTTTGATGTTTTTGTAATCCGCCTTCTTCGATAGAGATTTGTCAGATTTCAATATCATTTTTGTATTCTTCTCGCTTAAATATTAAATTGGAAGTTATACTCTTTTAGTGTGAAATATTTTTCGTTAAACTATTACTTTTGACTGTGCACTTTTATTATTATTGGTTGCACTCGAAGTCTACACTGAAGAATGTCTGTTACTGCTGAAAGCTTCTCTTTTCCTTACTCAAATCTAACATTTTAGAATCTATTATATACAAAAATAACCCGTTAAATTATATAAAAGATACTCCCAAAATGTATAAGACTTTATATGTTAATAAAGTTCCTTATGAAAGTTACTTAAAAAAAAAAACAAAAAAAACGTATACATTTAATATATAAAAATAACTTAATATTAAGTATTTAAAAAACAACTATATATTTTTTCTAATGAGATTATTAGACTCAATGACACACATATGTTATAACTTTAATTAAGTTATAAAACATGAATTGAAAAAAAAAAAAAAAAAAAGAAGCAATCGATGAAAATTGTTTGCGTAGCTATCTTTTTAGTTGCATTTGTTCGAGTGACTGTAACTCCTATTTATTTTGATATTTAAAATTATTCCTTCATTTTTTTTTTACTCCATATTAGTGTAAGTATTGAGAAAATTTGAAAAAATTATGAAGGAATAACCTCACGAGAAAATGAATATATTTCTCAAAAAGTTAATACTAATTAAGCTTTATGTTTTGCTTTATCGTGAATAAATCAGAAAATATAACGGAGCATTCTCAATACATGAAATTCGCATATGTGATCGTACTTCAAAATAGTACTCGTATGCAAGAACAGGGCGTCTAATATGTAATGTTATGCACATTCGCCCGCACTTCCAGGGTGATCACATGAAATGTGCACGCTTCCTAACGAAACATTATCCCTATATTGATTCGCATGTGCGATCGCGCGTAAACCGATTGGCGATCGAAATTGGCTGCAGATGGCGTAGAGCAGAACTCTCTACCTATGGCAACACTTCACATGCTTTCCCCATAAGCGCGTGGAAAGTCAAGTACGTTAGTTTCTCTCTTGATTTTCATATAGATTAAAATCTTTTAAGTTGGAAAACTATATGGAACTGAAAATTACATTAAACATAGTTCTAAAAAAAGTATCACGGAAATTTTAAAAACTATTTTTATTAAATAAAAAGGAAAAATATTAAGAAAAGGGAAAATACCGTAGTACATTCCTATGGATGGTGTTTTCAATAGAAATGTAAACAATAACAATTTCGAGCTGTATGCCTGCTCTAGTTCCGGTTAGAAAGTTTGCAGCTGCTTACTACATGCTATTCTGCGAGGCGATATTTTCAAGCGGATAATTTTGTTTTCAATAAAAGAAATAAATTAGATAATTTCTGAGCTCAAATCTGCCATATTTCATAAGATATTAATGTTATTATGTAATTCTGGTGAGTTTGAAGTGAAAAATGTTTTGAGTTATTTAGAGATATATTGATAAAAAAGGTGACATGGTTGCTAGATTTTGCATAACTCGCTTTTTTGGCAGTCTCGATTTGGCCTCTTTCCATTTGTTTATTACTGTTTGTTCGTGTTGCAAGCTGTGCACCATCTTATGTTAGTGTTAGCATCTTGTTCGAGGAGTAAGATTAAGTTTAGAAGTATTCAAATACCACGTTTGCAAGAATCTTAAAACACAATGATCACGTTGTGAGCCAAATGGCTTTAAAATACACCGGAAACAGTAACCCGGAAGTATACGCGGCATACAGCTTGCAGCGCTCTCTAGTGTCGAAAACACCATCCATACAACTGAAAAAAAGTGGAGAGGGAATGGAGAAGAGCTTAAGGCATGAAACCGGTCTCTCCCCAGATGGCATAATCGAGTATTCGCGATCGCAACGAACTATAGTGGGCGTTGTTGTATGTGCCGAATCCCTGTGATTTCCATATGAACAGTCATTTAGTTACACTGGAGACGTCTTTAATGTAGCATGTAGCATTGTAACGTTCCATCTTTATTGTGGCTGATTAAATTTAAAAAAGAAAGATGTTTGTTTTCTTTCTTATGCAAACGAAAACAAAATGGTATCTCTTTTTTTTTTTTTTTTTTTTTTTAGAGAAGGAACATCCAGAACACATCGGAAAAATATTTGTAAATAAAGAGAAAAAAAATAGGTATATTCTTATAAGAGTTCAAACCTAATGCCTGAGAAATAGTTTTACTAAATTTAATGGTATAACATGAAAGGCCCATTCAAATTTTAACGTAAAATAAAGAATGTTTACGAAACAAAAAAAAGAACCATTCTTTTTTTGTCGCCATTTTTTAGTGTTACGAAAATGCGTCTTTGGGACTTGCCAAAAACAAAACAAGATGCAATTTTATTTTTTTAGGAGCGAAATATTTTATGGAGTGAAATATAACGAAAATGTACCAATGTCCATAACATGAAACTTTATCTTAGTAAACGTCCATTTTGGAAATGTTATTTCATTTTGAATCTTATTTATTAGAGTTCAGAATGGCTATAGAATCAGGGGAGAGAAAAGTTTGTTTTGAATCTATGCTAAACTCTATATCGGCCCATTTTCCACCGAAATCTGATTGACTACTTTGATTTTAAACAAAGTGCTTCATTTTAAGTTTTTTTCCAAAAAGTTTAAGTGTGGATTGGCGGCACTTAAAAATCTGCCAATTCTGTAGCTGTGGTTAATACGTAAGTACCGAATTTTTCTTCCATACTTCTCTGAATCATATTACTTCAAACATTAGAATATACAAGAAGTATACATAAACACATAATTTAATACCATTTAATTTTTCAAAAAAAGTATTTTGACAACAATTTTTATCAAAATCTTATAAACTAAAAAACGTAAAATAAAGAATTCTTAGGATAAAAAACGATTTTAAAAATTCTTTATATTGATATAAAAACTTTCATGTTTCTTTTTTTTTTTTTATTCTTATAGTTCTTAATCAGACGTAAAAAACCATTCTGTAGAGAACTATCATCATATAAGAAAAAAAAAAACATTTTTACAAGCAAATTTTTTATTATAAAAATCATAACACTCACCTGTTTTATAAATCCGCAGAATTCCAAATGAAATGGTCTTCGTTTGAAAATTTTATTTTCAAATAATATATGCATAGATTATCCCTTCATTACTTTTAGATAACATACCACACATCAAAATTTTATAATTGTAAGATCTCGATATGAATTTGAATATGTAGCTTGAAAACAGAATAGCTGAATTCTAGTTGAAATTATTCTTTCAAAACTAAAAAATACTTACCAAAGAAAACAATAAAAAAATTATTAATAATCAGCACAAATGAAACTATTTCAAGTAGTTCGGATGATTCTTTATTGTTGTTTTCCGAATTATATAGATACAGAAATATATACTATTCTATAAAGAAGAAGAATATTCTATAACTATTACAGTTCTGAATTCACTTAATTCATTGGAATGACGAAAGCAATGTTGACTTCCTTTTAATTTGTAATGAATTGAAGACAAAAAAAATTATTTTACCGTAATTCACACATCTGTAAAACAGCAAGTAATGATGAAGTTGGAAGTTATGTTGTTGGTAATAGAAAGGTAAAAATTATTGAGAAATTGTTCTTCAAATGCTTGGCGTGTTCTGCTTCAATGTTTGGCATATTCTGTTTTTTTTTTTTTTTTTTTTTTTTTTTTTTTTTTTTTCTCAAGAAGTTCTACATTTTCCTTAGGGAATTTTTGCTTCCTATTTGCTGCTAAGAAAATGGCGACCGTCATTGTTAATGGTTATGTGGGAACTAATGCACGATATTTACAGTCTCCCGCTAAATGGCGTACTCGAGTGTTGCGATCGCGAATTGCGATTGCCAATATCTGAGCTTTACAGCTTTAATATCTTTTTTACTTGAAAGGAAGAACCGAAACTGTAGAAGAAAGCTTTTCAGTTGTTGTTGCCATTTTTAAATTGTTGTTTATCAATAGAGTTAATTAATTTCATAGATGAAAAAAAAGAGAGAGTAATAAACACTTTTTACTGCATCAGAATGCAGTACGTACGCATGCAAAAGAAAGTTGTTTTAAGGGCCATTTTCACAAACAAAACAAGATGCAATTTTATTTTTTTAGAAGCGAAATATTTTATGGAGTGAAATATAACGAAAATGTACCAATGTCCATAACATGAAACTTTATCTTAGTAAACGTCCGTTTTGGAAATGTTATTTCATTTTGAATCTTATTTATTAGAGTTCATAATGGCTATAGAATCAGGTGAGAGAAAAGTTTCTTTTGAATCTATGCTAAACTCTATATCGGCCCATTTTCCACCGAAATCTGATTGACTACTTTGATTTTAAACAAAGTGCTTCATTTTAAGATTTTTTCCAAAAAGTTTAAGTGTGGATTGGCGGCACTTAAAAATCTGCCAAATCTGTAGCTGCGGTTGATACGTAAGTACCGAATTTTTCTTCCATACTTTTCTGAATCATATTACTTCAAATATTAGAATATGCAAGGAGAATACATAAACACATAATTTAATACCATTTAATTTTTCAAAAAAGGTATTTTGACAACAATTTTAACAAAAAATTATAAACTAAAAAACGTAAAATAAAGAATTCTTAGGATAAAAACGATTTTAAAACTTCCTCATTTTTCAATAAAAAATTTCGTATTGTTTCTTTTTTTTAATTCTTATAGTATTTAATCAGACGTAAAAAAACCATTCTGTAGAGAACTATCATCAAGTAAGAAAAAAAATTATTTACAAGAAAATTTTTTATTATAAAAATCATAACACTTACCTGATTTATAAGTCCGGAGAATTCCAAAATGATATGTTCTTTGTTTGAAAACTTTATTCTCAAATAATATACACATAGTTTATCCCTTCATTACTTTTAGGTAACATACCACACATCAAAATTTTATAATTGTAAGATCTCGATATTTCTCGAATTTTAATATGTAGCTTAAAAACAGAATAGCTGAATTCTAGTTGAAATTCCTTCAAAACTAAAAAACACTTACCAAGAAAACGATAAAAAATTTATTTATAATCAGCACAAAAGATACTTTTTCAAGTAATTCGGATTATCCTTTATTGTTGTTTTCTGAATTATGTAGATACAGAAATATATACTATTCTATGAAGAAGAAGAATATTCTATAACTATTACAGTTCTGTATGGAATTCATTGGAACACATTTATTCATTGGAATGACGAAAGCAATGTTGACTTCATTTTAACTTGTAATGAATTGAAGACAGAAAAATTATTTTACCGCAATACACACATCTGTAACAGCAAGTGATCATGAAATCATTTTATGTTGTTGGTAATAGAAAGGTAAAAATTATTGAGAAGTTGTTCTTCAAATGCTTGGCATGTTCTGCTTCAATGTTTGGCATGTTCTGGTTAGTTTTTTCCAAGTTCTTCTACCTTTTCCTTAGGGAAATTTTGTTTCTAAGAAAATGGCGTCCGTCATTGCCAAAGGTTATGAGGGAACTAATGGTTACAGGCTCTGGTTAGAGGGCGTATCGACCGTTGCGATCGCGAATTCTGTTTTCAAGCTACATATTCAAATTCATATCGAGATATTACAATTATAAAATTTTGATGTGTGGTATGTTATCTAAAAGTAATGAAGGGATAATCTATGCATATATTATTTGAAAATAAAATTTTCAAACGAAGAACATTTCATTTGGAATTCTGCGGATTTATAAAACAGGTGAATGTTATGATTTTTATAATAAAAAATTTGCTTGTAAATATTTTTTTTTCTTATTTGATGATAGTTCTCAACAGAATGGTTTTTTACGTCTGATTAAGAACTATAGGAATAAAAAAAAAAGAAACATGAAAGTTTTTATTTCAATATAAAGAATTTTTAAAATCGTTTTTTATCCTAAGAATTCTTTATTCGCGATCGCAACACTCGAGTACGCCATCTAGCGGGAGACTGTAAATATCGTGCATTAGTTCCCACATAACCATTGGCCATTCCACATAACCATTGGACGCCATTTTCTTAGCATCAAAAAAGAAGCAAAATTTTCCTAAAGAAAAGGTAAAACTTCTTGAAAAAACTAATCAGAACATGCCAAACATTGAAGCAGAACACGCCAAGCATTTGAAGAACAACTTCTCAATAATTTTTACCTTTCTATTACCAACAACATAACATGATTTCATGATCACTTGCTGTTACAGATGTGTGTATTGCGGTAAAATAATTTTTCTGTCTTCAATTCATTACAAGTGAAAATGAAGTCAACATTGCTTTCGTCTTTCCAATGAATAAATGTGTTCCAATGAATTCCATACAGAACTGTAATAGTTATAGAATATTCTTCTTAGAATAGTATATATTTCTGTATCTACATAATTCAGAAAACAACAATAAAGAATAATCCGAATTACTTGAAAAAGTATCTTTTGTGCTGATTACAAATAAATTTTTTTATCGTTTACTTGGTAAGTGTTTTTTAGTTTTGAAAGAATTTCAACTAGAATTCAGCTATTCTGTTTTTAAGCTACATATTAAAATTCATATCGTGGTCTTACAATTATAAAATTTTGATGTGTGGTATGTTACCTAAAAGTAATGAAGGAATAAACTATGTATATATTATTTGAGAATAAAGTTTACAAACAAAGAACATATCATTTTGAATTCTCCGGACTTATAAATCAGGTAAGTGTTATGATTTTTATAATAAAAAATTTGCTTGTAAATAATTTTTTTTCTTACTTGATGATCGTTCTCTACAAAATGGTTTTTTTACGTCTGATTAAATACTATAAGAATTAAAAAAAGAAACAATACGAAAGTTTTTATTGAAAAATGAGGAATTTTTAAAATCGTTTTTATCCTAAGAATTCTTTATTTTACGTTTTTTAGTTTATAATTTTTTGATAAAATTGTTGTCAAAATACTTTTTTTGAAAAATTAAATGGTATTAAATTATGTGTTTATGTATACTTCTTGCATATTCTAACATTTGAAGTAATATGATTCAGAAAAGTATGGAAGAAAAATTCGGTACTTACGTATTAACCACAGCTACAGATTTGGCAGATTTTTAAGTGCCGCCAATCTACACTTAAAATTTTTGGAAAAATCTTAAAATGAAACACTTTGTTTAAAATCAAAGTAGTCAATCGGATTTCGGTGGAAAATGGGCCGATATAGAGTTTAGCATAGATTCAAAACAAACTTTTCTCTCACCTGATTCTATAGCCATTATGAACTCTAATAAATAAGATTCAAAATGAAATAACATTTCCAAAACGGACGTTTACTAAGATAAAGTTTCATGTTATGGACATTGGTACATTTTCGTTATATTTCGCTCCATAAAATATTTCGCTCCTAATAAAATTGTATCCTGTTTTGTTTTTGGCAAGTCCCAAAGATGCCTTTTTGTAACACTAAAAAATGGCAACAAAAAAAGAATGTTTCTTTTTTTTTTGTTTTTTTTTTTTGTTTCGTAAGAATTTTTTATTTTACGTTAAAATTTAAATGGGCCTTTCATGTTATACCAATAAATATTAAATTTAGTAATACTATTTCTCAGGCATTAGGTTTGAACTCTTATAAGAATATACCTATTTTTTTCTCTTTATTTACAAATATTTTTCTGATGTGTTCTAGAAGTTGCTTCTCTAAAAAAAAAGAGATACCATTTTGTTTTCGTTTGCATAAGAAAGAAATCAAACATTTTTCTTTTTTAAATTTAATCAGCCACAATAAAGATGGAACGTTACAATGCTACATTAATGACGTCTCCAATGTAACTGAATGACTGTTCATATGGAAATCGCAGGGATTCGGCACATACAACAACGCCCCCTATAGTTCGTTGCGATCGCGAATACTTTATGCATTTTTGAACACCGTATAGCTTCCAAACATAAAAAAAATTTAATTGGTTTAAAAATCAAGACAGAAACAAAAATACTTACTACTCCCATAACTATCCAAAGGTCAAAGGAAGCCTAGTATTACCATAGGTAAAGACTTCTGTTATGGGCGTACGTAAGTTTCTGTTAGCCCATTCTAATTGCCAATTCGCGATCGCAACTCTCGTATACGTTTTCTGGGGAGAAGAAAAGGGTTTCATGTATTGATCTCCCCACTTCCGTCGTAATGGTTTCTGGAGGTGACCTAAATTTGCCAATTATTTGTTTGCTAATTATTAATTAAGTTACAAAATCAGACACAAAAACGCACTTTCTCTGAATAAACATACATTTTGCTTTAAATACTTGAATTCTTGACCTTCAAAATATAGGGGGCAACCGCAATCTGAAAATTGTGACTATTAAAGTTTAGCCAAGAGAGCGTATGAAAGTTTTGTCCCCTTAATGTTAATTCCGCTTTTTGCATTTTTAGCCATATCTTTTAAACTAAATGTGTGGTTTAAAAAAAATTGCACTTGCTTATAAATCCCATTTACCCAAAGATAGTTTCATGCAAATAATAATTTTTACTTTTTTTTTAATATTTAAATTTAATTGTCAATGAAGGCATATTTTTTTTACCATATTTTTTTTAATTAATGGCGGGCACTTGGGTCTATTTCCCCATTGGCCTCAGAAATGCCGGAATTGCTACTCTCTTCTCGTTACCCAGTAGGCATCCATGGCTAAGGCACGGCGGTGGAGCAGCTTCGCCCACGTCACACAACCACAAACCCGTTTATAGGGCGGGTTACATTCACACAATCACTCAGAAGAAAGGAGATAGAACACACAGAGAGAAAGAAACATCCACGCCCTGAGCGGGATTCAAACCCGCAACCATCGGCTCCGCAGTCAGACACGCTAACCATTCGGCCACCTGGTCGGCTTTTTATACCATATAACTTTAGGTATTTTTCCATTGTGAAATCTAAAGTTTTAACTTTTTTTGTTCTGTAAAAGTCGAAAAAAATTAAAATTAATTATTTCAAAAAAATAATTTGGTGGCATTGTATAAATATTTATTTGGCGTGATTAATATTTAAATGCGGTTAACTTACGAGTAACTTGACTTACGTACGTGTAACCTAAAATTTTAATCATATTTCTTACACTGACAGCGGAAAGTTAACTTTTTTTTAAATGTTTTTTTTTTTAAAGTTGTTTGAAAATTTACTCATTATTTAGCAAAGAGAATTGAATAAAACATTGTATACAATGAATGTTGAGTTTCGTGAAAGCATGTTTCTGATAGAATGTGAATATACATCCGCTTTTTGTAAATTTTAATTTTAGCAGGTACATTAAATAATTGATACAAATTTCAATGATATGCATACGTATGCATTGATACATATGCAATATACATACGTATGCATTGATTTTTTAATAATATATTTATCAATTTCTTCTATAGATATTTTAAATGAAGATAAAAGTTCTATAAAAGGTATCGTTATATCTTCTTGAATAAAATTGTAATAACAACGATGATTATGTGAAATCGTGTTTTGATATTTGATGTCCCAACAAAGAGAATAAAATTGCTGAATAAGTAGCCAACATTTTTAAGCATCTTAAAATGTCTCAACATGTTATATATATCGTCTTTAACGTCCTAATCTGAAAATAGTTTTTTTAATTACCGGGTTGAACGTCTTTCACAGGACAATTTTACCCACTATTTAATTATATTTCTTTCATTTTTCAAAATTTTATTCTTTACGCTGCCACGTAGATAATTTGCTCAATAATATACTAATCTATATTTTTAGTATTTTACTTTATGCTATTATTTCAATGAAACATTCGTTTTTAAACTATTGTCAAGTTCCAAATATAAAAAAAAAGCTTAGAATTGTTAATTTTAATTTAATATACTGTGTTACCAGTTCTTAAAAATTCACTTGACGAAGTTGTTCATGTCTGGTGAGCCTAGAGAATGTCTTACATTTGGGCCCCGATCATTATTTTAATCAGAATCCTAAAAGTAAACATTTGTATTTAACATTTACCATTCAAAAGTAAACATTTGTATTTTAGCAGGGTTCATGCAGGGCTAAAGAGAATACAAGGGCTAGTTCATTCCGCTCTTAGAGCTGAGGCTACGATTTCCCTCCTCATGACGTCACGCTGCACGCAGATCTCGGAGATCGCAAGCAAAGATATTAGGAAAACTTTGTATCATTCTCTCTGTAAAAATCGACTTTTCTTGATATTAGCTTTCAAACTTTATGCAATTAACATATTTCATTTCAAAAACATAGTTTTAAAAAATTTTCGTGTCCAAAATATTAAATTAAATACCATTTTAAACTAATAAAAATATTTTACTTGTTGCCGTAAATGACGAAATAAATACTTTATTTTAAAAGTTTCAGTTTTAACTTACGTTAAGTTCTTAACTTAACTTACATTAAGTTCTTATTAAAAAAATTTCATGCATATATCGACCCTTTTTTAGCTACGTATTGTTCAATAAAAATATCTTGTTAAGTTAGGTTAAATTTAGAATCTTGATTTTAAAATATGCCATTAATGGCAATTTGTTTATACTTAATCATTAGGAAACAACAACCTTAAACGCTAATTATTCTAACAAAATAGTAATTTAGGTTCATAAAAATATTAGAAATTTTGCAATTGTTTATAGATATTTAAAGTTAAAAGAATATAATTATATTAAAAAAATAATTTTATTATAATTAAAAAAAATAATAAATATTTGGAATTACTTCATTAAAAACTACGTTATGAAACTAGGAGAATTTTAACTATTAATTATCTATGCTTTTCATTTAAGTTTTTATTTTCTTTGACTTATTCATTTTTTTAATTTTTTCGTCTGCCTTTTTTATTTTTATTTTTTATTTATTTTTTTTTTTAAGTAGCTGGGCGGTTTCAATTTAGATAGCGAGCTCTTATAAAAGTTCTGAAATGCAAAATAAGCGTATTACTGTTTTATTCACTGCGTGATATCATCCCTCTAATTCACTTATAAATTCTTTGATGACACTTTTTGATTTTCTATCCTATGCACACTTTGAAAAATGTTCTCAAATTCCTGACACACTTCCATCTATGCTGCTGACGGAACAATTAGTCCTCCCTTAGATAAGAGAGCATTTGGTAGAGTTAGAGCAATTTTAAAATCATTCTAATCGGCAATCCAAGCAAACGATTTGTCATATCATCTTCATAATCTTGTTTTAAGAAATGCTTACTGCATATTTGTTCATATTTAATATTAACTGGGTCATTTGATTTGCAATGTTGAAGCCATTCTTTACATAGTTGATCATTTACTTTAGGGAACACATGTAATATTTTTTCCTTTTGTGTTTCTTTCAGAATTTTTGTAAGTTGCAATCGCACAAACTGGCATTTCATAAATAATTTTAAATTTTTGTAATTCATTTCACAAAACTGAGAAAAATCATTATAGGAAACAAAGAATGTCTTGGAATTTGTCAGAAAAAGAAAGGCTCCAATATTAGTTAAAGCTAGTTCTACCGAACGCTTCGTTCTTGAAGTAAAAGAACGCAAGCTTTGCGCCACCTTGACGTCACAGGCGAAAATCGGAGGTTTGGCGCGGCGAGAGTTTCTTTAAAGGAGTGAACTATTCTCTATTCTCTTTAGCCCTGGAGTTCATGCGGTCCAAAAAGCATTAATGAAACTGTGGCATCAATATTGTAACTATGGAGTTATCTTTAATTATAAAATTAAAATTTCAAAACTTAAGATTTTGTTACCAGATTTTTGGCGTTATTGAAATTGATCATTAAATCATGTGATGATAATGAACCTGATGAAATACATATATTTTCGCAGTTTTTCCCTCATGATTTCAATTTTTTAACAACCTTGAGAGTTCTGTTTAAAATAAGTCTATCGTATCAGATATATGTATGCATTGATGGTGAGAATCGTAAAGTAAGTTTGTAATAAAAGGAATTAAGCAGCGAAATTATAATAGCCTTATATGATGATACATGTAGCTGATCGTAATTGAAGAATATGTTGAGTGACATTTTATGACTTTCACATTTTACGAATTTGAGAAAATCCGTTTAGAATGTATAGAAACATCAGGATGCTATAAGCAAATTATCTTTATCAAAAACCATGTAACTCAAATATTTGGTGGATTAAATCGATTTTTTTTTAGCATGCAATACTCTTAAACATACATATATAAATGTTTCTAAAACACCAATTAATATTCACTATTTTTTTAATAATATAAAAAAGAAATATCATAAACTATATACGACTTCGTGAATGTGTATAATATGAATCTCCACCAGATACTCAGTATTTTTTTAAGAACCCTTTTTTTTGTTGTCTCGAAACCTCTTTACATTGAAGACTCGATCACAGGTGTAAAGATGAGATGTTCTACAACTCTATATATAATTAAAAGAATTAAACTGAGTTTTGGAACTTTGGTTTTAGCATAAAATCTTCATACTTCAAAGAGTTAAAAAAAGGCACATTATGTCATATTAGAAGTTCTTGTGCTCAAATTCTAAAATCTTGGAAAATCATAAATAATTTATTAATATATTCGAATTCTATTTTCAAAGGAAATAAAAAAGAAATCAACCCCTCCCCAAAAACTCTCTGTTATTTATTAACTATTAAAAAATATACTTTCCCAGGCTGGAGTGAAAGAAAAAGACAATGAAAATAATAAGTAGAAAGCAATACAATGAATGAAAAAGATTAAACTTTTATTTCATTACTTTCATAGAGTCAACTTGGTTGCTTCGAAACGGAGAAACACTAAATATGTATTATCTTACACACTCTTATCGATCAAATAGTTCGTTTGAGGTTATCATAAATTGCGCCTTCTGCTACGGCGATATTATTTGGCTTTTTTTTTTATGGGATTACACCAAATATTATATAGCTTCATAGCAATCAAATATATGGTCCAATTTTTTCGAAATTTTGTCTACCCCCTATATTTTGAGGGCCAGGAATACAAATATGTGAAGAAAAAAATTTTTTATTTAGAGAAAGTGCGTTTTTGTGTCTGATTTTGTACATAATTGGCATATTTGATGTCACCCCCAGAAACCATTATCACCACACTTAATACATAAAAATTTTATCACTGGAACGAAAGTTATTCAGGGTAATATCTTTTTCATTTTGCGAACTGTACAACAATAATTTCCCCAATCTTAATATTTCTCGCATTTACTTGACCAAAACATTTTCCATAGAACTACGTTCAATGTAGTTTTCAGTTTCATACAGTTTCCTATCTTAAAAGTTTTTAAATAATTTGAAAATCAAGACAGAATCTAACATACTTCCTTTCTGCACCTGCTAATGGTGAAAGCATGTGGAGTGTTGCCATACGTAGAGAGTTCTGCTTTACGTTACCTGTTGTCCATTTCGATCGCTGATACTTTCGCCATCTGTGTTTTACTTTAATGTTATCTCGGCTACCACAGTCAAGGTGCTCTAAGTAATTTTAGTACATCTAATCTTACTGTTAAAAATCATTGTAGGGATAAAGAGGTGTGACTATTTCCACCAATGATATTTCAACTTGTTTCCTTTACCCAATCACGTTACTCAATTAAAATTTTGTTTATACTTTTTTAAGCTGAAATAGGGGAAAATCAGAAAAATGATATTAATAATAGGGAAATGAATAGGGAAAATAATTTAATTCCGATTACGGAGCTAGCACTCGCGTAAACATTACTTTTTGCCAAGGTTTGAGTGAAAAATAGGGACATTTCGCAAGAGAAATATTAGTTTTCCTCGTTTGAAATCCTGACCTAATTAATTTTTCATCACCTATCTGGAGCTAACTTCCTTTTATAACTTTTATTCAATTTTTCATGGATGTTGAGTTCTGGAGTTAATTACAGTGGTTATTAGTTGAAAATAATTGGGATAGTGTAATTTTTTTCTAGATATCAAAATGGATAGGAATACGAAATTTCAAAATCCTTTTCAAAGACCCAGCATGATTACATCGGGTGCAGCGTTATCAGCAAGTAGTTTTTTGCCAGATCAAAAAACTTTGAAAGGAATATTAGCCGGTAAGATGATTATCTAATATTGATATTGCTAGTCAAATGTTATCATTAAATGTCAAAAGAAAGGCCATTTTTATTTTAACGTAATGAATTTATATTTAATATCCTATTAACTTATTCACCGCTTACATTCCTTTTGCACTATTTATCTATAATTACAAAAAAGAATTAATAGAAAAAATACAAAATAAACTTCTTGCAATCCTTTTGTCAGTGTGTATTAATCAATTGCCTTTAACTGAAAATTTTTCATATTAATTATTGCTAGCTAAATGCATTTAATGTAGAAAAAATGCCTTTTTTTAAACATAAGGAATTTATAACTAATATCCTTTTAACTTATTGCAATAGTTTTTCAATACATAAGTACTGCAAATAGTTTTATTAAAGTGTTTTTCACGATGTTTTTGTAATAAATTAATAGCCTGCAGTTAAAACATGATCATTTTATTTTTCAATTGAGGAATATTACCTTTTCTATAATTAAAAATTTTGTTTAATGAACTAAAAGCATTATTTATCCGACAGTTCAGGAATTTTTTTTTAGTATAGGGGTTAAATATTTCAAGTGGCCTTCGTAACCTTGATATTTGAAAAAGATAGATAATATGTTTTAATATTTTACTTTTCAGTGTATTAAGAGAGTTCAATTTGCTATCTCGAGACCTTTTTGAAAAAACTTCATATTTATTTCTCTTTTTTCCAGTTTTTTAAAAAAATTTCTATTAAACTTTAGTCTTCTTAATAAGTAACAAGTTAATTCCACTTAATGGAAAACTTTATAAGAAATATGTGTGTGGCGTATTTAAAAATTAATAGCTGATCTAAATAATTTAAAATTGTTAAAGATTGATTTCCATGTCGTACTATTTTGATGTTTGAGTTAATATATATTCCCCATACAATTATTATTTTCACAATATTAATGTTTATATAAGGGGGATATTTCCGTATCATGATCTGCTGCACGAACTACAATCGCCAAGTTGCCGAATAGATTTTAAGCTTGCAAATTTAAAAAAAAAAAAATTTTGATGTTGTAAAAATGGGGTGGCTGCGAGTTATACCTTTTGAGTT
Source organism: Parasteatoda lunata (assembly GCA_949128135.1). Taxonomy (NCBI): domain Eukaryota; kingdom Metazoa; phylum Arthropoda; class Arachnida; order Araneae; family Theridiidae; genus Parasteatoda; species Parasteatoda lunata. The sequence continues at coordinate 8,836,871 of OX421977.1, forward strand.
GGTCCCTTTCTGTGATCACTTTTTTTGCCAAGACTCTGCAATTATTCTCCCTCAGATCATGATACGGAAATCTCCCCGATAATAATTGCAAAGCTGTTAACATCTCCACTTTTTGCTGATCATTTTAATGTTTGGGAATATTTCCGTATTGTGATCTAATGCAAAATTATGAAGGTTTGCTAACATGATCTATGATTATCTTCCTACTCCAGTTTAAAAATGTGTTTTTTGTTTCTGTTTTGAACTTAGTGATTCTTAAGTTTATTTCTAAGAAAATCTGAAAACTTAGTTATTGATGACATGAAGACTTAGATAAAATGAAAAGCTTTCTGCAAACATATAATCTCTATTTAAAAACTTTCTGCTATCAGTTTATTGATTCTTATAGTTTCAACCTTTTCGCTGCTACCTAATTTTGACAAAATTTGTTCGAAAAATCACTTTTTTTAAAGTATATCTTTTTTTTAAAAACTATTTATTGTTATATATACCAGCATATTTTTCGTTAAATTTATCTGTTTTTTGAAGATATAAAACTTATCCAAGTTATTGACTTATTAAATTTTCTCTAATTGTATCTGGTTTTTCTAAAATTGAATGTGGGATAGAATTTAGAAATTTTAACCATTTATTTATGCATAAATATGTATTGTATATTTTTTGTTATATCAAAACCATTAAGGTTAATGCTGGAAACTAATAAAGGTAGGTTAATGCTGGAAAGAAAACCAAGAAGTGCAACATGATGTAAGGATGTAAGAAGAAATGATTATGTCAAAATATTTTTCCTTTTATTCAATTCAATTCTCTAGGATGCCTTGTTTTTATCATATTTAAATTTTATATAAATAAGCCTTAAAATTCTTAAATTTAGATTTCTTCTTCTTAAAAATATAGTTAAAGCAAAATGAAAGGCAATACTAGTTTGTCCACTTGAGAGGGTGTCTGTGAGCTGCTTATGTACATACCCCTGTGGCAGAACTTTTTCAGGCTTTCTGCGACAAACTTCCCTAGCACTAATATTTTGTTTTAAAATACTTTTAATTATAGCAATTACTAATTTAAAGTAAAAAAATGCTGTGATTACATAAGAAAGTATAGAATAAAAATTTTTAATTGTAAAAGTAATATTTTTTTAATTCTAATATTATAGGCGATATTCTCAAGTTTTTCTGGTGGAAAAATGCACCAATTATTTCCTCTTTCAAATTCTGTAAATCATTACAGAAATTAAAATTGGTAAATAAATTAAAATTTGTACATAAATTGAAAATCGTAAAATCCGTGCTGTAACTCCCAAAATAAAGATCACAAATCATGTGAATAGGAATTGAGTATCTCTTTTAAAAAAAAGATACTCAAATAAGTGTATGTTAAATATAGTGTTCTTTAAAGATAAAAAATGAAAGAAAGAACAGCATTTTTAGAGCGAACTATCTTTTAAACTTAAGGGATTTCTGATTTTTTTAAAATTTTATATGATTAATTCGAAATTCTAGATGAAGCCAGTCATTACTGATTTTTTTAAAAATGAGAATAGAAAAATTATGATTATTTCTTTCCTCTCTGATGCGCAAAAAAGACATCTTTAAAAAAAAAATCTGCAGAAAAAAAAAAAACTTTCTTCGAAAATTATGCAGAAAGGAAAACCAAAATTTTTCCCCTTCCCAAAGGAAAAATCTTTCTGCAAAAACTCTGTGACTTTCTGCGACAATGTCGCCATGTCGCCGTAATTCTGCCACAGGGGTACATACCATATAAATAGTGCCAAAAGTTGATTTCCTAAAATAATTGTAATAAATTTTGATATCCTATAATAGATATTCTTCAACTGTTTTCTTCCAACTTTCCATTACGGCCCAGGCCGAATTTACTACTGTTTAGCGGTACCTTCACAAATTCAACTTTAAAAAAAAACGGTAGTTTCACAAATTCAATTTTAGGAAAAACGGTAGTTTCACAAATACTTTTTCTTAAAATTTTATTTTTGTATCCCTTAAGAAGCGATAAATCCATATTTTTACAATATTTTTGTGTTGATTTTTAAATATAATTTTTAATTTTTCACAAAAATTTTCACGAAATAGGTACTTTTTAGAAAAACCTAGACAGACCCCTGAGTAGTATTTATCTTGGAATACTGATAAATTACGTTTAACACATATTATCCTCGGTAGGTAATAAGTTTGTAGGTAACATAACTTTTTTATTTCCAACGGCTGCTGCCTTGAACAAGAAAAGTTGTAAGAAAAACTTAAAAGCTAAGATATCAACATTATCATTAAAAAGTTTGTGAGATAACTGAAGGTTGTTGCCTCGTGAGTCTTCTTGATGATTCCTATCTTTATGTAGAGTGCAACAGGTGACATGTATGCAAGTGATATTTGTCCATAGACTTGTTTATTTTGTCACGCTGGCAGCCTCTGTTAGAGTTCCAATGCAATGCAGATGGGCAACAAGGCTATCGTGTCTGATAAGACTGCTTTCCACCTAGGATATCTAAAAGACAATAATTTTTTTCCCTATTTGGTTCTGTTTTAGATAGGTGTTCATCCCGGTTCACCGACTGCAAAATTTGTTTACTAATTAGCTTAGAGGTGAAAAAAGAGGTTTCTAGTGAGGTGAAGTGTCTCAGCATAGCACCCTTTTTGGCAAGGAAGTCTGCCCACTTGTTACCTTATAAATTGCAATGGATTTATTGCAAAACTTCTCACTTTTGATAAGACCTCCACAAGATGAGCAACTGTTAGCATTGGAAAATTTCACTTGATAATGGAGCTTGAATAGAGCTGATGGATTTAATGGTAGCCTGTGAATTTGCCAGTAGAACTTCATTTTTAACTATTTAGATAACATAGATTGAGATAACATAATTAGAAATTGATAGATTTAGATAACATAATTATTAAGTCTTAAAAACTCAATAAGTAACTTAATTACCTTCACACAAACCTATGATGTGACAAAATTGATTGCAATTGATGTACTCCTTCACAACTTTTACATTTTACTAAGAATAAAATTTTTTATGGTCTATGCTGATTATTATTTTATGAAATTTGGCAAAACCTAACTCTGATACAGCATGTTTTTACTCTTTTATGTAGTTTGAGGTAAAAAAAATATGGGAAGGTAGCTCAGTAAGTGCCATCTTGATATTAAAAATTTAGTTCCATAATTCTAAATTAAGAGAGAGCTGACTAAAGACATACTTTCTAAAAGGTGTTTCGCCCTGTCTATTAAGACTTCTTTGTGATTGGTGTTGGTGCGAGCCAGGTGCGGAATTCGTATCAACCAGCCATCGCTGGGATTCGAATCCGGTTCACCTCATTGGAAAACTACTCTCTTTTCTCTGAACCATCACGGCTGAGTTAAAATATAAAACGAAAAGTTGCTTACGAAAAATGGAAAAATAAAGGTGGTAAAACTAAAAAAAATCACAGTATAAGAGAGGGGTAAATCAAGGCGTCACGTTCTGTGGAAAGGTAGTAAGGAACTAACGAGAACTCACTACCTCTCCATAGCGCGTGGTAATGCATTTTACTCGGATTTGCCCCTCTTGGTTACTGTCATTTTTCTTGTTCTGCTTTTCATCTTTTTTCTGATAATATTTTACTGCTTTAGTTTCTTAGGATTATTTAAGTAGTAGAATTATTTCGGGAGTATAAAAAAGAGAAAAATCGGGGGTAAATAAAAAACGCCACTGAAAGTATTGATTTTAATTACTAATTTATGTAATTTAAGTAGTATTTTGAAATTAGCATGTAATCGGCTGATAGCCGATTTAAAAATAGAACCTCAAATATAAATATCTCTTAATCCTAGACTCAAGGTTATAGATAATTTTACTTATTTCTCATCTGGAGTATACGTGTCGATGGCCTGATGTTATTAACAGAAAAAAAAAAAGAAGAAAAAAACTTGCACGTGAAAGAATTTTCAGCTGAGAAAGTGAACCTGTGACTTTTTAACATAGTTAGTCATCCAATTAATGGTGGTCGAGTTTTATTTATTATCAAGGTGAACTTGCTATATCCATTCTAATTTCACAATAATGTCTGTTGAAAGTTCACCTTTACTCATTTATCAGTTGGTTATCAATTTTTTAAATTCTTCTCTGCTGTTTTCACACTCAATTTAAGAAGTAATCGAAAGTCAAGAGTTTTGTCTCGTAACAAAATCGTATTTGGATTTTATTTTTACCAGCGCTCTTGTCGCTTGAAGAGAATTTTCGAGCACAAATTGGTTTAATCGCCCTCCATCGTACTTAACTGGGCGGCCAGAGCGATGTACGTCTTTTAGGTCCACATTTTCGTTTTTAAACTTGGTATATCCAATCACGGGCTATGCTTTTCATTCTTTCAGCTATGACACCCTCTCCATACACAACGCAAATGTCACGAGCAGATTTTGAGGCTTTAAAACCTGTAATAGTAAAAATAAAGACAAACTTAGTTGCCAACCTAATATCAAGTGCCAGCAAATAGCCTGGCATTTGGTTGCTAACCTAATAAATACTTATTATATCTAATTTAAATTCTTTCATTAATAATTTGCTCTAAATATTATTTAAGCTACCACAACTGTTACAAAAAATATTTTCCATGAATAAATAGATAAAGAATAATTTTTTTTCTCTAATTCCCCCAGAGATTTAAATATCAGATTATCAGGGTGATCAGATTTTAACCCCTTAATTCTTTTATATTTAAATGTTTCTGAAATGGGAAAAGGAATAAAAAATTCACTTATACTTTTTTTTGACAAAAATAACACGAAATATCGTTCAATTTTCATTATATTTCCATTACCAAACCTAGGGACGATCACTTATTAATATTTAAAGGAAAACGAACGCGTTTTACTTTCTTTAAAAAATTGTTCTCTAAGCTCTACAAATAAATCATATTTGTTGTAACAACCAAACCTGTTTACTGCATATAAAGCGTAAATAGAGACACAGAGAATTGCTAGAAACGCAAATTCGTTCTTCCATTTTTATAGCTATTGGAATTTGTTTAAAAGTAAATGAATGCCAAAAAAAGTTGAAAAAATTTATTTTATTTTCGGGAATTTTTAAACTTTGTCATTGTTTTAAGTTTTTTCTTTTTTTAGTCGTTAAACTGAGAAGTGCTTTACTTGTCGGCACCAACAAATACACCATAATACGAACTCGCTCAACAAATAAGAATTGAATGGGAATCGTAAAATTGTTATGAGCGTCATATTTACGCGTTTTGGCCGCTGATCCAATAAGTCTCACTCACTTTGGAATAGAATATCTGCTTTCTATTGTTATTTGTTTCCTAAATTCAACGTGAATTCGTTTTCATATTGCATCCTATTAAATTATTCGATCATTCGGGCATTCTTATTGAAATCGAATAAACTTTAACAATGGATTTTATTTTCGATATTTTTCAAGTTTGGATTGATTGGTTACCGCATATTATTGTAGGTAAATATAGCTTTTTATTTACCCTTACCTGTATTAACTTTTGAAAGTTATTTTCATAAGATATGAGAGATCTTTTTTTTTTAATTATTAATAAAATCTAATAAAGATGAGCTTTATTAAAACAAAAACATCGTTTTTGAAGCAACTTTTTACCTTTCCACATAAAATTTTATGTTACAAAAGATGTTAACCACTCAGAAAGTACAGGTCAAAATTAAGAAATTTTACGCCGGTGGGCAATTTTTAAAATAGGTGGCCATTTTTACAAAAATTAAAATTTTAAACGATTAAAAAGAACTGTTGGTGTTGTTAAGCATTTTATTTGAAGCATTTCTCATAATATGGTAAACATTATAAAGCTCATTTCTAAAATGATAATAAATATTAAGAAGCAAGCGTAAAATCGAGTAAATCTATAAAATATTTATAATAAATCCATATTTATTTCAAGAAAAATTTATTAAATGCACATTGGGGAATCAAAAGATGGCGATTGTGTGACGACTTGCAGACAATTTTTTAAACACCATGTGTTATATTTTGTTGCCCAGTGACTGGTGGTGGACGTTAATTTTTACCTACATTAGAAAAGCGTTTATTTTCTTAGATAAATACGAGTTTCACTAATGCTGTAGTTAGCCTAAGAACAATCGATGTTCTAAAACTGTTCCATAATTTTATTTAGAATGTATAAACTTTTTTAATGTATTGATGTATCGTTTTCCTGAGCTCTGCTAATTATATCAACTGTCCAAAAAAAGAATAATTTAGAATCCTAGGCCTTTTTTTTTTTCTTTCCAAAAAGCGTTAGTATAATTAAGTGTCTTTTTCAACTATTATATCTTAACGTATTAAAAAAAATAACTAGGATAAGAGCCGATTGATAATAAGAAATCTTAACATAATATAGATCTTAGGTTTACATATTTCACTTCTGACTTTATTAAATGCATGTTTTTTCTCTTTGAATGTCTCTTACAGAACAAAAGGCGATAGATATTATTTTTGTATTTGTTAATGAGTAAACGGCCTTGGGTTTTTTTTTTTTTTTTTCCATTTTAGTTTTATGAATGGAATCAACTTGAATGGATTGCCCCAAGCATTGAAATACGTATTGTATTAAAAGCTCACGGAGTTTGCTAGTTAAAAGTGATTTTTTTCTTCTCTGTTTTCTAGTTTCGTTTAAATATTGATCCAATTTAGATAAAATTAGTACTTCTTGTTTTTAAGTAGACTTAAAAACAGTTTTTATGAATAATTTAATTTTTTTGAGCAAAAATAATTTTATTTTTGCCGGACTTAAACCTAAAAAAGTAGGGTTTATCATTTTTGAAAGACGGGTGATTTTAGGTGGTGATAAAAGCTTGTCATAAAAGCAACTCTTCCTACTTTTTTTTTAAAAAAAAATCTCTAAAAAAAAGTTAAAAAATTTCTTTTGTACTTTTTTTCGAAGTAATACGGGTTAAATTTCTACTATAGCTAAAATCTCTTAAACATTATAAATTCTGCTTGTAGCTTGAGGAAAGTGAACTTAACCATCAGGCACAGAGCACCAGACGAGATTTGAGTGATCTAGCTAGTCAGAAAGTGGTCGAAATCTTGATTGAAGAATTTAATATCGCGACTAAAATTTTAAATATAACGATTTTCAATATCTTGAATTTCATATCGCGAATTCACACGCTACATCGAGTTATTAATATTGAGGTTTGACTTGATATAATTTTTTAATAAAGCTATCATGAGTTATCATAGCCTCCCCGAAGGTTACTTTTTTATTTGGGGTCCCCTAAAACCAGGTTTCAGTCAATGAATTTTTAAATGAATATGGTATACATTATTTTCTAAATAAGAAATTTTAAATTTCAATTAATTATAAATTTTTGCGATATAAATTAAAAATTTTTTTATGTACTGCGAATAAAATATTTTGTCATTTTTTTAAAAAAAATATATGCCTTTTTGAATTTTAAATTTATTTTAAGCGTAATTCTTTTTCTTCAATCAATTAATTTTATCTTTTTTCCGCTGACTAAGGTTATTTGCAAATTATTTTGATACTTTAATCGATTAAGTTTTACTTCAAAAACCAGTAGTGTCGAATGGTTTAGGAACTCCACTTTTTATTTGGTTCAGAAATCGTACATATCTTGTATCTGATATCGAGGCTATTTGATGGCTGACAACAGTAATTGGCATTAATCAGCCTTTTTTTATTTATTTATTTATTTTACTTAATATAAGCATTCTATTTTTTTCAGCAGATCATCGTTGCAGGAACATATGTAGATGCGGAAGTTTTGTTAATAGTTCCAAATACATATTCGTTTTAAATTCGCGACTTTTACACTTATGTTTTTCCTGCTTGCGAAATAGTGCAAAAAGAAATTATTCATTTAAGTGACACTGCATTTTGAGATGAAATCATCACTTGTTTCTCGAATTTTATTTCTCTCGATATTAAAAAGTTGTAAACACCGTTGTTTTGGGTGTTTAACTTAACTTTACAGTTTATTTTGGAATATCGTCAACCACCAAAGGGGGGCTAAGGTGCAAATATGCGTGTTCTCCTTAAGGGGGGAAAAAAAAGAGCAACCTTTTTTTGGGAAATATAATATAATTACAATAAACATTTAACAAATTGGGAAATTTGAAGTTATCTATACTTCATCGTTGGTCCTAACCTGATCACAGAAAAAAAAAAAAAATTAAGTAAACCTAGATTATACATTGTTGCATATTTTAAGTGGTTAATTTAAGCTTGATTAATTGATCAAGCCTCAGAAGGGATTTTGTTTAATTATAAAAACATCATTAAATTCATTTAAAAAAAAAAAATTATGATTGAATGCGATGGTAGCTGTTTTAAATGCCTCGCATTCTTTGGAAAGATCTTTTTAAGATATTTATAAGGACTATATTTAACTGTCCTGTGGGTGATTAAGTGTGGGAAGTTCGGATGGGGCAAAATATTATTTTTGTCTTCATGCTTCGTTAAAGTCAGATGGTATTTTTGGAATAAAATCTTTAAATATGATTTATCTTTGCTTTTAGATTGTTAATTTCTTTTCTTTTTCTTCTTCTGATTGTTATAGCAAAGACTAACCACTCCTAAACTTGGTCACGCTAACTTATCTAAGAAGATTCTATTGATCTGATATCGATCTATGACTACATCAATCTAATCGAACGGAGCATCGTTCACTTTATCTTCGAAAAGAAAATGTGAATTTCCGATAAATGCAATTACATTAACGCTTTAAGCTGATTTAATTGTTAATATATTCGGTCGGCCTTTTTATTTATTAAATTTAAAATTTGCTGGTTCGTCAATTTTTTTTAATTGTGTCGAAATTGATTCACAATTAAGTCCTTAACGTTGGCATTAATAGCAAAAAATAAGACACAGTTCTTTAAAATTATTTTTATAGACACTTTTGAGGACTTTTATATAAATATGTCGGGCTGTGTAGGAGCCAGGTAACTGGCCTTGCATCGGAAAGTTTCTGGGTTTGAATCCTTGGATCTTCTATTCTTTGTAATGCTCTATATTTTATGATAAAATACCGATAAAAATAATCTACAGTCCTACATAGTAATTTTAACACTGAAAATAAAATTCATTTTAAATTTTATTTTATAAAGAGAAGAATGACAGGGGGGAAATAACAATATAACAGACTTATACAATTTTTAAAAAATTACCAAATTAGCATAATGATTCAACTTAGTGAGCATATTTAAAGACATAGGAGTTTTCACGAAAGTTTCTGCTTTCATATGGCAAGTTCCTAACTTCATTCATGGAAAACAAAACAATTTCCTCAAAATAATTGAATTGAATTAAAATAATGCCTGCTATAAATAGTAAAAACAATGTAAATTACTACTACGGATATTAATTTTTACATTCTCACTAATATTTCAAGTAAACCAAAAACTATTACGTTTTTCTTTCTTTTTTAAGAAATTGTGTAGATTTCATCAAAATATACTGCTTCCAAAGTAAAACCAAATTTTGATAGCTATGAACTCTTAACTCTTTGATAATATGTATAATATATATGCGTGTGTTTTTATATGTAATCATGATCCAATTATTTACCAACATTTTTAGTTCTAAAACAATATTTATCTGGTTTTTAATGAAATATATACTAATTTTGGAATTATACCCATGCTGTAAAGTGGTACATCAGGACATGTTTTTTTGCATGCATTACTGTAAGAAAACAATAAAGCCAAATAGGCTAGTTATTTTTCATGTTTAATCTATAGGAATCCAATGTATATAAAATGAATCAAAATTTTGGGTAAAATAAATTTAATGGTTTGAATTTAGAGCCTTCTTTAAAAAGCTCGATTTTATACCTTCTTTCCCCCATCTGTGTTTACTTTTCTAAATCACAAGTTATATTTAATAAGTTAAAAAAACTAGTGTGACCTTTTTTTACTTATGCATAAAAGGTTTTCATAAAGTGAACTGTCTTGATTAGTGCTTTTATTATGAATTACAGGTTTTTTTTTATCATAAATTAGTTTGTATTAATTTTTTTTTATTGTGAGTTACAGGTGGTATAACTGGTGGCATAGAAATCTGTATCACATTTCCTACAGAATATGTTAAGACACAGCTTCAATTAGACGAGCGTTCAGCCAAGCCACGGTATAGGGGTATTGGTGATGTTGTTAGAATTACAGTGAAAGACCATGGTGTCAAAGGACTTTATAGAGGATTAAGTGTTTTGATTTATGGTTCTGTACCGAAGTCTGCTGTTAGGTTCGTAATTTTCTTCTGATTATTTAAGATGTTTGCCTTTTACATTTGAATGCCAAAGCTTGACAGATTTGCTGTGATGAAAATATATGCATGATCTTTTCTTCAAGATGCCATCTAAAATAATGTAAAATGAGTTCAGTGTCGTATGATTACTTAATAGAGCATGATTTTTTTTAAAACACTAGTGTTAGCAACTAACATTGTGTTTGGATTTCGAGTTGAGTTAATCAAATTTAGTATTAATTTTTTTTATTTTTGAAGGATTTTTCTCTCAGGATTGCTTGTATCAAAATGTTCACATGACCTGAGTTGTCTTGATAATAGTGCTGGCATTTCCAGGATTGCCTTGATCACGTTGCCAGGACTATTTGGATTGTATTAATCATGTGCTGACATTTGCCAAAAGTGTTTTGATCATCATTTTCAACATTTCCTTAACTGTGGATAGGTTCACATTCTCCTTTTGGCTAATTGAGAGAGGTTCCTCTCCATCTTATGAAGATGAGGTTTAGTTCCAACATAAGTCTTTGGAGTCTCCTTTGTCTTTTTCTTTAATGAGTACTTTTAACATTACTCTTATATTCTAAATTAAATTTAAACTTACATTGTTGCCGAGTTGAACATTAAAAGATGTGCTTAGCTTATTGTAATATTTAGTAATAAAATAACATTAAATGGCCCCAAAAAGAAAATAATTGAAATGGAACATAAAAGAATGTAATCTGGAATATCAAGTAATTCAGCACTAACATGAAATACCACAATCATTTTCAGCATGCTTTTTTTTCTTTAATTTGCTTTATCCACTTTCTCCTCCTTGTTTTCAAACTTTTCTAAAAAAACTAAAAAAAAAAAAAAAATTAATAAATTTGCACTTCAATTTAAATTTAAATATTAGTTTATATAGTTTTTTCAATAGTTTCTCTTCAAGTAGTTTCTATATTTACCATCACTTTTTCGCTCGACTTATCTAACAGTAAACTGATGCCCTTTATAATAAATTAATAGTTTTTTTTTTGCACTAAAATAATTTAGCTTTCATATAATAACTTGAAATATAGTTTTCTTTTTTCCTTCTATGTTCAAAATAATTTCCTTTTCACTTGATATCATAGCATTTGGCTTAGCTTTCATATAATAACTTGAAATATAGTTTTCTTTTTTCCTTCTATGTTCAAAATAATTTCCTTTTCACTTGATATCATAGCATTTGGCTTAGTTAACAATTGTTAATTTCAAACTTCCTTTCTAATGAACTAATAAAGAGTTATTTTTGCACTTAAATTACTAAACATTGAAATATTAATTTATACTTGTAGTCTTTTTTTTTTTTCTACTTAGTTTCTCTTCAAGTAGCTCCTATATTTACAATCATTTCTTTTTCACTTGATATCATAGCATTTGGCTCACCTAACAAATTGGCTAAGAATTAAAACTTCCAAGTTAAAAATCTGCAAGTTTTGCAAGAATCTTTGCTTTCTTTTTTCAGGTAAGAGGAATATTATTTTTATTCTTTCAATCCTATTTACTTTCCAGTCCTTTTCCATTATGCTCACAGATAAGTTGTTTTTAAACTCAACAATGCCTGATGGCTATTTTTGCTTAAATGTTTAAAATAAGTTTGATTGTAGTTTCATTTTTAATCATAAATTTGCTGCTTATATTAGCTTAGCTTAACAGTTCATGCATGTCAAAAATTAGACATACCTGCTTATTAAAGATGTTAGATTTTTTTTTTTTAGAGTGTCTAGTAGTTTGTTAAATTTTATACTAATTTTTAAAGCTTCTTATTTGTTTAAAAAATTTAATTTGGTTTGTAGGTATGTTTGTTTTTGATATTATGTTATGAATGAATTTATTTTTTTTTAAGTTTTGATTTTTTTAATTTTTTTTCCAGTTTTTTAGGTTTTTTATGCATTAGTATATTGATTAAAAAAGTTTTGTATAGGACCTATAATGTTAATGTGTATGGTTATTATTAATTTCTATATTAAGAAAAATCAAAAATGTTTTTTGTTTGTTTTTGTTTTCTGTAAAAAAAGTTTAATCTGGGCGAACTAAAATCTACATATATATATATATATATATATATATATATATATATATATATATATATATATATCAATTAAATCATCAAACATTTTAATCTTTTTTAATTACTGAATAATCTTATCTTTAATTATTAGAATGTATTGCACAGTGTTGGAAATAGTAAAATATATTTGTTTAAATTGTGTTTAAAATATAAATTTGTAACCATATGAACAAAATTAGAAATTAATCCTCATTTTGATACACGCAGATTTATATATTCATTACATAAACTTACTTGCTTCATTTTTTCAAATGTCTTACTATCAAATTTATAACTAATTTTACTGTGGCACTTTTCTATTTTCTTTTTGTGATTTTATTACCTCTCTATGATTGTTAATATAAAATTATAGAGTTCCATATATTTCATAACTAATAATTGATGTAATTTCTATACTTTGTTGAAATTGAAAAGTCTTTCAACTGTTTTTAAACTTCAAATTTTGTAATATCCAAATCTCGGCAATAAGGCAATAAGTTAAGTAATTTTTTTGTTTAGTAAAATAGTGGTTATCTTTATTAGCCTTTTATTAGGTATTAGTTCTGCTTTTTTTCGACACTGTTATCACAATTTTTAAAAAAAAAAACAAAAACTGCAATAAAAGAAAATATCACCAAAAGAATTTAAATTGATTAGGGAGTTTTTCTTCTTGACATGATCTCAAGCTGCTTTAGTTTGTATTAAAAAGTTGCATAGCATGAAGTCTTACCTAAAATCGAAATTGTTAAATTTTTAAAAATAGCTCCTTATTCAAATGAAATTTTAATAGTTTTTTTTCTTACCTATTTAGATTAAATAATTATTTGTGTCAATTTAATTTTAAATATTTTAATGATTTATTTATGTTCATGATTGTTTTTTACTTTTGTTTTCAAAAAATAAATATATTTTAAAGAAGATGTTATGCAACAATTTATTTAAAGATATTTAATTTTGAATTTTACTTGTTGCTCACTTCACATTTGTGAAGAAGAAAGAAATTAGTTTGAAATCACAGCAATTCTGCTCATATGTTTTTTTTTTTTTTTATAAATTCTTTGCCTTAGATATGTTTTTTTTTTTTTTTTTTTTTTTTTTTGACATAGTGTAATATTTTGTTTTTTAAAAATATGTATATAAGTGCCTCTTTACCTTTGTTTTTGATTTTGAGCTGTTATAAAAATATGTATTTATTTTCTTCATGAAATGAATTATGACTGTTTTGATATTATTTACATTATGGATGTCAACTTCTTTTGGATCACAAGTGCAAAAATTTTAAAATGGTATTTGGGGCCAATATTTGTAATTTTTTTGTCATTTTATGTAAAAAATGAATTTAGATTCTATTGTACTAGTACTAGTATGACTGACTTAAATGTGTGTAAAAATTTTCTTGCTATAATTTTTTTTATCTTGATTGCAGATAATATTTTAAAATCTGGTAAGAAGGTAATTTTTTTTATAGTTTTCTAGTGTATAAATGGTTTTTTGCTCTTTTCTATCATCTTGTTTGGTGATAGTTAATAGAAATTAATGAATAAAAAGTTTTTAATGTAAATAAATACAAATAAATATGCTTACATAAATACAATGCAAGTTTTCAAAAGAAAAAGAAATTTAACATTTTTACTGGCTTTAAAAAATAAAGTTATTTATTACTCAGAAAACATTTGCAACTAAAGTTACAAATAATTATGTTAGTATCTGTGATGGTTGATATTGTGAAATTAAGATTCTTTTTTATTTATTAATTTTACTAAAATTATCTTTCATAGTTTTTCTGCACAAATTCTTAAGAAAGTGCATATCACTATAAACACTGAGCCCACCACAGTAAAGAAAACTAACTTGCAAAAGAATGTAGTATTATAATTGGATAGTCTGAGAAAGGCTGAACTAGATATGCAATTTACTGCTACAGAACATGCCTGAAAATATTTTTTCTAATACTTCTTTTCTTTCATATATTTAACCCAACCCTTTCTGATGTAGTATAGCTAGTCTGGCAACACTAGTTCAATAATTTTTACAAATAAAAAAATTTCTTTAAGCAACGTAGAGCTAATGTCTGTTTAATGAATGTGCTGTCTAAACTTGCACTTGCACTATAGACATAAAAGGAATTTTTGTCCCAGAAATTACTTTTATGTCCCATTTCCTTTAAATAAATTCGCATGTAATTTCTGTATTTCATTAAGTCATTGATTTATACTGAAAGTTATATCAGGTACTGTTTTAGCTGATTCATAAATTCCCAATCACCTGATAAATTTACTAGCCATTCTAAATTCTAAATATTATACTTTATTGAGTATTGAAGCTAATAATGGTTATTTTTAAGGATAAAACTTAATTTTAAAAATTGAGTGACAGATTTAAAAATGATTATTTTAGAATTACTAACTTTATCTGTAGTCAAGAGAGTATGGCCTAATGGATGACTAATAAAAATTATGGTTACTGAGAGTTTTTTTCTTAACTACCAAGAGTTATAAATTTTTTTTTTTTTTTTTTTTTTTTTTTTTTTTTTTTTTGCAATGAATATCCTAAAAGACAAAAAATAACATAAGTGACATGCAAAAAAAGTAACAACATGTAAAAGTAAAATAAGTAAAAATAGTATACGTAAGTTTACTTTTTTTTATTTAATAGTAAATTCATGCATACTATATGTTCAGTATATACCAATATAAAGTTGTAAAAACACCTTGAAATTGCACCAACTTGAATTTTGTTAACCTTATATTTATTATATACTTCTGATTACAGGTAGTTTGTTTGGAAAGTTCACAATATTGTTATTTACAAGTCTTATGAGGTTTTCTATGATGATTATACTGATTTCATTCAAATATATTCATAGTTTATCAACTTTGTATGTTGATTTTGGTATTTTTTTTTTTTATAGTATAATTTTTATTAGGAACAATTCTCTTGGTGCAACATAAATTGATTAAAATTTCCTTCGCCTTAATTTTTTTTAAAAATAAGCAATTATTTTTATTGTAATATCAAGTATATTGTTCAATGTAAAATAAATAAATAAGTACATAGTAAATAAATAAGTAAATAATAAATAAATAAACAAATAAATAAATAATAAATAAACAAATAAATAAATAGAAATAAATAAATAAATAAGAACATAAATAAGTAAAATAACCTTATAAGAAATGTGCATTTTGTACAAGATAGTTTAAATATTTTTATCTGAATAATTTGTTATACCTGTGCCCATTTAAAGTTTTCAAAAGTATTTTTTTTTTAAATAAAATTTTTTTGTCATTTGGTTTAAAATTTACCAATATCAATGAAAAAATAATCCACATTACTTTATTAAGTGTCTATGTTTTGGTATGCATTCTATCTTAATAATACAGTTCTTAATAGGTTTTCTAGTTTATTTTTCTTAATTAAATTTCAAACTTCAACAGAACCTAATAGTTGGATTACACCATGCTATGTTCTCTTCTATTTTACAGTTCTTGTAATTATGATGCTGATACTTTATATGAAAGCCATTGGAGCATCATAGGATAAAGTACTTTTTTTTAAAAAAAATGATTCAATCCTCTCAACTGACAGCAACAAAAAAAAAAATTGATTGGGGATTAATGTATATTGGTATTTATTTTTTAAATATAGCGTAATATATTTTTATCTTTTGACATGTACTTAGTGCTAAGCATATAAATGCTATAGATTATGACTTGTATTCATTACAGATTTGGAACTTTTGAAGCTCTGAAGAAGCGCAGTGTAGATGAAAGGGGTAATCTTGGACCTGCAAAACGTCTTCTTTGCGGATTAGGGGCTGGAGTTGCTGAAGCAATATTCGCTGTCACCCCAATGGAAACAGTTAAAGTGAAATTTATTAATGATCAGCAGTCAGCCAATCCTAAATTTAAAGGATTCTTTCATGGCGTTCGTGAAATCATTAGGATGCAAGGTATTTTTAATTGTACATTTTTTTTACCATATTACATTGAAATGTGGATATCACAAACTTCGACTGTACAATTTTTTAAAATATTGGAAAATAAATCTTGAATTTCTTATACATTTAATATAATAGAAAAAAAAATCTTTTAGTTAATAGCAGAAGGATATTAAGTTTAAAATAAAAAGTTCTTGTTCTCTTTCTGACTGCACTAAACATGATGTTGTTCCTTTTATTTCAAATTGAGCTGGTTTCTATGCCCTTAAGTTCACAAACTTCAACTTGATTTCAGACATATTTTCTCTTAACATGGATACCTTGTGCTATAAGCTTGCTCTCTATTTTGCTTGTATCATCTCCCTGATAACTATTAATAATGTCCTTAAAAATTCCATGATTTTTGTTTCCCAATTAGCACATCTTATCCCGTCCAACAAAACTATACTCTCTCAGTGTTGTTTTTGTTTTTACTAATATCCCCATTTCTAGTGCTATCGATTGTTTAAAACTTCAGTTGCAAGAGTTTCATTACTGTTTTATTGAAATTGACGATATTATCTTCCTTGTCAAATCCTATGTTCAGCAAACTGCTTTTCAATGGGAAATTATGTAAACAAATTTAAGGTTTAACTATGGGCAACCCCTCTTCTCCCATTCTTTGTGACATACTCATGCGTTATTTTGAAGAAAAAGTTTCATGCACTATTTTGACATACTCGTGCATTATTTCAGAGAAAAAGTTTTTAAATTGTTCAAATTTCTTGACAGCGACTTTGACTTCATCGGACAAACCGGACATGCTTTAAAATTTAGACTTACGGAACAGGACAGATATGTTTGTTATGAAGAATAAGATAAGTATTCAATTGCTGCACATTGTTTGAATCTTGGGCATAAATTCAATTTTGACAATGCCAAAATTATTATTTCACCCCAGTCATTTCAGCTCCTCTTGATCTCTCAAAATCTTGTTTCATTCATATGAATGTTGATTCCCTTATTAACGATATCAGTTCCACCTCTCCATAGCGCATGGAAATACATTTTACCCCTGATTAGTCCCTCTTAGTCACAATAGTTTTCCTTGTTCTATTTTTTCAACTTGATTTTTTGTTTCACTCCATTCTACTTCAATTTTTCTAGTTTTGTTTCTCACCTTTATTTTCAATTTATTGTATGAAACATGTCAAAATTTGTTTCCTTTTGCCTATTTTTGATGCTAATGAAGTTTTTTAATCATGAAAGATAGAAAGTTATTCAAATGAGTAAGATAGAGTATGAATGGAAAGTGATTAAATAAATAACATATGAATTAAATAACATAAGATATTCGATTCTTTCATATTAAATAATATTAGAAGTTATTCAATAAGAAAGTAAAATAACATAAATTTTTAAGAGTTCTTTTAAATTGGTATTCTTTGTAATTAGTTTTGAGAATTTCTTGAATTTTGACCCTATTTACTTATGTCTTTCATTGCATGTTTTAAACTAATGTATAGTTTGTCTATACTAAGAACTCCCTTCGCCACTAAGGCTGTCTGCTGCTATGGAAACAAGAATGGCATAGAAGCATTTAAGGAAGGGGAGCTTGGATGATAAAGGAAGTTTACCAGATGGATTCGCATGGATATTTTTTTCTTTACTTAAAATGATACTCTTTATCTAATCTGTTGCTATTCTTTAAGTACCATAAAAAAAGAAAACAAAAATTGAACATATTCTGACATTAAAGTTAATGAAGATTTTTTTTAATGTTTTTTCTTAATTTCATGCTAGTTTCTTACTGTTTGCTATGAATGTTGATTTATTTTCAGGGAGATTAATTTCCAATTTTTTTTTTAAGCAGTTAACTTTTTCTATTAGTTGAATTTTCTGGTAAAAGATTAAATGCTTAAACTTATTAACTTTAATTTTAAAATGTGCTAAAAGTTTTGCACAAGATAGAAACAGTTCATGTTATCTACGCCAGAGAAAAAAAAAGCTAAAAAATTAAGTTTTCTGAATCTTTTTTCTGAAATAGAAACTTTAGAAAAAGTGAAAATATAAAAAAAGGGAATCGAACGCTTTAAACCATGTTTCAGATGCGAATGCTTTCTTCACTCTAGGGCTAACACAATAGACCAAAGAAAAAAGATTATCTTTCTTTTGCGGACCCAAACCAAAATCTGTTCTAAACAGTGACCCCACACCTCAACTTGAAATAGTTATACCTCGTAACCATAGTCACCGCTACGGGTCCAGACGAACGGCATGGGGAGTTCCTACTATAAACAAACTATAGTCTCCATTGTGTGTATGTTGCTTTAAGATTCTATGTATGGTTTTGGGTTAAGGAACCCTGACTTTTAAGGTATTGTTCTGCCCAATTTTCCATTATAATGTTAAAATACAGTTTCGGGTTCAATGGGAACTATTTCATTACTATTTAAGGTGATAAATATGAAGCATATTGAATAAAAATTGTTGAGTTTTGTGAATTATTTTCAGACATCTCAAAATAAAACTCTTACTTTATGAGCTTTCTCATAATGTATTTTATTAATTAGTTTTAGTTTAAAATATATAGAATAATATCATTTTTTTAATTTATCTGCTGATAAAAGGTGCTGTGTAACAAATGTTAATTTTTTCAGAAAAATCTGTTGCTCTGTTAGAATGTTGTTTCCAACTAATAAAAAAATTTGTTTTTAGTGCTTTGAACCAAACAAAATTGTTTAAGAAGCAAAATTGCATAAGAATATGTAAAGATCCTAAATTTGTAGAAAATATACAGTATCCTCTGATAAAGATTTTACATAACCTTGAAATTTACTGAGAAAAAAAAACTTTTTTTTTGTGGACCGTGAATATGGTATATTTTAACTTATCACTATTTGAACCTTGTGCCACTAAACCCTATACTCTATCAATCAATCAACCCTCTTCACTATTTTATTTGAAAGTTTACTGAGAAAAACATTTTTTTAAGACAGTTACTGTAGTATTTTCCTTTGAATCACTGTTTTATTTAAAAATTAGTTTTTTTGAATATAAATCCTTTTTTGCCACATTATTCATTAGTATAAAAACTCTATTTTGCTCTGATAAATCTGTATTTCATTTATTGTAAAATCTCTTATGTGGATATTTTTTTGTCTTAAAATTTATTTTAAAAAAAAACTTTTCAAATTGTCCTCTTGATATGCTTGATTCAATCGAAATCTACATATTTGTAATGTAATGCAGGAATTGGTGGCGTTTATCAGGGACTAACGGCCACAATCATGAAACAAGGCAGTAATCAAGCAATGAGATTTTTTGTGATGGAGTCTTTAAAAGATTGGTATAGGGGTGGAGATCCTACAAAGCCCGTCAATAAGTTGATTGTTGGTTTATTTGGAGCTGTTGCTGGAGCAGCTTCTGTTTTTGGAAATACTCCTATTGATGTGGTTAAAACAAGAATGCAGGTCAGTTCTTTTTTTTTCTTTTTTTTTTTTTAAAGTTGAATATTTTAATCTTGAGCAATATTAGAATTATACAATCTTTCCTTTATTGGAAAATTCTCTAATAAATTGCAAAAATAATTAAATTGCATAAAAATCTGTAAGAAAGTAATTTTTCGGATTATTAAAACGTTTCTCCAGGGCCGCAAAATCCAAGTTAATATTTACTGAAGAATACATATAAATATTAATACAAGATCATATCCATGTGATGATCTCGAGTCAGAAAGAATTGTGGGCTGAGAAGGGAGTCTTCAAGAAATGAAAGAAAAAAGTCAATTTCTGAGAAGAGGGAGAAAGGGTGAAAATCATCAAATATATATTTATGGAATTCAGTGTCATTGGAAACAAATTATCAAAAACAAATTGCATTATATATTTTATAAATACAGAGGAATATTTTTTTTACCATATTTTATGATAAAAACTCTCAAATTTTTTTTAAAAAATAAGATCATATCTTAATTTCTTTCCATCAAAATGTTAACTAAATATTGAATTTTTAATCATAATATTTTGTACTGAAACCCGTGATTTAAAATGTTATATCAGTGCCAATACAAAACTTTTTCTATTTATTTTTCCACTAGAATTTCCTTATGAAATTCTAGCCTTAGAACATGTTTAAAATAGCATGATTTTTTTGATTACTTGAAAAATTTTTTCTAATTAACTTTTTGTTCTTATAATTTCAAATTTTGTCACTTAGGGTCCTTGAACCTTTATTTTAGTTTTAAGTTCTTTTATATAATTTGAAAGATTAATTAAAATTTATAAATCTAATTTTGTTCGGTGAACATAGTATTTAATAACTAGGGTTCAGTAATGAAAATTTAGTGGTCCATTAGGACCACCTAGGTATTCATTTAGTAGTCGAAAAATTTAATAGGGTTGACAAACTTGAGAAAAACTCTAACTGTGCAATTACATAATTTATGTTATGGTACACATCAGAAAATATTAATTGCTATCTTTATAATGATTGCCCCATAATGATTGAAAATTAGTTATTAAAATTAAATGAAAAAAGCTAAAATAATATAATAGTATTAGTGAAAAGATTCAACACAGAGACTTAAAGGCTGACGCCAAAAAAATTAACAAATGAGAAAAACAGAGAAACTAAGAACTAACAAAATTTTACATAAAAATTAATTATCCAGAAATTAAAATTATAAAAGTCAGTTTTAAAAAAAATAATCTTTTTTTTTTTTTAAATACCTATTTATGATCGTTATTTCTTACTTGCTATTCTTGAAATTTATAATAGTTCAAACCAACCTCAAATTTTTAATTGTTTCGTAACATGGCATTTGAATGGCAATAAAATAATAAAAACTTAACCAAAACTATACCTGAAATGTTTCTGAATGAAGGTGCTATTTTTAATTTGGTGGAAAGTTCAAACCAACCTCAAATTTTTAATTGTTTCGTAACAGGGCATTTGAATGGCAATAAAATAATAAAAACTTAACCAAAACTATACCTGAAATGTTTCTGAATGAAGGTGCTATTTTTAATTTGGTGGAAAGTTCAAACCAACCTCAAATTTTTAATTGTTTCGTAACAGGGCATTTGAATGGCAATAAAATAATAAAAACTTAACCAAAACTATACCTGAAATGTTTCTGAATGAAGGTGCTATTTTTAATTTGGTGGAAAGTTCAAACCAACCTCAAATTTTTAATTGTTTCGTAACAGGGCATTTGAATGGCAATAAAATAATAAAAACTTAACCAAAACTATACCTGAAATGTTTCTGAATGAAGACGCTATTTTTAATTTGGTGGAAAGTTCAAACCAACCTCAAATTTTTAATTGTTTCGTAACATGGCATTTGAATGGCAATAAAATAATAAAAACTTAACCGAAACTATACCTGAAATGTTTCTGAATGAAGACGCTATTTTTAATTTGGTGGAAAGTTCAAACCAACCTCAAATTTTTAATTGTTTCGTAACATGGCATTTAAATGGCAATAAAATAATAAAAACTTAACCGAAACTATACCTGAAATGTTTCTGAATGAAGACGCTATTTTTAATTTGGTGGAAAATATTGACAAGAAACTTACAAACTCAGATTATTTTAAAAATAAAATTTTAAAAAGTTGCCTATTTTCTTACTGAGATTTTTTAAAGAAGACTTAATATATATTTTAAATTTATAACTGTACAGTAATCTATAATTTTGTTGAAATATTTTTAAAATTTTAAACAGTTAGTTTTGTTTTTCTTCCTTTCTTTTTATAATTAAAGTTTTTCCATTTCAGGGCTTAGAAGCTTCAAAATACAAGAATACCTTTCATTGTATGTTTGAGATAGCTAAGAAAGAAGGATTCTTTGCGTAAGTGATTAATTTTTTTAAAAAAATATATAGCATTTTTTTTTCCCTTTTGTTTTATTAAAAGTGCTTGTTTCCCTTATAAAATCTCATTCAAAACATCTTTTTTTTCTTTTTAGTTTAAATAAAGTGATATCAATGTATAAGTAATATAAGATAGTGATATAAAAGTAAACATAAGAGATTTGAGCAAGATTTTTTTCACTAAGGGGAAAAGGGTGTAATATTGAATTTTCATGTATATACAAAATTCAAAAATCATCTACATTTAATTCATGATGTTTTGTATCATAGGACTACCAGAAGTATGACTTACTGTTGCCATCAAATATTTTGTTAGTAGAACGTCTATATTATTAAATTTTTCAATGATTCGAAGTAGTTTCAAATACCCGTCAAAAATAGCAATTTTAACATTGAATATTTTTTTAATTTGTTCAAAACAAACATTCTTACTTTAGGTCGAAGATTTATTTTTTTACATATATAATTTTTAAAAAAATATTTGTTTCTCAAGCAGTAGAACTCAGTCATAAGTTATTTATTTTTTTAAAAATGTACAATTTAAAATTTTTCTGGTTTATAATACTCAGCTAATATTACAATGGTAGAAAGTTACTTACAACTTTGGATGAAACTTAATCTAAATTGTTTATTATTTTATATTGTTATATCATTGAAAATGTAGTAACATTATTTTGCTTTATATCTGGCACTGTTGAAGGCTTTGGGTGATTAATTCCATTCTTCTTACTTACTTACTATACTATCCTGGTTCTGTTATCACTTTGTTATAATTATAGTCTGGAATTTCTGTCAGGTAAGTTGAAAGGGAATAAGTAATTCTAACTCCCCAAGTTTCAGAAATTAGAGATTTTTGAGTAAATTAGTATTTTAATTTTTCAAATGTTAGAAAATACCTTTGTGTACGCAACAAGTTGATTTTCCAGATTATTTTCATTTGAGAATTCTCAAACTTTAAACAAAATCTTATGCATTTTAATGGTTCATCTCCTTTTTTCTTTCAATTTGTCCCCAAACAAAATCACTTTTACTTACTCTTAAATGCTGTATTGTTAAATAATTGGTGCTATAGATATTGATCCTGCTACTAAAATATATTTCTGATAGTTATTGAATCCTGCACTCCAAGCTTATAAATAAATATATATTTTTCCACTAGAATTTGTGGTTGGATACTTTTTGTACAGACTTTGTATTTTTTTTTATTATTTTTTTTATTTTATTTTTTTTACAAACAAACTTTAAACTTTATTTGGAACAAAAAGAACCACATAAGTACAAAGAATATATATTCGTCGCCAAGAGGAAAATCCTGTCCAGGCGACAAAGAAAGGTAATACAATAAATTTAAAATAGAAATTAAGAAAAAATATATATAAAAAAGAAAAAATAACAAAGATAACATATGAAATTCATTTGGATTGGCACAATACTGGTATAAAAAATCAAATACTTCCTTTAAAGTGAAAAATAGAGATCTGAATCGTCAATGTTCATCACAAATTGAAATAAAGCACGCTTAAAAGAAGAACGTATTTGGAAATTTTGCAACTGAAGTGGTAATTTATTATATAATTTAGGTGCTAAGTAAAAAAACTGTTTTCGTGAAATTTCTTTAGTAAAGTGGGGAATCTCATATATTTCAGTTGGTCTCTTTTCAGACATATTAGTTTTTAATTTGCATATTAATTTATTGTTATGTAAATAAAGTAAAATACGAAAATATACATTATGGCAAAATGGTAATAGATTAATTCTTGTATATATATTGGTAGTAGTTATACTTGAATTATTTATATTTAGAGAATTAATAATCTTGAAGCATTTATTCTTAATTGAAATTAAAGGAAGTTTATATTTATATTTAGTTTTATATTTACCGCCATATATTATTGCACCATAATTAATTAAAGAATAAAACCAGGAGTAATAGAGTACTTTCACAAAATTAAAATGAATTTTATTCTTAAGGTGATAAAATTTAAGTAAAACAAAACACAATTTTTTAACTAAATTGTTAATATGTGTTTTCCATTTCAAATTAGAATCGATATATAGTCCTAAATATTTGATATTATTTACAGATTGTAGAATGTAGCATTGACAATTTTTAGTTAAATTCTGATTTTCTTAAACTGAAATAAATATATTTAGTTTTATTTAGATTTAAATTTAAGTCATTTACTGTAAACCGTTTTGAAATTAGGCGTAAATCAGATTCAATTTGAAAGATTAGTTGATTTTAAATCAGTGCAAGAATACAAAATTACCGAATCATCAGCATATGTTATTATCTTACCTAAAAGTTATACATATAAAATTTTTTATATAAAATTTTCCATGTTACCTAATTTTACATATTGATTTTGTACTGAATTTCTTGTTTAATGCAAAAATTAAACTGAATACAATTTTCTTATTTTTCCTAATTTTTTTTCTTTCAGATTCTATAAAGGCACTGTTCCGAGATTGGGAAGAGTTTGTCTTGATGTTGCCATTACATTCATGATCTACGACTCATTTATGGATCTTTTTAACAAAATCTGGAAAACTGATTAATTTTGATTAACATATTCAATTCTGTTTTTTCTTTAGATTGTATAGTTTATAATTATAGTTTTATATATTTGAAAAGTTTATAATTGCACAACCCCAGTGTTCATAAGGTGTAAATGTTTAAATGGAATAGATTGTAAATTTTTTTATTACAAATTTATCCGAAATTTATCATTGCTTTTTAGGTTAATCAAAGTTTTGTAACATATGTTTGTATTCTCACATGTTGATATGTATTTTGTTAAATAAATGCAAATTTAGTTGTTAGTTGTGTTTCTTTATATCACTAAAATATTAATGTTTTTAAAAAAGTTTTTTTAAAAAATTATTTATACAAATAAAAGAACTAGAAAGTATTTAAAAACTTGTTACCACAAAAATAATTTTATTACACAATAGTGTCAAGAATATGGGCTTATATGAGGAAGAATCAGAAGAATATATCAGGAAGGGTCACACAGTATTCATTATTTAAGGGGTTAAGTACAATATTTTAGGGGGTTTGTGTTTTAGAAAATATGACTAATTTAATTTATAATCATAAAAATGGTAAAGAGAGTCAATAATTCTGATATATTTTAACACCACAGCAAAGATGTTAGCCACAGCTTAATGGTAAACTACATATATTGCGGCACTATGAAGATGTAAAGATTGTTCTGTATGTTCAAACAGTAAAATTAAATACTCCAAACTAATTATTTTTGCGACACATGTTCTCGAAAACCAGGGCTTCGTATTGGAGACAGCTTTGAAACATACATTACAATGGAGAAATATAAAATATAATTTTTGCGTAAAATTAAAACATATTATTGGTATTACATCTAAAGTTTAAAAAAGAATAAATAAATTTTATTTTTCCTTCATAATCTTGCATATTATGTATTACTGTTTCTTCAATGAAAATTAATTTCGACCAGCATGACACACATATATAAACTTAATACAACGACAAAGGGTTAAGTATGTAAACTTTAGTAAAATCTTAAATTGTACTTAATGGAGTTTCATAGCAATGAGGTTTGCATATGATATAGTTGTAAAATTGTTATGCATAGCTGCCAACTAGACTGGATTTTCCAGTAGACAGGATGTGTAGCGTTTTTAAAAAGTGCTTATTTTCGATTTTTAAAGGTGCTTTTTTTTCATTGGGTGTTTTTAAAAAGTGCTTAATTTTCCCCTTTTCAAAATGATATTTTTCCTTTACTAAGTTGATTTTCGCTTCGAATTATGCAAAACGACACAGTTCTCATTGTTCTATTCAACGTTTTCACAATTAATTCAACCCCTATCTATTTCGGCGTATTGTCAGTCCGTAGCGTATGAAAACGCCATTCGTTTTACAATATTTCAGTATTTTTGACAATTGTAAAAAATAATGCCAAAAGTTTTTGTTTTTGACATGACGGTTAAAACCGACAATTGTTAAAAACTTTCCAACCCTGCCTAATTACTTTTATTTTTTAAAGTGCTTAAAAATATCTTTTGAGTGCTTGAAAAGTATATAAAAGGTGCTTATTTTTTGTTAAATAATTTGGCTACGCACCCTGGTAGACTACTGGATTTTGCCAGTTTCTCTTGATCTAGTGGTTTAATAAAGATTCTCCTGGTTTTTGTAAATTTGAAAAAATTCCCTAAAATTGAATAAGTTTCCCAAAAAATTCCCTATCAAAATAAAATTTTTTGCGCAGATTATTGCTTGCTTGAATATTTAAATAAATATTACTAATATGTATACAATGAAGCAAGCCTCATTTATAGAAATCAGTTTAAAACTCTATTTGTTCTAAATGTTCAGTTTATTTTTATTCTGAACTCCTTTTTTGACTTAATTAATAACTCTTTTAACTAATGATGAATTAAATATCTATTATTACTATTCAAAATTATGAGTATACATAACATTTTAAGCATATTTAATGGCAATTATAACTGGAAAATATTAGTTTTTGTATTTTGATGACTAAAATTCCCTTGTGTAAAATATTTAGTATATTAAAAAACAATTATTATGAAATTTATATTTCGTAAAATCTACTGGATTTATTTCCTATCCATGTTGGCAGCTATGGTTATGCGTAATCGAATATTATACAGTCAAACCGCAATGTCATGAACACAAAGGGAGACAATAGTATTTTGTGATGTCAAGTTCGGTATATTGGAAACCTAATGTTTTAATAAAATATTTTGAAATATTTGGTCAAACTAATGACTAAGAATCCATAAGATTCGGAAGAATTTAATAAATCCAAAAGAAATTATAAGAACGTAGTTAATGTAATCTTGTAGTGTGTGGCGATTGGGCAAAATAAATATTTAAGGAGATTAACATCATTTTTAAAAGTGTATAAAATATTTACATAAAAGTAACTTCGCACAATGTCAATATCTCCTTCATTTTACAATTTGTTAATTTTTCAGCTGTCTCTTCTATTATATCTCTAGATGTTAAATCTCCGTAAATATTTTTGATTTTACCCAATCATCACACATTGAGAGATTACATTAACTGCGTTCTCATGAATTTTTTTTTTAATTCATCAAAATAGTTAAAGTTTTTTTAATCTTATGCTCAGTTATACTTATGTGCGCACGCATGGCTCCCACTTCAATATTAAGAATGAATGATTCACGCAAATTCTTCTAATTTGCCAATTTCTCTCTTATGAAGGCGTCAAAAAATTACATGGTTCTACACAAACTGAGTGTCTCGTCAGTTACCGGTGACTGATAATAAGCTTTCCGTCTAGGCCAAGTCAGTTATCTGTGACCGACATTCAACAGTGTAAAATACGATATAAAATTTAAAAGAATACCTTTAACCCCATATCGCACAGATTTTTTGAGAAAAAAAATAGACCAAAAAAAACAAACTTTTTTTTAATTTAAAAAAGCACACTTTAGAATATTGTCATTTCTTTTGGTGGACAATTTTGATATACTGCGCATTTGTTCCATGGAAAAAGGCTATATTCAGAGATGCCAACTGCTCTGGACACACCAAAATAATTGAAAAAAATGGTAAATAACTCCAAAGTAAATTTGCATATATTTGACTATTTTTGCCTGCTTTTTAAAAGGTATAGCATGACTTAAGTACTATAAAGTGGTGAATTATATAAGCCTACGAATTGTTAGAAATAGTGGTGGATAAAAATCCACTAAATTGAATTTATTAAACCAAGAATCACAATTGATAAACTACCACTTTAAAATATATATTTGCTGTCCGGAGCAAGTCGGCATCTCTGTATATTTTATTCTTGAATAAATATTATTGCTTACAATGCTATGTAAATTATAAATATCATTAAAACGATTTTTTCTTTTTAGCTTTCACATTGTTATTTTCAATTATACTCGAATGTGAAAAATTATAGCAGCATAAAATACAACACTGCGCGAATTAACTCGAGCGCACGAGTTAAGGGGTTAAAGTAATTACTGAAAATTTATGCAGAATTACTTAATTTTTTATTACAAACCAAATTTTTGCTTCTTTTAATCTGTTGGTGGTGCGCTTCGCATCACTATACCACACTAAGAGCGCTTCTTAGCAGTGCATGAGTCCTGATTTCCTTAAAAATGCACAAAGCGTACTTTTTTTTAAGATTATTTAATAAAAGTTTACGAGAGCTGAAGTTCAAGAAAATCCAGAAAATAGGGAAAAGAAATATTTTGTGAAATCAAAAAACATTGAGAAATGTGTTAGGATCAAAAAGAGTTTTTTTTCTTCAATTATTAGTAAATTCAATTCTTATTATCTGTATTATTATTACTATCAAGTATTTTCTATTATTTATACTATCAAAAACTTCTCTGTTATCAAAGTTTGTGACATTAAGTTTGGCTTGTATTTATCTTTAAGATAATTAACTAGCTTTTGAAGTGATTAAAAAAAAATCAGATTAACTATATCTCATCAACAAGATTCATCTTACCAAAAATATAATCTAGAAATCATATTACCAAAAATATAATCTAGTGACTATTTGCTTTTTTTCCTAGCAGTGTCCAGTCAAAAACTATAATAAAATAGGAATTAAAATATTAAAATGCTTAATTTTATAAGGTTACACATTAATAAAAAGAGACACAGTTTAAAAGTCATTAACTAAAAAATCTATTCAACTTCTATAATAAGCATATATTTCATATTTATTACAAGCACAATAATCAATGACAAATATTTAACATCATACAATTACAAATCTATGCAATAAAAAATATTAATTTACAGTAGGAATATTGCCTAAACACGAGGCAAAAAATAATAAAGTATTTTTAGAAAAATAAATAACTTTTAGACAAAATTGGAAGAAAAAAATACAAATTATTTGTGTATTAAAATATTTTCTTTTATCCCTGGATATTATAAGTTAGTGGAAATATAAAATTCTTACATTTTCTATGAGACTTATTATTTAATTTTGACAACAGATAATAATTCTATATTCTCAATATAAACAAAATGAGACATATATACAATAGCTAATTTTTGAAGGGAAAAAAAATCTAATAATCCTTTTGCTGTTAATGCTTATCAACTGATAGCTTACTAATACTGATAGCTACTAATTGATTAATAAACAAATATGGTTTATACTTAAAATCAGGAAAATAAAATATTTTATTACATCTAACAATGACAGAAAACAGACAATTTTTCAGAATACATGAAAAGCATGAATATTCTCTTGCAACAGTTTAAGCAGAAACAGCACTGGCGCCAGGGATGAACCGAATGTAACAATCAACGTTAGCAGTATTTGCCTTTTCCAAGCTGCTGGTTTGGACAAATAGACGGAGTTTTGAACTTAAAAAAGAATTTTGCCTGTTTTAACTAAAGCGAAGCATGTTAAAGGAACATTTCTAATAGATCTTATATAACCTAATTTAATTGTTACTTTTTTCTTGTACGGTAAGACAGATAACTAATAACACAGAAAACTGTGATCCTAAAAATTATTATATTTCAGAACTAAGAAATTTTTTTTCTGTTTCTCTTTTGATTTTTTTAAATTAACTTTTCTTTCTATCAGAATTTTTATTATAATAGCATTTCTAGAAGAGCGTTTCTAAGGAACATTTTTCTTTTATGGTAACTTTTTCCTAAAAATACGGCAGTGTGAAAAATTTACATTAAGACTTTTTGCGTTAAATCTTTTGTTTAAAAATTAAGAACAATTTTGTTTTGATTCCTATCTAGCTTTTTCTTTTTCAAGAAAACTTTATTTTTAAAGACATTAAAATTATGGTGCTACAATTAAGAGGGTTATTATTATAGACTTTAATCTTTATTATTATTATTTTTTTTGAAAATACGATTAATTGAAAACTAAAATGTTTAGTTTTAAAATTTTCTTTCAAAAACCAAGATTTTTATTCTTTCTGTTTTGCTTTTGTAAATAATCTTTGTATTTTATAGGCATTTTTATGATAGTGTTATATTTTAAAAGCATTTCTGATAGACATTATCTCTTTTAATGTCTTATGGATGATTTTTTTTTTGGAATCTATTACTTTTGGATTAAAATTTTGTTTTATTTTAAGAATAATGAGGTTTATTTTTCTCTATTTCTTTCTTCTTTCAATATTTAAACTTAAGTTTTTTTTATCTTAATTATCTTAAATATTTCTACAATTTTTTTCCCCCTTTACTCCATACCAATACTATTGCCAAGTTTTGATTATTTTTCCATAATGACTAAACTTATTTCTGTAAAAAAAATATTTGAATGTTTTTTTTATTTTTTATTAAAAGAATGCTTCTATTTGATCGATTTTAGTGACCAAATATTGGATATTCGGCCAAATCCCAATTAGTTACATCCCTATATTTAACCAGGTATTAGCATTGAAGAGATAGCTAAAACCGCAGAATGAAATATCGAATAAAAAAAGGCTTTTACAATGGGTAATTCACGGGTCTTTCATTGAAATATGACTTAATAAAAGCTTTGTAGTATTTCAATCTTATAATATCTCGTTAATATAATTCTACATGCTTTTTTAGTGAGGAATTTTGAGAGATACAACAAATATAAGACTTTCAAACAATATTTTTTAACAATTCAATTTGCAATACTATGTATAATTCGTGCCACTGATTTACTTTTTGATGGTTTATCTTTTAAGTTTAACCCATTCTGCGATTTTTTAAAATTTTTCTTTAGCATTGCCTGATTTTTGCCAAACCATGGCAACCATTTAGGTACAGGTACCAATATGGAAATCTCTCCACTGTCTTAGAAACTTTCAAGTAACAACACGTAAAAATAGATTATAACTTTTTTTGATAACAACAGGGTATCTGCTACATTTTAGATTTTCATGACTAATTCCAAGAACTTTTCATAACTTAACAAAGTTACTATTTTCTCACCTTCTGTGAAGTTACAAAAACAGAAAAATAAATTAAAAAAGCATTATAATAACATTAATTAAAATGATAGGTACATATAACTAAAACTGTTAGACTCTGCATTTTCATATTTATTGATTTTAAATTTGAAAAACAGAGTAAAGAAAGAGTTGAAGCAATAAAATAGCAGAAAAAATAATAGCTGAGCTAATATTTTTTTTTCTTCTGCAGAATTATATTCTATAGAAAATTTTCTTGTTCATAAGAAAGGAAAGAAATACTCCTGATTTTTCTGTTCTCATAAAAAATAAAAAAAATTTGCCAATGACTGGCTTGCTTCAGCTAGAATTTTAAATTGATAAAATAAAAATAAAAATTCTGAAATCACAGAAATTTAAAAGATACTTTGCTCTAGAAATTATGTTTTTTCTTTCATTTTTTGAAAGAACACCATAATTTTTAAAGAACATGATAAAACATTTTATATTTTAATAAAATATGACTCTGACTGGTGATTTTGTTACAAATTCAGATATTCGGAACACCATTTTAAATATAAATTTTTTGGCGACCTAAATTCATGACTTTCCATGATTTTTTTTCTTAAAAATAGTTAAAATCATGACAAATTTTGCTCAATACCAAAATTCATGACTTTCCAGGTGAGTGGATACTCTCTAAATAATTAAAATTTTATGAAGAATAAAGTAGGAAAAAAAATTAATACAGAGAGTTTTGAATTTCTGAAATGGGAAGATTTCGCGATCATGATCTGCAACAGGATAATCACCAAATCCTGACAACAACCAGGCCGCTACTTGTGAGAAACATCCCAGACGGACAGCAACTTTGAAGTGTTTAACTCGTAGCCATTCCAAATCATATAGATACTGATAAGTAAATACCTTCATCAAATGTAATTAATAACATAGTAACATTGATGTAGTTAAATTGGCAATGCAGATATCAATTTTAGGTTCGAAATAAAACAATAGAAAATAAACATTTTAAAACATGTTTTTTTAGAGTTTTTGAAGTCCAGGAAACCAATACGATGGTTCTCCTTCAAATTGTTCATCAATCCATACTAAACCTTCTCTAATCAAATCATTGATAGCTTTTTCAGCTCTCATTTTTTCCCATGTAAAGTTTTCTATCAATATGGTTAATGTAACATAACCATTATCACTAGCTCTTTGAATGATTTTCGTATGGTCACCGCTCAATTCTGCAGGTACAGACTGAACAATATAATCTTTAGTAGAACCTGTCGCTATGGTACGGAATCCTTCACCCAAAACCTTCAATTTTTCAATAGCTCTTAAGAGATCATCATACTCTATTTCTTCCTGTTTAACACTTCTAGATTTAACCAAAAACTTTCGAAGATCTTCTAGTTTTAAAATACCACCATTTCGATGCTTTGTAGCAAGACAAACTTCAACAATTTGAACTCCAAGTTCATAGTAAAAGTCGCCAACTCCTAACATATTAGCCCAAAATCCCTTACTGGAAGCTAATGGATCAACCCCTGATGCAGAACACATTTTTTGGAATTGTTGACGAAATTGGGGATTCTTCTTAATTTTATTTTTATACTTTCCGGCAAAATCTTGTAGGTTTGATCGGAAAGTGTCCATTTGTTTCGTCATTTGCTGTAATTGATCATCAGCGATTTCAGTTCCCTTATCTTTAAATCTAGCTTGAGCTAATTGTTGTTTATGGATCGCTCCAACACCACCTGCTCCACGACGTCGCATCTTTAATTTTTTATTAGAAAATCTTAAACAAGAGCTTCAATTTTGCCTGTTTGGTTTCGTTTCTGACAAATTTTGTTTACATACTGCATCAATGATCATTGCCAGATACAAGATAACTGATAAACTTTTATTTCTGAGGCTTAAATCATAGCGATTGCTCGATGAAAGCTAAAATGCACTACGTAATAATTCAATTAAATTTAAGTTTGTAAAAAATGGCAATGGCAGCATTGTAAACAAAAGTGTCAACAAAAACAGATCGGTGAAGTAAGCCATTCGACTGAAAGAAATTTAAAATTACTTTTTACCTTATAACATGGAAACAATGGTGTTTGCTCGACTTGCAAAAAGACTATCTGTTTCATCGAAATATTTAACATGCAGTTTAAATAAAGTTTTTCATAGTTCTTTCCAGATTATTCCTCTCAGAGTAAGATATTTAAATGCTCATCACCATAATCGTTTGCAATTTTATTAATTAATTTCAATATTAAATTCTTTTTTGATGTTCCTTTTATTTAACAAACATACAAGCGGTAGTATTTTAACTAGTAGAAACTACTTATATTAAATATATATATTTCGGTGTAATTTTTTTTAAACATTTAATTTACATTTCTTTTTAAGAAATGTAAATTAAATGTTATATCACTAAATAGGTCGTTATTATCACTAAACTGATAAATTTTATATATCAGCTTCTGTTTTGCCTTTCGAACATAGTTTGTTTGTTAGTTGCGTATAGTTTAAAAATGATATATTAACTTTGTAGTATGTAGTGAAAAATGCAAAGAAATAGTTTTATGTACTTAATATACAGTCTAATATATTTTTAAAGTAATGAATTAATGTGCTTCAAATTCTTTCAATATTGTTTGCAAAATTGATTATCTCTTGGAAATGTTGTTCTCAAAAAACTACTTGGTAAATTTTAAAATATCAGATAAATATTTTGGTAAAAATATACTTGAGGGTGCCCCTTGGCGAATTATATTTGGCGCCATTTCTGTTTGCGCAGAACACCGTGGTAACAGGAATGGTGGCCAAAACATAATGATATTTCAATAAAACATTGGAAAATTTCAACTGAACATCGGCCAAAATTTTATAAAATTGCAATGAACCAAGTATAAGCAAAATTAATTAACCCAATAAAATGCATTTTGAATCGAAGCAAAAAATAATGGAGTAAGCACAGAAAGAAAAGGAGAAAAAAAAAACTCACTTCTTCATTAAGTTTGAATATCTTCAGATTTAGGTGCACAGAATTCTCTAATAGCAGTTAAATACTGTCTAAATGTATCATGAATAGAATCTATGTACCTCCATCGGCACTTAAATTCGGCGAAATACGAATCGAAAATGGGGTCTGTGGTACTGCACGGGCGATTAATTTTTTTCTAAAGTACCTTTTTATTTATGACTGACCACATACCATCGATCTTATTGACGAGAAGCAACAGTTACCCTACCGGCCGTTATCCAACGTAGAACTAACGAACCTCTGAAATTACATATACAGTTGAACATTTAAAAATAACGCTTAAATCTAAATCAATCAGAATCATAATTGGGTTTCAACATTGCTCAGCTTGGCGATCAATCGAGATTACAACTTGGCGAGAATCAAAGGGCACCCTCAAATATAGTCTACCCAATATTTTGATCTATACCAAAGTTACTTTTATGAATATTATCTATAATTTTGCTGTCTATCTCATTGTTGTATAAAAAAATAAATTATTCTAATTCCAAGATATGATATGTAGGTTAAAAAGAAATTGTTTTTTATAAAGTTAAGTAAAAATGATTAACATGCATTCTTATAATGTGGTGTACAAGTGTGGTTAAGATTTATCTGAACTTCTTCTCTTTGTTGTTTCATATCTGTTTTACGTTACAATTTTTAAATTTTATTGTTTTTTTAATTTAATTTTTCTTATCTAAATTAAATCAGCTCTTAGTTCATACTATAGGAATATTTCTTGTTGTTTATTTTGCTTTAATCTTATATTTTTTACTTATTGTTGTTTGTGATGCAAACACAGGGATCTGTCCAGGGCAAATTTACTACCGTTTAGTGGTTCCTTCACAAATTCACCGTTCGATCAAATGGTACTTTCACAAATTTGACTTGAAGGGAAACGATAGTTTCACAAAATACTTTTTTTAAAAAAAGCAAATCTTCCACTATGCCTTTTAAAACTTTGTGGTACAACCATCTTTTTTTATGCATTCCCAGTAGTAAATGATTGCATGCTATAAATTTATGTTTGAATATATTTTTCTTTTTTTTTTTATTGCTGAAAATCTTCGTCTTTATGTAGGCTTATAAATATTTAATTTTTACAACTACTCAGTATTAACCGAGTACAATGTCAAAACTTGTCTGAGTATGTTAATATTAAAACTCCGTTATTTTATCTCAGTATACTGTTATCTCAATATGTAAAGTGTGCTGAGTACTTGGTAAAATACTAATTAAAATTATATTGTGTACATGTGTTGATTTTTTAATTTTCACAAATTATTTCTAAATTTTCACAAAATAGGTACCTTATGAAAAAACCTAGACAGACCCTTGAAACAGGAAGTTTTAGATAGTTATGAAGAGTTTCTATTCTTTATCTGTTATTTTTTCTTTGTTATTTAATATTGTCTTTCATCATTTCTCTTCTAAAAGTTTCTTTGTTTTTTAGTGTTCATCTGAAGGACAATGTAAAAACGAAGTAAAGAAACCACCATCAAAAAGTAAATTCAAACTTCAGTTTTATTTGCATACATTGCATTTAATATATAGTGATTGTTGTACTCATTTCTCTCTGTCGCATCTAAATTTAAATCTTGAATTGACCCATTAATTGATGTTATTATTAAAAGAAATACTAATTCAGTAGTATGTTTACACTTTCTTTTCTCACAGTAACTAATAATTTAAACTTAATTTGTGTTTAAAATGTCATTAATTTATAATGAATACTTTATATTGTGGTTAATTGTTAGCAGTTAAATTTGACAGAATAGTTTTAAATTTATTTCTAGCATTTAAAGCATTAATTAATAATTTTGATTGTGTCATAATAATGTAAAGAATTAAAATATATATATCTAGACTTTATTACTCTTTTTTAACTGAACATAGATAACTGTTACTATAAACTAAATATTTGATGTACTTCATATGAATTAAAACAGGAGATCGTAAAACAGAACTTCGATTATCCAAGCTTATTGGGACTACTAGTACCTCGAATATCGAAATCTCGGTTAATAGAAACTGTGTATAAAAACTCGCCTTGCTCACAAGTTTAACATCTCTTGAAATGAAAAACAACTGAACGTTTTTTAAATGACAAAAATAAACATATATAAAGTTAAATTTTGCATCTTAAAAACTTTAAAAAGGAAATCAACTACTAATAGTAAATTTTAAAAAGCAAATAGAAATTTTTTAAACTATTTTTAAAGTTAAACTAAAAGATGCATTTTTCAAAATTTAATTATAATAATTAATATATATTAATATATTATAATTATAATAATTTAATTATAATAATTTCAATTTTTATTTTTTAAATTCAATATACATTAATTTGTTAATGTTGCCTTACCATTTCTTAAGATATTCTTTTACCTTTCAATGCAAAAGTACATTGTTACAAAAGTACAGTCTAATAACACATTGCACCTGTTGCTCAATAGGGCCAGTGGAAACAAAGCATTGTTTGCCGCTGTTGATTTTTCAGGGTGCAATATTTCTTGGAAGTTGAGTGTTTTCGGGGGCAATAGAGCCGGGCAGCAAACTGAAAAATGTAGTCTTTTTTAGGGCTATTTCAGACAAAAACCCGGACTTCATTATCGGCTTAGTTTACAGAAACCTTGATTAATCGAGGTTCTACCGTAATTAATTATATTGTAGACTTGATCATTAAATTGTGTTACTAGAATAACAAAGAGTAGGACTTAATGAATCACAGCAGCCCGCCAGCTATGGTGAGACAATTCACTGTAATCATTTCAATCACAATTCAGTGATCAGAAGAACTACATTATTTTTGTAGTTTACTATAACTACTTTGTTACAAATGTAGTTAACTGCAATTACTTTTTTTTTTTTTAAAAAATGTAGTGACTACAAACTACTTTGGAATTGTAGTAACTACTTCACTACTTTAAGGAGACAAACTTTGCTGGAAAACTTAATTTACACCTATATTCAAAATGGTTTTGTGTAAGAAATTAGCTTGCATTAAATGTAAGGGAATGATTAAGAAATATTTATTCATGTTTACTTGAGCTAGTTTGTTATTCTAAAAGTTTTTTTTTTTCGAGTTTTTTTCATTTAATCTCATGATTTCTTTCAAATATCGGTCATATATTAAAATAATTGCATAAGTATATAAAAATATATTCATATATGTACTAGTAATTTGGTTTAACACTCTAAAGAAAGACATAAGTATTATATTTATAGTATAGGGAATGTCCCTATGATTAGAATATGTATGATGTTCATGTTTTATACGTAAAAAAACTTTATAATTTCTATCTAGATTTCACAAATTCTTATCCACCTGCTTATGATCCAAAAGAAGTTGAACAAAGTTGGTATGAATGGTGGGAACAAAACCAATTATTTATCCCTGAGTCTGAATGTGCTGCAACAAAGGCAAATATAAATACCATTTTTCATCTTTTTTAAGTGCTTATCTGATATATCTAGTTGTTATGAATTAACTATGTCTAACGTTAAAAACATTTTATTAATATGATCATTTATTAAGTTAATTATAATAATTAGTTATTATTTAATACAATTACAGCTCATTATTTCTATAATTTCAATGTTTTAACAAATTGTGCTTCATATAGCTGTGCTTATTGTATTGAATAATAGTCAAATGTCATAAAATACAGTGAAACCTCCGTTAAGCGGACATTCTTGGGGCCGAAAAAATTGTCCGTTTATGAGAGTTGTCCGTTTAAGGGAAGGTAACCCTAATAGCGAAGTTTAACACCGTAAATTGTTTTTAGAATATTTTCAAAGATGTAGAAATAATTAACTAATTTACAATAACTATCTACAAGGATATTTATTTAAAATTTAAGAAAAAAAAAAAAAAAAATGAATATATAAAAAAGTTTGATATGAGTATATAATTTTAGATGTAGATACAGATAAATGAATATAATTTTTTTTATCAGCATAGATACTCTAGTTAGACATATGATACCTATCATTTGATTAGGGAACATGGTTAATATCTTCCTGAAAGTAAACCTCCCATGATTTACAGAAAAAAAAGCAATTCCTACCTGTAAGTATGAGGACCTATGGAGTTGATTATTCACAATTGATCAGCTATCGAGTGTCTGAATAAATGTTTCATTTATATGAACCTCAAAGATTATACTTCTGTTCTCTTTTTTACCCCAGCTGCGTTAAATACAGTGTTCAAATTGATAGGAAAATTAAGGAAATTTTCAATGGGGAAGAAGTGTTGCGAGCATTTAAAATGTCATTTCAACTTGTGGGATCTTATAACCTGTATGGTCCAGATGAAAAGATGCCGCTGTTCAAATTATTTCACAAGAGCAGTATCGTTTTCTCTCCTTTCTTTGCAAAGATAAGGCAACGTGACGGGAGAAAGATTGAATCTTCAGCAGTGAAATAGCTTAACAATACTTTTAGTTATGGATAAGGCAAAAAATTTACATTCTTTAAAAATGGTGAAAAGTTGCATTTTTCCCCTTGCAATTTAAAGCAGAAATAGTTTTTTTTTTCAAATTTAGAAAAAGTAGTGTCCGGTTTGAAGAGATAGAAAACAACATTTCAGGGCCAAAATGACTGTCCGCGTCCGGTTACGGGAGTGTCTGCTTTGCGGAGAATGTACATAATGGTTTACTCATAGAAGATTCCCGGAGAATTAAAAATATGTCCGTATTAAGAGGCGTCCGTTTTGCAGGAGTGTCCACAACAGGAGGTTTCACTGTATATATAAAAAAAAAATTCTTGAAATAAGCTGATTAAGATGGTTAATATGAGATTAAAATGATAAAATGTGTAGAATGTCATTTTATTCAACTCTTTTGATTAAGTTACACGTAAAGTGTAAAAAAGTAAAGCATTTCTGCATTAACCAATTATGGTGGTTAAAACTCCACAATCTCATGACCATAGTAATGATTGAGGCAATGTGGTGAGAATTGTGCACAAGTCGCCTTTACTTAGAAAAGTCTGTACATATTGATCCATTAATTTTAATTTAAAAAAATTTTAAAGAAAATATTATCACTCTTTGGCTAGGATTGAAAGTTTCTTGGCCTCTAAAAGTGAGCTCGATTTCACCTCTATAGCATATGTGTATTGACAAACTATGCTGATAAGAAAAGTTTAATAAATGAAGAACATAGTTGAATGTTTTTGAGTCATTCAATAAATATTACTCAATTATTATTTTTGTGAGTAATTGAAATAATGTTTTACTATTTTAGGGGAAAGGGAAGGACTACACTATCGTTTTGCCTCCACCAAATGTAACTGGGAACTTACATATTGGTCACACTTTAACTGTTACCATCCAAGACTGCATTGCTCGTTGGTAAATTGACTTATTCATTGCATCTCTTCAATTATTATAAGTTAAAATATATAAATTTGTGTAATTAATTTGTTTTTGTTAGAATGAATATGTATAATAATTTTTATAGTATTACTTAAGTAATAGAGCTAAAAATAATCTGTAGTATGTTCAAGCATTTTCTGTCGGGTGAAGGCGAGATAATGATGAGACTTGTATATAAATAATTTTTTTGTAGTTGATAGAGAGTAATTAAAACAGTCTTGCTTATTAGTTTTATTTATGCATGGAATTATTAGGGGATCTGTCTATCCCATGAGACACTTTATGTTTGATGGCAACTGGGAACACTGTACAAAAATCACTGGCAGACGGGAAACTTATGTTATTTTGGGCCCAACATCAAAGTTTTATTGATTATGCTACTTTCATTTTTAAACCTTTTTACACATTGCTGCTCAAATGGTTATAGTTTCAAAAATCTTAATTTAAGACTCTCAGAAAATAATTTTTTATGTGTTTTCTTAAATTTCATAACATATAAATTAAAATAATTATATTATTATTAATAATTATTATTTTTAAAAAAATATCTAATGATTTTCTTGTTTTTTAAATTATTTAATTCTGACCCCCAGGTCAAAAAATAGATTGTTCTGGAGGAATCTTTTGCTAAAGGTCTTGGTTCACCCTGGACTTTTGTGCCAAATAGGATGATAATTTTGAAATTCTTTTTTCTTTCTTTTTTTAAAAAATTTTGCTAATATAATTTTTTTCTATTATTCTGCAGTCCGATTTTATGTTAATTTTTTTTTGCTTTTATATAAGTGTATCATATCTGATGACAGCATACTTTATTTTAGGCACAGAATGAGAGGAGAATCAGTTCTTTGGGTTCCAGGATATGACCATGGTGGAATTGCAACTCAAACTGTTGTAGAAAAGAAACTTCTGCGTGAAAGAAAATTATCGAGACAAGTAATAGGCAGGAAAGCTTTTATTGAAGAGATCAACTCTTGGAAGAATGTGTGAGAAATATTTGAAATATTGTTTCTTAGGTGTATTCATGTTTTAACAGTTGTTTTTGGGGGAGCGATTGTTCTTGTTTTGCAGTTCTGCCACACCCATACGTCACACCCGTTTACATGGCTGATCCATTCATTCATCCACAGATCGTAAGTTTGACTTGAACCAGCGAACGAACAATTTCCAATTCAGTACCCTCAGAGGTATAATTTGTTATGGGAACATGGAGGACTTTGTAACCAGACAGATTTAACTTGCACCTGCCACCATTCGCTATACGGAGAGTTTTCGTCCGGCTGGTTTCAAACTCCCGTTCTCGTGAACGAGAGTCCACGCCTTGCCAACCAGGCTATTCTGGCCCCATGTTTTAGCAGTTAATTTTTGAAAAAAACATTTGTGCGGTTCATTGGCAATTTATGTTATATAAAGTAAAAACAGAAGGTAAAACCCCTTTTGAATTTAATTTAGGGCTGAAGGTTTTAAGTGAAATTTTTGTGAGTTTGAGTAAATCAGCTTTAAAATTTATGTGTTGACAATAGGAAGTACAGAGTATGCCTTGCCTTTTATTTCCTCTAACTTCCAACTGAAAAAATTCACAAACACACATTTTAACTGTTCACTTTATAGAGTTCACACTCTTGGCATTTTAATTTGCTTAAAAAAGAGAGGTTTACATCTGATGCACTTGAAGCCATCTTCTGCTATAAAAACACTCAAAGATTGTTATCAATAAATTCCTTTATCCACTAAGGTTTTTAGTTTTATTTTACAATCACTGTTGAACAATAAATTCATTTTTGGGTTTGCAGCTCAACTACTTAACCTTGTAATTTTGAATCCAACTCTGAAGGCAAAGAAGGTCATGGGTCAAGCAATGAGACAAACTAGCCTTCTTAGAGGACTTTATCTGCATTTGTATTACATGGAGGGCAAAACCAGGAAAACACTCCCACGGGGGAGGGGGGCAGCAGGGGGATTCCAAACCATTATATGTCTACCACCGAGGATAATGTTACGCCATCCCTGTGGTCAGTGCGAGTTGGGAACAGAACTTGAATATTCTAGCCTTCTCTGGGATTTGAACTTGTGTCGCTTCAGTGGGAGGTGAGCGTTGTATCCTCCAAATCACTGCAGCTCATTCATTAAAGTTTGAGAAATTAAGACAATAAATGCATAGCGTCCCACATAATGAAAAGTCATTTCATAGTTAGGCAAAGGGCTGAATGGCAAAAAGTGTCATGCGTATATCACAGTACATGTTTGATTTTCAAAAAATGATCAATGACAGTGCACAATGTGCCAGAGGAGTATGTATTAATGTTACATACTTTAATAAGACTAGAATATTATCTTTCCATGAGAAATTACAGTTTTTTCCGGAAAAGTTACTTAAGACCTTCCATTAAGCTCATCAATTATCATATCATCTTCAATTACCATATATCTGCACCACAGAAAAACAGTATCTATTGAAAAAGAATATTGAAATTATCTCTAGTATTTGAATTGAATTAAAAATATGATGTGATTAATTGTGAAGATGTGATTAATTGTCCGTCTGTAGAAACTACAAAAGTAATATAAAATACAACATTAGAAAAATACATAAATTAATGATAATAAAAAAATAAAATTATATAAATAAACAGAAGTAAATAAAAAAATTGATTTATAGTGAAAATTCATTGTTAATTTGTTCTGGAAGAGTTATACAAAATTGCTGTGAAGTGTATCGATTGCTTCTATTTATTGAAATTGAAAAAAGTTTTTTTTTTTTAATATTTATTATTCTGTTTAAATGATCTTTACTTCCAAATTATTGCTACATTTTATATTTTAATAAGGAAAAGAAAAATCAAAAAATCCTTTCGTAATTAGTTTATGCATTTTGTATTCTCTTTTCCTGGACTTTTTGCAAAATCTTTGGGGTACAGAGGGAGCAAATTTTAGATATTTGTTGTGCTCTCTCGATAGAAAAGGTTTTATGTTTTTATGACTTCTGGGCTGGTAACCCCTGAAGATGTCAACTTTGGTTGTCATTATTATTTTTTCATTTTTTTTTCTTCATAATTTTCTTTTTTATTTACAATTTGCTATTGTTTTATATTCTATGGTATTTTAAGTTTTGTATTATAAGAATTGTTTTTTTTTCCATTTTTTTTCAGCACCCAAAAAACTATCGAAACTCAGTTAAAACTATTGGGAGCATCGTTGGACTTTCGTAAATGCCTTTTTACAATGGATGAAGTAAGGCTTCATTTTATTTGTTTATTTATTGTGTTCTAAATCTTTATCATATGTATAGACTTGGGGCATTATAATCAATAAGCCACACTTTCAAGTTTCAAAAAGCAGTTTTTTTTAATAAACACCATAATCATCATGTAAACAATTCAACTTTTCTGTGCATTGTGCTCTTATTTAAAGGATAATCCTGAAGTCTTTCACTTTTTTTGTTAATATTTAACTCATCTCTAATACTTATTTTAGAATTCCTCAAGAGCTGTCAATAAAGTGTTTATACAATTATTTGAAGAAAACTTGATTTATAGGAAAGAAAAATTAGTTAATTGGTCTTGTGAACTGAAATCTGTGATATCTGATATTGAAGTGAGTTTTTCTAAAGTTCCTTTTCATTTCATATATCCGTTTAAAAGTAGTATAAGTAATAAATGTTAGCATAATATTTTTTATTTCATTTTAACAGGTAGATCACATTGAAGTTTTAGGGAAAACCAGAATTAGAATTCCTAGTTTGAAAGATCCAATTCACTTAGGATTAATGGATTATTTTTATTATCCTGTGTTGGGTTCAGGTAATTAAATTTTGTTTTTTGTTCCACGAAATTTTTTTGTTTTTACATTTCAGTTTAAAACTAAAATGTTAGTAAAATAAGACTATTTCAGCAGTTATTGTGTGGTCAAGTCATAAAATTCCTCTAAACATTTATCTTTAAGTGAAGCTATACGACGGGAGAAATACTTCATGACGAATTTTTTTTAACCTACATTAGTAATTTGAAATGTAGAAAAAAGTGAGTTTAGGCAAATCTGAAATAAACCGCAAAGTTTCAAATGCTGAATTTTTTTCTTCAAAATATCAAAATACAAACAAATTATGACACTCAGGATTATAGAGTAAAGTAATTCTGCCAATATTTGTTGGCAATTTATTATGCACATTATATTTTTAAAACATTTTTTCATCATTTGAAACTTTATGGTTTACTTTAAGTTTTCCTGAATTTACTTTTCTCAAAATTATAAGTTTTAAAATTCTAATGAAATGAAATCGAACTCGCTATGAAAAATTTCTCCTGTGGTTTAACACCCTCTCAAGTATTGGAAACTACAGGGTGGCTACTAACACCAAAAAAATAGGAATTGATTTTAATCATTTAGTAAAACAATTTCTCACTATTCTTATATGATTAACTAAGTGCTGACGATTTTTGCATAAAGCAAAACATTTCAAATAAATTTAAAGATGGAATCGAAAAGGTTTATAATTAAACAGCTTCTCGACTGCGGATTTTCTGCTGGTAGAATCTCTTGGGTTTAATAGAACATTTATGTATATAACTTTAAATCAATTA
The DNA here is from genome assembly GCA_949128135.1 of Parasteatoda lunata. NCBI lineage: Eukaryota > Metazoa > Arthropoda > Arachnida > Araneae > Theridiidae > Parasteatoda > Parasteatoda lunata. The sequence goes on from OX421977.1 coordinate 8,880,867, forward strand.
TTGGATACTAATAGCTGTAAAGATTGACCCAGGTAGGGTCGTCCACGCTGAGTTCGTACAAAAATGCACATTAAAAGAATTCCTGAAAAGATACGAAGAAAACCACAGTGCCTTGCTAATAAACTGGCTAATAAATTATTATAAACTCAAATTTCAGTAATAAATAATTTAAAAGTCATCAGACTTTTAAATTATCTGATGATAGTTAAAACAGAACAGCAAAGTTTTTATTTTTTTGTTTTCAGGTTGGTACACTCAGTGTATTAGTTCCTGCTTTCTTCTAATCTTTAAGCTGGTGATTTTCAGTAAAAATAGTTTTTTTAGGTTATTTTATTAGGAAATAATAACTTTTATGAAACCAATCTTCATGTGCTTGTTGATTGTGTACTTCAGTCTTAAATGTCTTCTTTAATTGTGTTATCTTTATCAATTATTTTAATTGATTAGAATGATCTAGTTTTTACTTCATATTTAAAATTTAAAGTATTTTCTATTCATAAATAACCTAGTTAGAGGTTAGTTTTTAATGACCCAATAGTTGATTTTTTAATTTTTTTTTTCAAAGATGAAAAAATACTGATTGCAACCACAAGATTAGAAACAATGTTAGGGGACTCTGCTATTGCTGTTAATCCTGATGATAAAAGATATTCTCATTTAATTGGAAAATTTATAAGACATCCTTACACTGAGGAGAACTTACCAATTATAGCGGATGAAAGTATTAATAAGGAATTTGGCACTGGTGAGTAACAGAAATCTCTTGTTTTATATCTTTACAAGGTTCAGTTTATTTAAAACAAATTAGTACTCTCTAAATGAAGATAGATTATTTTTTGTACTACAAAGTAAGAAATAGCACTAGTAAAAGTACAAAAATGGACATGCCATAGATTATGTTCTATGGCCAAGAAACACTGAAAAGTGTCTAAACACAAAATGACAATAAAAAAGTTGCTAAACAAACATATGCAAAGTGGTTTAACAAGCTGTTGTTGCTCATCCTCTTAATCTGACATGTGCCTCCATCAAAAGTAAGACAGTTAAGATGGCCACTTGCAAATCTGGTCAAAGTAGTCTGGGTTCTTCATTTTAAGTCCAGTACGGTACCAGGGGATGTCCTATGTTACCACCTGTGTATAGGTGGTATACGTCACAATAGATATACGTCACTTTCAATGGAACAGAGTTTTCTATAAGTCACTCCTATAAAAAGTTTGGATCTTCCAATGGAACAGAGTTTCCTATAAGTAAGTAAAGAGCCAGGGACTGTTTTACCAATCTGTCTGCTTCTGCATTACTGTGAATATCCACATGATGGGATCCATTGGATGTGAACATCATGATTCTCAGAGATTGTGTAAAAGAAAAGCTGGTTTAACTAGTAGGATAGAGGAACAATCTAGAACAAGATAAGATAAGAAGTAAGATTAGAAGCAAATGGCGGAAACCCCAGGATGTTTGCATAAGTAATAATATCTATTTTTGAAATTTTTTTAATTAGATTCAGTATAACATACCATAAATATAAGGTGCCCTAAGTATTTTTTGCTAGTTTTAAATTTTGAAATATTTTCAGGGAAAACGAAACATAGTGTCAGCTAATAGTTCATTATTAAAAAAGGAATATCTAAAAAAAAAAAAATACTTTTTCAGAGTCATTTCCTGGCAGTTTATTTTCCTCTTTGGTGATTAAAATTGGTTGTCTAGACCATGCATTTTAATACTGTTAGTAATTCTTTCTATGTAATTATTTGAAGTCTAATGTTAATGCCAACAAGCGTATGATCAGGCACATTTTAAGGAATAAAATTTAGTGCTTCATTGATTAAATTCAGTTACATTTCTGGAAAATGGTCATATTAAAAGTTCTTTTGTCCCAGCAATCCCTCTCCATTATTGGATATACTGTTATTATGTAACTATTTACTGTATATCTTATGAATTTAATGAAAAAGTCACAACTAAAATTCAGTATTTTTATCATAATTACTTCTTGTGTGAATTTATGGACACTCTGAATAAAATGAATTTTTAAACTTCTCACTATAATTATTAATATTTTATTAACTAATATTCATGATATTTATGTTGGTATTACTGAATTATTTTTCAATCGACCTTTCGAAAAACTCCAACTCAAAGTATCAGCTCAACGAACATTAATTTACTTTGCATAGAAAATTAATATAATTACTTTGTATAGAACATTAATTTACATCTCTAAATCTTTAAATATAGAAGATAACAATAAAAAAAAATGTTTTCTAGGGTTGGTAAAAGTCATGCTTTTTTTAAAAAAAATATATACAATAAAATCAGATTCGCATAATTCAAATCGGACTTTTATTGATATCAATTACATTTAATTTTAATTTTATTTTATTACATTTGCCAGCCAAATCATCTGATAAAATGTATTAACAGTACTTAATATTATTTAAAAACAATACTATAGCTAAAATAGCTTTTCTAACTAAAATAGCTAAAAACTTTTTCTAACTAAAATGTGTACAATTATTATTTAATTATCGAAAATTAATCACTGAATAAATAAAATTATTGTTATTTTTGTTCAAACTAAACATTCTTGAAAACAGGATGTAATTTGTCAGTTACATATTCGACGAAGAGTGAATTAGTGTAGATCAGAATAGATTAATGAAAAAGAAATTATTTTAAGTTATTCTAAATAGAACAAGCTTCTTTTTGTGTTGGTATACTCTAACTACTCACTATTAAATAAGTTTTAAATGAAGTCTTTCTAAATTAAAAATGAAAATAAATGGTTATGGTTGTTACATAAATAAGATGTTTATTATTAGCAAATTAGTTACAGACAATTAACGGAAAATTCTAATTTATAAGTTTCATGCCAATCTTATCTACTTTTAGCCTTTCTCTCTTTTATTAGTCAATTTTCAAACATAATAATTTATATACATTTTCCTTTCATTATTTCTTAGGATAAAATCTCTATTTTCAATGAAATCGTACTTTTAAAAAAAATCACAGCCTAAAAAATATATTTAATATTAACATTGTATAAAAATGTTTTTGACTTTATGATTTATTTAAATCAATCAATTCAAATCAATGATTTTTTTTTTTTTTTAATTAATCAATTTTACCAGTTTCTAAATGCTACTGTATATTCTTAGACTGATTTTCTTTATTGCATTATAATGAATCTTAACATGAATAGAAGATAATTTGTAATGATGATTTAAAACCAATGACTATTTTTTGTTCAGGTGTGATGAAAGTAACGCCAGCACATGATTTTCAAGACTTTGATCTAGGTCTTAAGCACAAACTAACATTTACTGATGTTTTTGAGGACAATGGTACTATTAGTGCAGACATCAAAAATTTTAAGGTAAAGTTTGTGTTCTATCAGTAATATAATAATAATGATAATAATCCTGTTTAATTTCTGATCTAACTATCAGATTTTTATGTGCTAAACAGCTATGTTAATAGTTCAAGGAGTTTTCTTCATCTATGCTAATTAACTTTCTCGTTTGATATTTATTTTTGTTTTTAATTTCTTCCAGTACTCTATGTTTCATTAAACAATGTAATTAAACAATAGCATTTAAGGAAACTCATGTTGTCAACATAACATAACATAAGGAAACATAACTTAACATTGCCAACGTGTATAACATAAGGAAATTTTTGTTGCGTTGTGTTGGGAAGTATACTTCTTAAGCAATCATTTACAGTCATTTTGAAATTCAAATTTAATTGTGATTATTCACTGTGAATTAGGGTATATCACATATGTAGTGGCTCCTTTGTGCTACATTTCCTGTATCGTCTATAGTTGAAAATAATTTTTTGCATATGATTTCTCACACTGGCTAGGAGCTCATGCTAGGTGGATGGTAGCGCAAAACTGAAGTAGGAGTTGGTATTCCTATCATTATAGGTCAATAATTATGGATTTTGCCTTTCTCACAGGTGTATTTTGTGAGATCATGAAGGTGGGAAGTCTTCTGAAATGACATGCCTGCAAGTGACTTGATCCTGATTGATTGTTGAAACGTCTCATTTGTTTATGTTAGTAACTGTTCTTTCCATTCTATTTCGAGTAAGCCAAGCCCGTCAAGTATCCATTCTGAAGTGAAACATTCTGAATTTTTTCACACAGATTGTTTGTCAAAGATTTCAATTCTTTCACTATGTATTTACACAGAGACTTAACAGAAAGACAGACACAAAGCCATGTGAAACGTAAACAAGCTAATTATGCATCGAAGTTGCCCGGTACAGAAAACAAAAATATATCATGGTTACAATAAATACATAAACAAATAATAAATCTAAGTTAAGTACAAAAAGTTGACTAGAAAAATAGAAAATATAAAGAAGTAAACAATGAAAAAAATATTAAAAAAGTGAAAAATATAAAAATGACGGCAGGAGCTGATGCCATCAGGGGGTACCAACCTTGGAAGTCATTAAAACACAAAACCTTTTCTATCAAAGGTTTTGCCAAAAGTCCTGGAAGAGAGAAAAAATAATACAAAAGTATAATACTTAAACTAATACAAAAGAAGGCAATGCTCAAAAACTCAAAAGAAAAGAGCAAGAAAGCTGTTGCCATCATTAGTAGAACTGCTCTTTTTATTTTATTTTTTCTTCCTTCTGTGTATTAAATTAGGGGGCGTTGTCTTTTCGTTAATTTCAGTTTAGTTGAGGATTTGTAATGTGCTGTGTTCTTTGGTTTTGGGATTTATTATTTTATAGTAAGTTTTTGAACTTTGCTTTCTTTTGTATTAGTTTAAGTATTATACTTTTGTATTTGTTTTGCATTCTTTTTTCTCTCTTCCAGGACCTTCGGCAAAACCTTTGGGGTACAGAGAGAGCAACTTAGACATTTGTCATGCTCTCTCGATAGAAAAGTTTTTGTGTTTTAAAGACTTCGGGGGTTGGTACAGCTGATGACATCAGATTCGATTGTCATTTTTATATTTTTAATTTTTTTATATGTTTTATTGTTTACTTATTAATATTTTCTATTGGTTTCAATTTTCTTATGGAATTTCTGTTGCATGGCGTGATTTTCCTTTGAAAGTGTATTTTTTAATTGCTTTTTTAATAATTTTGATTTCTCTTCTTATTAGACAAAAAAAACTTATATTTCAACCGATTTTATGTGCGATATGGCTCTGTATTTAATTAACTTATCGTTAATTAACATTCTAACTTATGTAGAGTAACTTAGCTCAACTTTAATATGCCATTTTGTTGATAAAGATTGGCTGGTGCTGATATAATAAGTCACATGTGTGGGTATGGGAGGTCTTTTTCTTCTTGAACTGTGAGTACTCAATTAGTGTAGACGATATTTTTGTTCACTAAAACAAACAAGTTTTATTATAAAAGGGCTTCTGTCTTCTTACATGTAGAATAAAGCTTCATAAAATGTCTGCAGAAATAAAATATACCTTACGAATTAATTGTTAACTTCAAAACATTTTTAAAATCATATGTTTTACTGATGTGTAAATTTTTGTTGAATAAATAACTCATTCTTATTTAGGGTAAACATCGTTTGGTAGTACGAGAACTGCTCCGTAAAAGTCTTTTGGCTAAAGGTTTGTACGAAGAAGCAAAAGCTCACACTACTATGATACCATTTTGCAGTCGAACTGGAGATATTGTGGAGCCTAGACTGAAAGAGCAGTGGTACCTAGACTGCTCTGAAATGGGAAAGAAAGCTCTTGAGGTTTGTATCTGTTTTTTCTCATCAAATTTATTCAAATTTATCAATCCTTCAAGTATTTTAATATAAACTGGTTTTGTTGTTAAGTTTGCACCAGTATCTAAGTATTGGCATGCCCTTAGTATTTTAGGATTACTTCAGTTTAATGGTTGGAAAAAATACATTTGCTTGTAGATAATTACAACTACAATTAATTTATTATAAATGTAGTTTTCTGAGACGTGGCGACTGAGGGGATAGATTGCTCGCCTCCCAATGAGGTGAATCGGGTTTGAATCGCAGTGATGGCTGGTCGACGTGAACCCTGCACCTCGTGAAGGTGCATGGACCACAGTGAAGTAAAATATCCTCAGAGGTGGATGGCTTAATTTTTAAACTTAATTCATGAAAAAAAAAAAACATTTGAATAATTTTCTATTATCTTACAATTTGTATTAAAGATTATATACAAATCTTTGAATCGTTTTATAATTCGTTTTAATACTTTTTGAAACATCCAAATTTCTTTTCTTTCTCTGAACAGATAATTCATTTTTAAAGTACGTTATTAGGATTTTAAATGAACAATCTGTTCATATATTTATAACAGCATAATGTATGCCATTATTATTAGTCAAAATTTGAAATTTCATTTAAATAGTTTTACAATTGTATATGCATTCCTGAAAATACTAAATTTCTATTCCTAAGAGTTTAATGAAAATAAAACACATAAATGAACACATTTAAAATCTATTATTTAGTCATTATATAAGTATTTTATTCAGTTACTGCCTGAATCTTAGAAAAAAGTTACAGTGGTAAAAATCATTATGTGAAGTTGTATTTAAATAATTTAAATATTATGATGACTGTCTAGAATGTTACAGCGAATAGAGAAAATTCCAAGTGTGACGTCATAATACAGGCTGTCATTTAGTTGCAAAACTTATCATGGAAAGAGCACAACCTTATCTGTTAATTAACCTTGATAATTACACTCTCCCTGTACTACAGAATGTGTTGGACCATCTTAAGGATTCTATTTCATAGCCGACTGTCTTGTGTTTTTACTTAAATCTTTTTTTCTAGGTCTTGAGGTCTCTTGCAACCTCATTTACCCATTTTTTCCTCGGTCTTCTCCATTTCCTTTCACCCCGTCTATGAAAGATTCCTTTACAAAAATTTAAGGTGTTTTGGAGGTTTGTTTGGGGTTGTTTTTAGGTATCAAGGTTAATTTGAGGTTTATTTGAAGTTGACTTCAAACTCAACCTTAAAAGATCAACCTCCCAAGGTGTATAATCAAAGTGTATGAAGTTGTTTTATTCACACTTAAGGTTGTTTTGAGGTTGATGGAAATCTACTTTAGAGCAACCAGCTTTGAAAAGTTATTTTTGTGGTGAACAGGCTATTTTTCTACACTTCAAGCAAATAAGTATATTTGAGGTGTGAATAATTTCACCTAATCTCGACTAAAAGTATTGCTAAGTTATTTATGAGGTGTAAATGAGGTCGAAATAGTGGTTTTTAAATGATGTCATTTTTGAGGCAAAATGTATCCCTATTTTCTACCTCAAGTGTATTTTTTTACATCTGTCAACCTCATAATAACCATAATCACACCTCACTCTTTTGTAAGGGTACATTATGGCTAGATTAAATTTGAAATGCTGAGCAATGGAGACATTTATGTCTAATGACTGAATTGCATAAGATATACACCAATCAGATTTTAAAAAAATTATTGTATATTACAACTCGTTTCTTTACTAAACAAGCCTTAAAAATATTTTCCAGCTTTAAATTAGTGTGTTTTTTTTGTATTTCACTGCATTATTAAAAAAAAAAAAAAAACAACAAATAAGTAGCGTTTTATACTACAAACTACCGAAAAAAGTGGCAACTATAGTAGTTTAGTTAAGAGTGGTGTTTTAGTTTCGACCGCTGTTTTATTTTACTTTCTTGAATAATAGTTATTTTCATTTGAACTATGCTATCAAATCTGTTGTCATAAGATAAGATTTTCTTCAATTTTTTTAGAGATCTCTGTTAACTCTTGCATTGCCAATTATTGTATAACTTGGTTACTGAGTAGCAGTTAAAATATTGAATAAATGAAAAATAAATTTTAATATTGACATTTACATGTTAATTAAATTTTTATACAACTCTTTTATATATACTCTTTGTTCTTACTTAAATATTTATTTCTGATTCAATGTTCTTTCGTTTATTTATTATTATTATTTTTAGTTTGTAAAGGATGGAAAGTTAAATTTTGTTCCTGAACATCATGAGAAAGTTTGGAATGAATGGTTTAAACATCTAAAGTAAGTTATACAGCATTTTGTTACATATTAGAAAACATAAGTATGAGTCAAAAAATAATTAACATGTTTAAATCACCCTAAAAAAGGCAGAAGAAAATGTAAATTTAGTTAAATAATAACAAAATTTGTTTGTAAAATTGTGTGGAGAATATGTTTATCATAAAAAACATATTTGATTTTATTGAAATGATTAGATATAAATGTTATTAAATAACTGTATCAAAGCACAGAGTTACATGTTTCCTTTTCTTTAAAATAAATGAACTATGCAATTTAAACTCTAACTTGATAAAGCTTTTTTTATAACCGTTGTTGAAACGTCAATCCAATTTTGGGTTTACTACTACCAACTCATTAACCATATCATTTTGAACCCAATCCGGAAGAGAAGGGAACTCCTGGATCAAGTATTGGGACAAACTTGCCTTTGTTGAAGAATTTTTCATGAGACTAGCTTGTATTTGATTTATGGACAAGAAATCCACAAACACCTCCCATGGTTAGCCTGACGGCAAGAGGACTCTAACCCATGATCTGCATACCACTGAGGATGTTTTATGTCAGCACTGTGATCAGTGCCAGTTGTGTGCAGAATTTGTATCGATCAGTCATCTTTGGGATTCGAACCTGGTTCACTTCATTGGAAGGCAAGCGCTCTATCCCTTGAGCCACCATAACTCTGATAAAGCTTTTGTTGATAAAAAAAAAACTTTTAAAAAACCATAATACAGAAAAGTTACTATCATTTCTCAAATATAAATAAACTGTATAACTTAAATTATGACTCAATAATGCATTTGTTGAATCAAGTATTTGCATAAAAAATAGCACGAAACATTTACCTGCATTTTTCTAGAATAAATAAACTTTTTAACTAAAGTAATAACAATACTTTTTAATGTTACATTTTTTTTCATTTAAAGTCAAGGGTAGGGGCAATATAATGATATAAGCCACATTTAATACAAAGGGGGAATCTTTCATCAGACATTTCTTTATTGTTTTCAGATAGATATTTTACTAGTTTACCTGAGATAAGAGCACAATACAAAGTACCACATGGTGTTTTTTTTACCTAAAATGTCCTTCATAGCAATTTGAAAATGTGACTTGCTATTATATTGCTCATCACCCTTGAACTGTACAATTAATATATTGATGTTCCTTTCTAGAGACTGGTGTATATCTAGGCAACTCTGGTGGGGTCATCAAATCCCAGCCTATAAAGTATCTCCAAAAAGCAATCCTGAAGTAATATTGTTTTTTAAAACCATTTTGAAACATTTAAAAAAATCATCTGTTGCTGCGAAAATTTTAATTGTGATATTTTACTGAATCATAATAATCCATAATTGTTTAATATTATTAAATTAAAAAATAATTTCAAAATGACATGATTTTTCTTCAAGTTATCAAGATTAATTGTGATAACTTTATAATTGTGCATCTCAATTTTGCAAAATTAAATATTTTTCTGGGTTGTCATTAAAGCCTTTAAAAAGTTTTTAATTCACAAAACTGTTTTTGAAGCCCATATTAAGTGGCTATTCAAGGTTACCACAGAAAAAGGAAATTAGGTAAAATCTTTCTCACAATATGTCTGTTTACTTTATTTTTGTAATAATTTCCTTTAAAAAAATTTTTCTTTTCAACTTTAATGGATGAATGTGTTTTAAAATTTATTCTATGTATAGTGTGCAAAAAAGCAAAAGAAAGAAAAATTGTTTGAATAGTTTTCAAAAAAATCAAATTTTTTACTATACAACTTTTTCAGAAGTGAGTGACCTAGAAATTATTCAATTGATTGTATTAAAATTTTGTATTTAGCCATTTAAAAATACATTCTTTAAATGAAGCAAACATTTCTGTATCTTACAACTCAAAATTTTTCCAACTACTACTAAAGAAAATAATAAAAAATTTGAATTGTAAAAAATTATTTTTTGTATGGACAAACGATTTTCAAGAATGAACAATGAAACAACAAACAATCTCTGGATAAAGGAATTTTATAATTTTGAGCCAAAAATTTTTTTATCCACTTAAGTAGCTTAGAAGATCAGGTGAAATACACAAAAGGTAAAATTAACATTAAAGGATACAAACTTTTGACCTCATCAAATTATTGGGACTGTGTTTTCCAAATTGCAGCTGCTGCTACTGAGTACTGACCCATGGCTGCTCAAGGGATAGAGCCTTCCAATGAGGTGAACCAGGTTCTAGTCCCAGTGATGGCTGATTGATACGAATTCCGCACCCTGCTCGCACCGACCACAATGCTGACATAATATATCCTCAGTATCATGGGTTAGAGCCCCTTTGCCGCCAGGTTAACTATTTAGGAGGCCGAGGAGCCTTTCGATATCCTTGGTTTTTCTCTCCATGTAACATAAATGCTGGTTGTTTCCATCAAAAAATTCCTTCACGAGAGCAAATTTCTACCAATGCTTGATACAGGAATTTCCATGTATTCTGGATGGGGTTTAAAATTACAAGACTACGGAATTGTATATTAGTAGTCATAAACCCAAAATTGGGCCGACTGTTCAACGACAGTTATAAATAAAACAAAAAAATGCAGCTACTCCTTACATTTTGAGTTAACTTACATTAACTGAAAATGTTGTCTGCACAAATTAATTAGCATATTTAATGGTTCAAATCTTCAAAATTGAGTATGTGAAATCCATTCATTAGATCAAAATATATTCAATGTGTTCCTTTTTTTTGTGTACATTGTACACAAATAAGACAGAACTAAATAATAATGAAAAAATTTTTTAACAAAAGTTACACAAAACATGGAAATTTTTCACATTTGTCTGAATAAAATCACAGAATTTATTTTTGAAATGTTTGTTGCTACTCTGTAATTTTGCCACTCTGTTTGAATTTTTTTCTGATAGTATTTTTAGTTTTTAAAAATGGTATAATTTTTATTGTCCATTAAAAGAATTACCATCATTTGTTTGAAAAATACTGATTGCTAAAAGTTTTGAAAACAAATTCTTAGTTTTTTTCATTTCATCTTACTACTGACCCAATAAGCTAATATATTTGAATAATGCACAGTTAAAATACATCTCACAATTTTTTAGAACGGGACAGTTAGAATATATATATATATAAGTTTAATTTCTGAATTGGTTTTAAATTCATGAATTTTATTTTGTAAATCTTAGGAAAAAGTGTATTGGGTGGCAGCGACTGGTAAAAATGAAGCTATTCAGAAAGCTAGCCAGAAATACAACTTAGAAAGTCATTCACTTGAAGCTGTTCAAGGTAAAGTTATTTTTATTCTTATATTATTATTTTATTGTAATTGTTATAATGATTTGTACCAGTAACTTTTTGCCACTGGTCCACAGAAAATTTTATTCGTTTATTTTCTTAAATTCTACTCCTGTAGCTATTTACCACCATGCTGTTTGAGCGTTATAATATGATGCTGAGACAGGCAAAATGTAATTGTAATCAATAACTTTGTAATAAATATTACATGAATAGTTTTTCTAACTTTTTATGCCTCTTATCTGGCACTGCATATTGATTTGTCAAATTATTTTCTAAAATAATAACCAAACTTCTTAATTATGGCATTTTTTTCTACTAAATAAATTTCTAAAATATGTTTCTACTGTGTTAAGTTGAATATAGTTTTTTTACTTAATTGGAATATATTTCAGTTGTTTATTGTAAATTAATATTTATTTTGCTTTGAAGTTAGTTAAAATATATTTTATTTAGATTATTTGCTTAAGAATCATTTTTGTAAAATTAGTTATTTTAAAGTTAGTTCCATTTTAAATTTTAATTGTAACAGTGAATAAGTATATATAACATATGGAACAGTAAATAAAAGGGATTTTTTAATTAGTTTTATGGTTTGTTCCTAACCCAATGTCGTGGAGCTGGTCTGGGTAAAAACAATTTTTTGAAAACTGAATATAGGAAAAAATATTATTATAAAATATATATCCTAATTAGCTTTTGTGTCATTAAAAATTAAGATAAACATTTACATGTTTTAAAAAAATGCTACTATGTGTTCGTAAAAATAATTAGCGATTATTTTTGACAAATTTTTAATAATTGTCTACTTCAACCTCCTGTTCCCTATTATTTTATTTGTTGTTAAAATTCAATTTGTTTATAGAACTACTTTTTTCAATTGTTTGTAAAATTTAATACATTCAGTTAGAAAGCTTTTTTTATGACACATGTTTATGAAATTCTTGTTATTTCCAGTATTGAAGAGATGTTATTTTCAGATAATGATGTTCTTGATACATGGTTTTCCTCTGCTTTGTATCCACTGACTTCTTTAGGATGGCCTTCTCAGGTTTGTATACAATGTTTATTGTATGCATTGTTTATTGTTTATCATCATTTATTGTATCTATTGTTGTATCTATTGTTTAATGTATACCATTGTATCCATTGTTTATTATTATTTATCATTCTTCATTATATTCATTGTTTATTGCTTTACATTGTTTTCTGTTCACCATTGTTCATTGTATTCATTGTTTATAGTTTGTCATCATTATTTTTTATCATTGTTTATTGTATCCATTGTTTATTGTTTACCATTGCCTGAAATATCCATTTTTTATTTATCTTTGTTCATTTTAGTCATTATTTATTGTTTACCATTGTTTATTTTATTGCTCAAAATGTGTGTGCTTTACATATTAAACAATTATTTATTTATCCAACATTGTTAATGTTAATATTCATAGCTTCCACTGATCAGTTGATTAGTAATTAGAATTTATTTTGGATAATAAATGTTTGTTGCATCTGTTTGCAATAAACTTAGAAAATATTAAAATCAAATTAAAAGTAACACTAATATACCTATAATGAGGTGTGTAATAAATATTTCTAGCATATATTGCAATAACTTTTTGTTAAAATTTTATTTATATAAATTTGCAAAAAAAAAAAAAAAAAAAGGTTGTTTGCAAAGCTTTGCACATTGTGTAAAAATAGCTTCTTGTATAAATTATTGCTCTTTAGAAAAAATATAGTGCTGAATTTTATTATTATGTTTGATTAGAAAAGTACAAAACAAGCATTTCCCCCTCGAGTTGAGTGAAATTGAGTATTTGTTGTACTTGTTTCTCTATATTTAATGAACTGATTCAACAATCTGTTTATTTAGCAAAAATTGTTATTTTTGTTTTAGTAAATGCATTTATATCATGCCTTATAGGAGAGCCAGCTTCAGAAGTTGTATCCCTTAAGTTTAATGGAGACTGGATTTGATATATTATTCTTTTGGGTGGCAAGAATGGTTATGCTGTGTCACCACATGTCTGGAAAACTTCCTTTTCATGAGGTATGTTAACACCATTATGAGTTGTACTGTATTCTTTTTTTACTTACTGTCTGCTTTATTTGGAGTGTGTAGACATTGAAAATAAGTATAAATCTTAAAAGCAGGGCTCCCAAGCTTTTGACATGCACCAGTTTTTGATGATTTTACCCACTGGCAAAACCCTCATAACATGTGTCAAAACCCTGCTCATTATATTAACGTACCTGCCAACTTTTAATCCTTTCGAGGTTGATTTTTCCCAGTGGTAGTAAAATGGAAATTAAATTACAATTTTAGGCAGATTTTGAAAAAGCTTAAGCATACAACCACGATATTGTCACATATTTATATATATGTTTAATTTTTTTAAGAATAGTGGTGGTTAAAATCATTAAAAATTTAGTTTATAAAAGTAAATGTATTTACTACCATTTTAAATATAAAAATAAAATTTTAAGCAAAAAGCGTAAAAGTTGGCAGGTATGTATTAACATTTATGCTTTCTGTAACAATTTATTTTCTTTTGTCAATTCTGTTTATTATATAATCTTATGTTATGATTTGAATTTACTGTAGCTTTGTTGTAACTTTAAAATTTAAAAAGCATTTTTTTTGGTAAACTTTATTTTAGAATTCCTTAAGAATATGAGAGCTCTCAAATAAAATAAGACCCCCAAAGATAAGAGAAGATAAAAAGAAAATTTGTTTCTTGTGCTCAAATTTCTACTTAAATAAAATTATTGTTAATGATATATGAATTATGTATTAGCATATAATTTATTTGTATACCTGCATTTTAAATAGATGTTTTAAATATATTATAAAATTACATGAATATCATGACTGTTAGTCTAGGGTTTTTTGACAATATTTAGCTTTAACCACTTTTTGACATTTAAAACCTATCCTTGGTTTGATTTTAAAAAGAGCTTACACTGCATATTTTTTAATCCTTTATTTTTTGAATTTACAATTTTATCATAATTTTTTTTACTTGCAATTTTAAATAAAGGCTCTAAAATAAGAAGTCCTGTGTTTGTAAAAGCACTTCATTGCTATAAATATTAAATTTATAATATGTTGCACATTTATAACGTCATAAGTATGCTAAACATGTTGTATCAAGCTCAGTATGTATGAAAACTATGGAAACAGTTCTTTGTAAGGCAAAAGTGTAACCCACATTCATCACATTTGAAATGTGTGTAGTCTCTACAGTTTGGCATTTTGCACCTTTGCTTATACACATCATATTTAATCTAGTGTGATGTCTGCTCCTGTTTGTCATTGAGACCACCATCTGTTGGACACAAGCTGAATATTTTCAAAACAAGATAGCTTCATTCAAATATGCATCATCATTATTGAGGTTTTTGTTATATTTATAGTCAAATGAATATAATCAGAAGAATTTAAATCTGTTTTGCAAATTTGGCCCAGCATAAAAAGAAGGGTTAATTTATACTCCTCAACTTCAGTTTTATGAAAGCTGGGTTTCTGCAAAGTCTTTATTTTTTTAGACACGTTAAGTGTTAATGAGTTCAATGATGATACAGTGAAACCTCTCCGGAGCAACCACTCTCCAACCCTCAATAAAATGGTCATTGAAGGAGGTTGGTTGTTAATAGAATTTACCTCCATTGACTTCAAATTTGTTATCGTAGGTACATGAGGTTTCGCATAAGATTTTAGTCAGTGTCACTTTCTTGAAGTGGAAATGCCACTTTTGCTGGTGTCCTAGAAAGACCGATCTAGGAATAAAATTTAGCTTCTATAAAAATGATCCCAACTGATATAATTATGTATAAAAACAAATTTATCTATTATGAATGATAAAACTATTTTAATTTTTTTTTAAACTTTGCATTTAACTTTAGATCATAAAAATTAGCTAGCTTTAAAAGATGAGAAGTAGTTTTTTTGAGATGCTTGTTTTTTCTAAAATAATTTTTTTCTTTCTAATCCAACTTTCAACTGTAAAAAAAAAATCACTGATAG
Organism: Parasteatoda lunata; assembly: GCA_949128135.1. Classification (NCBI taxonomy): domain Eukaryota; kingdom Metazoa; phylum Arthropoda; class Arachnida; order Araneae; family Theridiidae; genus Parasteatoda; species Parasteatoda lunata. The sequence continues at coordinate 8,896,231 of OX421977.1, forward strand.
CAGCGACTACAGTACACTCTAACTACAACATGTGGTTGTATCATATAAAAGTAGCTCTCTAAATAAGAACCTCACACAAATATTTTGAATAGATTTTAATCTACTTATTTATTTAGATATTTTTTCGTGTTTCCTTATTTTACCTTTTCCGCATTGGGTTTCGCTGGGAGAGGTTTTAATTGTCTCTCCTAAAGATTTTCTTTAATACTAAGTCCATGGGAAAAACTATGTGCCTCCCAAAAGTGGTCATAAATAAAGGTAGTCTTTCCTCTCTTGGAGGTTTCACTTGTATAAAGAAAATGAATTTTTAATTTCAGTTTCTCATTAAGTTTGAACTATGCCGTTAAAAATTGTTGCAAATGCTGTAAACTATTTTTGTTTGTAAGCAATGAAGTTTGATCCACTAGTTTCCTGATTGTTATTGTGATTCTGTAGGTTCTTTTGCATGGGATGGTCTGTGATTCACAAGGAAGGAAGATGACAAAATCTCTTGGCAACACAATCGACCCTTTGGATGTCATTTATGGTGTCTCTTTAGAGGTATTCAAATCATTTATGTTTTTTCAATCATTTATGCGTTATAATCATCATTTAATGCTTTACATGAATGAAGGTTTTGTGCTTGAAAGCAATGGTCAGAAGTAGTGCACTACAAGTAGTGAAACTACTGTAACTACTTTTTTTGTAGTTTGTAGTGTAGGGTACTACTTTTTTAAAAAAAGTAATGCAGTGAGTAGTGTGATACAAAAAAAAAGAGTATTTTGTAGCGATTCCTAGCAACTGCTTTTCGCGTTAGTTTAAAAAAGAAACACTGTTCTAACACAACTTATTTTTTGATGGGTACAAATCTTCGTTGGTTCGTCAATGGGTGCAATAAAAATGATCCTGAGTTATCAGAAATTATGTATTTAGAATCGCAAGGGACTAGTATTTAAACTAGCTATTATAAAAAAAAAATAATGAATCACTTTTACATGCGAGTGCACACTCCTGAAACATTGATGTTATTTCAAAGGAAGAGAAGGTATTTTCGATGCACCCAATTTTTTAGAGGAAATAAAAGAGTATTAAAGAATTACGAAATTGCAAATATTTGATTATTTTTAAACATTTCTTAGACTGAATATTCACTGTAAAAAAAGGGCATAAAAAATTGAAGGTTAAGTGTACGGATTTGGAAAAAAAATGTTTTTGTAATAACAAACTGGCTCATGTAAGCATGAATAAATATGTCTCAATTATTCCCTTATATTTACTGTAAGTCAAATTCTTTTTCAAAACCATTTTAAACTACCACACAATGTTCTTTATTGAATTTATCTGACACAGTGAATATAAAATAATTAAATATTTAAATGTGCGCTATAAAATATTTTTTTGTTCAAATAGAGCTATAAGTTAGAAATGATCACTGATGCTATTTTTAATATATGTGAAAAACTGAATAGCTTGTAGTAAAATATAGAACAATGATTAACCAATCAGAAAAATCCATTACATTTCTCATCCCTATTATAATTAATACTTGGAAAAACTGTTTATATCAATAACCACTACAAGTTCAAAAAATATATTTGAACTTGAGTGGATGAATAAAAAGTATTTTTATCAGGGATTGAAAATTTGATCAAGATATAGGGAGAGTATGAACTAATAGTAGAAATTGAAAAATTAATTCTATGGTGTGACAGCCCATGGAGTGCTCCTCTCTGGACTGTGGGGGGTATGAGCGGACGTTCTAATTGGTTCCGGCCAAATGCAGAACCTACACTGTTTAGTTTCCAAGCATGCTTAGTATTAATTTTCTTTTAAGCTGGTTTTTAGTCTTTGTTTAAAATAAATACTTTGTCACATATTTTTAGGATCTTCTACAAAGAGTCCAAAATAATCAAGATAGTTTGTCTCCAGAAGAATTGAAGTCTGTTGTAAGTGGATACAAACAGCATTTCCCTAATGGAATTCCAGAATGTGGAACAGATGGTTTACGTTTTTCGTTGCTATCACATGACATTCAAAGTTAGTTGTATCTGTTGCGCATTATTGTTTGAGAAAATCATTTATCAACTATGTGTTTGAAATTTAACAAATGATATAAAGTAGTTTGGTTTATTATTCTAAGAAGTCTAAATCCTCGGGTGACTGTATTCCTAGTTTCTTCTATTATATCTCCAGGTCTAAAAACTATAAATAGGGTATGTGATTTTCCCCGAGAATTACAGAATTCTGCGTATTTCAAAACCATTGTTTTGTGGACTTCTGCGAGTCAAAAATTTATAATCCAACGAAATATTTTATTTCATAACCGTCGTTGAACAGCCGACCCAATTTTTTGGATTTATGACTACTAATGTTCAACTCCATAGTCTTGTAACTTTGAACCCAATCCAAAAGACAAGGAAACTCCTGGATCAAGTATTGGGAGAAATTTACCTTCCTGGAGGACTTTTTTGATGGGACAAACACGCACTTGCGTTGAGGAAAACCACAAAAACCTCCAACGGTTAGCAATTCACATTCACTTAATTTTTTAAATCCACTATCCCGATTCATATTCACTCAATTTTAAAGTCCAATATTACAGATTCTTGTAAGAAATGAGTTTTTTCTTGAATTAGTCACTATAAAGGTGTGATATTCTCCATTATTAGGTAATTTAATTATAAATGCTAGTTCAAAAAATGATGTTAAATATGAAACATGTTTGGTATATAAATTGATATCTTGATATCGATTTTTTGCACATAAAATTTTCAGGATTTTTCCGTTTGTGTCACAATCACCCTCATAAATTATTTTTCCATATTTTATTTTGACATTTGAAGTCTTTTATGTATATTGCTCTTTATTATTATTTTATCTAAAGTAACCAAAAATTCTTATTTATTGTCATATTCTTATTAAATATCATTATTATCATATTCTTATTAAATACCTTATTATCATTATAAAAGCATTATTCTTATTAAATATCATAAAATTCTTATTTTATGATATTTAAAGTCAATTGTATCTGTGTGCACTGTTGCTATTATTTGATCTGAAATGAATAAATTATGAATGAATGATAATAATTAGCCTACTTTTTTGTCTAAAAATAGTCTAAACATAGTCTAAAATTTTTTCCTTATTTTCATGTGATATTCAAAGTCATAAATCTTTTGTGCAGTTTTATTATTATTTTATCATTTATCTAAATTCAATTAAAAAACTAATTGATAATCTTGTGTAATTCACTTTTTAGTTTTTAAAGCCTAAATTGTTTTCATTTACTATATTATGACATACTGTATATCCAGTCATAAAAGTCGACTTTTCCAAACTCGCAAAATGTTATGAAAATCTGAGGGGTAACCTATACACCGGTAATAAAGTCATACATTCGCTGATGGTGAAATATTGTGTCACTATAAGCAATGAAATGGATTTGAATAATTATTTATCAGTTTATCTCTTTCAAAATTTATTTTTAATATGTTATATGCCATTAATTTTATTTTCTTTCTTAATTTCTTTACACGTAAAGGTTTTATTCTTTAGAAACAGTACTTTAAATTACTTAAAAAAATGTGAGAATAAAAAAAAAAAAAGTTTTTCTAGAGTATTTCAAAAATAAAACACAATGAAAACTTTTAAAACATATCATAAAGCTACAAATTTAAAAATTCTGATTTTTCTTTTTCTAAATTAAATTTCAACTCTAAAAATAAATCATCGTTTTTCGTACCCTTTGACTGCAACATGAGGTTGTAGAACTTTTTCAGAGATAGTGAAAAAAAGTTCTCTAATTAAGAGCCTCACGCAAATATTTTTTATACATTTGATCAGATTATTTGTTTTGTTAATATTTTTTCGTGTTTTCTTGTTTGGCCTTTTTTGCTTTTGGTGCAAAGGCTTGCCCGGCTGCTGGCAGAGCTTTTGAGGGTCTCTCCTAAAGGTTTTCTTAAACGCAAAGCCTAGGGAAAAAATTCTTTGCCTCCCAAAAGTGGTCATAAATAGAGGAGATTGTTACATAGAGGTGGTTTTTCCTAGAGATTCACACTATATAAAACTTAAAATAAACGAACAGCTTTCTAATAACAAAAAGTGGGCCCACACTTTAAGCCTATGCCTGTGGCCGTTAGTTTTATTACCCTATTTTGGAAGATGTCAACTTTTGAGTGAATTTTGCTTTTTTGTGATCCCACATCCTATCCTTTACTGATGTGGATGGTTTTGATTATGAATTGAATCTGTTTTTATGGATTTATAATTTGCAGTTTATTTCAGTTTTTTTACTTATGTTTTATGCAATTGTTTTTCTTCTTCTTAAAGATCAACGCATTAATATTGACGTTAAAAGTATTAGAATATGTCGACATTTTTGCAACAAAATTTGGCAAGGCTTTAGATTGTTTACAAAAGCAATAGAAGAATGTCCCAAGGAGCACTTAACTCCTCTGTCTTCAGAAGAGGTAAGTATTTTATGCTTAGAATTTAATCTGATTCTGTATAGTACATACTGAACAGTACATAGATTTTTGCATATACATAGTACATAGATTTGCTGTACAGTACCTACAGAACAGGTACAGTCAGCAAAAAAAAAAAGATATCACCCTGAATAATTTTCGTTCTAATGATCGGATTTTCACGAACTAAGTGTCAATCTTAATGGTTCCTGGGGGTGACCTCAAATATGCTAATTAGTTAGTGCTAACTATTAATTAAGTTACGAAATCAGACGCAAAAACGTACTTTCTCTGAATAAACATACATTTTTTTTTTACATATTTGGATTCCTTATCTTCAAAATATAGGGGGTAGCCGCAATCTGGGAAATGTGGTCCCCATAGTGTGGTCAGGAGAGCGATTCAAAGTTTGGACCCCTTAATGTTAATTTCAATTTTTGCGTTTTCAGTCATATTTTAAAAACTAATGAAGCAATTCAAAAAAATATTGCACCAACTCATAAAACGCATTTACCCAAAGATAATTTCATGAAAAAAATAATTTTTAATAATTATTAATTATTTTTTATTATTTAATTAAAGAAAGGATGAAAAAATTTTGAATTATAAGGTATGGATTTTTTTATACCATATTAATCTACATGCTTTTCAATTGAAAAATCTAAAGTTTCAACTGTTTTTATTTATTAGAAGATGAGAAAAATTTAAATTAATTATTTAAAAAAAAATTATTTGGCGACAATGAAAAAATGATTAAATGGGGCGATTAATATTAAAATGTGATAAACTTATGAAGAACTTGATTTAGCGCGCGTGGCGTAAAATTTCATTCATATTTTTTTCGCTAATAATCGTTTGCTAATCTTTTTATTTTTATTTTTTTAAAACTATAAAATACAATGTTTCTTTTTTAGTCCTCTAAAAATCTATTTGAAATTAAGTAAAGAAATTTGAATAAAACATTTTATTGAATAAAAAACATTTTATTCAACGAATGTCGAGTTTTATAAAAGCATGCTTTTGATAGAATATGATTATACACCAGATTGTGCTTATTAAATGTGATTATTTTTGAGTTTTTTTTCTTTCTCAATAACTGATACAATTACAATGATATACATACGTATGAATAGATTTGGAATAAAATATTTCTCAGTTTCTTGTATATATTTTTTATGAATATTAATAAAAATACGTAGTAAGCATATTTAAGCATATCTCACATCATCGCAAATTTCTCAACATCTTATATATCGTGTTAATCTTAAAAGTAATTTTTTAATCACCTGTCCGGAAGTGTTTCGTAGAACTATTTTACCAACTATTTAATTAAATTTTAGCATTTTTAAAAATTTTATTCGTTACCCTACTACATTTATTATTTCTTCATTAATATACTAATACATTTTTTTAGTACTTTAATTTTGATTTTCTTTAAAGTAAAGTTCCTTTTTACATTATAGTCAAGTTTTTTTTAAAAGAATTATTGTCTGCTAGCTAAGAATAAAGCCTTGTTAAGAAATTAAAAACACTCCGCTGTTTAAAATTATTTAATGCAAAACAGCTGATTATTTACTAAGCATACTATTTTTTTTTTTGAAAAAAGAATATAAATCATTGATTGTCTTTTTTGTTTTGTTTCTTGTGACTTCAACATAGATTATCTAAAATAGTGTCCATGTTTTATAAGTCACTACAAAGAGTATAATGATACCGAACATAAAAAGCTGTCAAATACGTAGCCAAAACTTTTAAGCGTCTCAAAATATCTCAGTATCTTAAATGATTATTTCTTTATGATTCCATGTAGATTTTTTTCCGGATAATATACTAAACTATTTTGTTTAATTTTTTACTTTAGCACGATTCCCAAGATATTATTGTAGTATAATTTGTTATCAGGAACCATGCCTTATTTTGTTTAGCAGGAAACACTAAAAATTTAAATTTGTAAAAAGTTTCCGAAGCCGTGCGAATTTTAGAATCATCTGATTTAAAAAAATGCAATAAAAAATACATAAATTTCCGAACTTATTTTGATTAAAAATAAAAAAATAATAAAAAACGTGGCAAGAAGGCTAACATACTTTTTACAGAACTGTGAAAACCAGTTTTTCCTATATTTCGTCAAAAGAGGATAAGAATTATATTGCTCCAAGGGACCTACTCAATAATTTCGCTATTTCCAGAATGAAATCTGTTTGATCGAAACATATTTCCTTGAAAATTAAAATGAAGAAAAAATTAACTTTTATTATTTATCTAAGCTTATTCCATTTATTTAATGATAGCAGTATCAAGGTTAAGGATAGGCGATGGAAGCCCCGTTTACTATTATACTATAAATGCATTAAATCATGTAGCTTGAATAATTTATTTTAAGCATATTATTTAATAATTTTAAGCAAATAAGGGTGTAAAAATAAACTCGATCAAAATACTCCGAAAGTATACCCTAAAATATTTGTAGAATAAACTTTGGAATCTATATATACAAAATACCTTTTCAAACAACTTCGAGTAGGACGGAAACGCTAACTTGTTTAAAATAGTTGTCCTTGTAACTATTTAATTTCGATTTCTGATGCTAGGGGACAATCCATTTTCACATTCGACTTTGGAAATTTCAATTGTAAACTGAATTTTTTTATGTCCTTAAATTAAAATGTTAAGGCTTGCAGCAAAAAAAATTGCACTGCATTGATTTTTTTACAAAATAGCGAATTATTATTTTTTTAATCTAAGAACCTGTGCCTATAACTTAAGTAAAACTTACTTTAATATCGAGTGAAATAATTTAATATGTTGTGTAACTAAATAGATAATCCAAAGAAATTAAATTGAAAATATAAAAACTTCATTGATTTAAAAATTAATAGATGATGATAAAAATAGACATGCTTTGAGCACAATAATAAAAGTCACAAGTTATTCAAGCTTGACAAGTTTTAAGAATGGGTGAATATATTTGAACGCTCGAAACATGTCGACTTTTACTTCCCTCTTCATATTTTTTGAAGCCAGTTGAGTTTTTATCATCAATTATACTGTTTTACATTTGGGTCTTGATCATTATTTTGATAAGAATTTTACACTCGTTAAAGTAAAAATATGCATTTTCATATTTCAACAGGAATTATGTGGTCTTTAAAAACATAAGAGCATCAATATTGTAAAAGTTATATTTAACTTGGTATGAAATTAAAATTTTGAGACCAGATATTTTGAGTTAATGAAATTAAATATTTTATCTTTTAAGTTTTCGTGCCCCCCTTTCAGTATCTTAAGGACCTTACAAGCTCTGTTAAAAAAGAGAGTATCATATCAGATATATATAAGAAAACAAAAATAATCATAGTATCAGTATTTGGTGGTAAATGTAGCTTATCGTAATTGAAGAATATGCTGTGCGATATTTTATGGTGAGTTTGCGAACGTAAGTTTCTAAATGTATCGAAGCATAAGGATGCTATTTGCTAATCATCTTTATCCAAAGAAAACCTTGTTATCTAAATATCTAGCAGAATGAAGCGATTTTTGAAACAATGAATCATACTATATGCAGCATATTATTTCAATATCTTATTCTTAAACATAACCTATTTCGATGCTTTTAAAATACCACTAAATTCCTTGAGTCAGCAATTCCTTGAGTTATAGGAAAAAGAAATATTGTAAATTATAGAAAAACTTGTGAATGCGCATTAGAATTACTATACAATATACATTTTATTTTTCAAGCACTTTTTTTTTCTTCAAACTTTCTTGCCTAGAAGACTTGATTAAAGCTGTAAAAGTGATTATCCCTAAAATTTTGTATTTAGCCATAATAAGTTGTGTTAATTTGATTTTAGTATGAAATCCTCGAATAAATATAGCAGAAACAACATAATCTAAATAATATCAGATAAAATGTTCATGTATTTAAATTCTAAAACTTAGAAAATCATAAATAATTTATAATCGATTTAAATTTTCTTTTCAAGGGAGATTAAAATTAAAAAAACTTTGCTTTTGGACAGAAATCAGCTTAAAAATTGTCAATTGCCTAGAAAGTTCGAGATATTTTCTATAAACTATTAATTAAACCTCTCTGAGTAATCACAGAACATTATTTCAATTTTTTTTCCAGTCAGAGCTTGGTTGCTTAGCAACCTAGTAAAATTAAGCATTCTTCTTTTGAATTAGTCAATGGGTTATGTTAAAATATTTATTTGCGCTGGCGACTTTTTTTGGCGGTTTTCTGGACAATCGCCAAATATATAAACCTTTGTTGCGACCCTATTTACCACCCATTTTTTTCAAAATTTTGTCTACCCCCCCTAATTCAAGTATCTGGATTTCAAATATGTAAAAAAAAAAACATGTTTATTCAAAGAAAGTACGTTTTTGTGTCTGATTTCGTAACTTAATTAATAGTTAGCACTAACTAATTAGCATATTTGAGGTCACCCCCAGGAACCATTAAGATTGACACTTAGTTCGTGAAAATCCGATCATTAGAACGAAAATTATTCAGGGTGATATCTTTTTTTTTTTTGCTGACTGTACATAGTATAAAAAGTTTTGCTTACAGGTTTATATAATCTAATTTTTTGTGACTTTTCACTAATGTAATTAAAATTTTTCTTACTATGAAAAGAAAGCTGACATTATAAGTCACAATTAAATCATATTAAATTTAGTGTGTCTAGATGCATGTTACACACACATCTGGACAGTCTATATTTAACATTATTATTTATATGTTTCTTTGTAGGAAGTGTATCTGTATATTATTGAATAATAAAAGGAGACATATTATTGTAGTACAGTATTATTGAGACAGTAGATTAAAAAGGAGAAAATAAATTTATTTGTCATATTTAAAGTGAATAACATAAGGCATATCATGTCTATCACCACTGAAAATTCATTTCATTACTAAATTTCTATCACCACTGAAAATTCTCAAGTGATTCCTCCCCTTAATTATTGATATGCCGACAAAAAGGACACACATCTTATTTTATTACATCTATCGAAAATATTTCTAAGAAATATCAACTTTCAGTTTAATGAAAAAATTAAATAATGATTACAAATCTTCTTAGAGTTGATTTTGCTTGTGAAGATTATATTTCATATAACCAGCATTGTATAGCCAACTCATTTTTGGGTTTATCAATGTTCTACTCCGTAGCCTTGTAATTGCGAACCTAATTCATAAGACAAGGAAACTCCTGGATCAAGTATTGGGAGACATTTATCTTTGTGGAGGACTTTATGATTTAACATTTAACAAACCCTCACTTGCGTTACACGGTGAGGAAAACCACCCATGGTTAGCCTCGCGGCCAGGGGAGTCAAAGCCATGACCCATATAACCACTGAGACATTTTACGTTTTATATAACCAGCATTGTATAGACAACCCATTTTTGGGTTTATCAATGTTCTACTCTATAATCTTGTAATTGTGAACCCAACTCGTAAGACAGAGGATCTTCTGGATCAAACATTAAGACAAATCGATCTTTGTGCAGGACTTTTTTATTGAATTAACTTGCATTACATAGAAAGGAAAGCCATGAAAATCTCGCACAGTTAGCCCTACCGCTGCAGTATTTTCATCCATGATTAATATATCACTTGGATATTTTTATGCCAGAACTGTGGTCAGTGCCAGCCAGGAACACAATTTGCATTGATTCAAACCTGGGTCATTTCATTGGGTAGCGAGTGATCTATTTCTTCAGAGGATGCTATACTGTGGGAGTAACTTTTCATCCCAAATTCTGTTACACCTGTATTACTAATTTAAAATTTATAGTATAGAAAAAGTGAGTTCAGCTAAACCTAGAACAAGCCAAGAAATTTTAATTGCAGAAATTTTTTTTTTAAAATACGAAAGTATAAACAAATTGTTGACTGTAAACTTCCCCATTGCGTAAGTCCTAAGTTATCGTCTCATTTGTTTTCATTTTGATACTTGCGAAATTTCTTTTCAGTATTTGGAATTACCCTAGGTTTGCCGAGTATTCACTTTCCTATGATTTAAGTTATTTATGGAAGTTAAAGAGAATTTGTGATGAAAAGTTTCTCCTGTGGTATAGTGTCCTCCTAAGCCACCACTGCTTTAGGCCTGTTTGATTTTTAGTTCACTGATAGTACAACTTTTCCAAAATTTTAAGTTAATCATTTAATTAAAAGTTCAACTTAAAAAAATCTCATTTAAAATTTAAATTGTTTTTAAACATAAATTATGATCTTTCCTAAATTTGTTTTCAGGTGCTGAGCTTGAAAGATTCTGATATTGATCGTTGGATTCTAAGTCGTTTAGCTGGATTAGTTTATGTTGCCAATTCTAATTTTGAGTCTTATAATTTTCATGTTGTGGCAAGTGCAATAAGACAGTTTTGGGTTCAAGGATTTTGTGATGTCTATATAGTAAGTAACTAGAAAAAATAATTATTTTAAATTGGATTGTTTTTATTACTTATTTCAATGGAACTGTAATTGTTTCCTCATTTTTATGTCTTTATAGTTTATTGTATAAATAGCAAGTATTTTATTAAGATAAAATTTGCCTAATAAATAATATGTTCGTATTAGGAAATCAAAATTGGTGTGTTTCTATTTTTTTTTCGACAAATGTTTTGAACTTGTGTATATTAATACAACAGAAGTATACCAACTGTATCGTTTGAAACATTTAAAAAATTTCCTTGCTTATTTTTACAATAAACCTGTTTGGCTTTAGATGCATATCGATTTGTTAGATGTATGTAAATTATGTATATATGGTGTTAAATGTATATAGATGTGGTGTTAGATGTATGTAGATATGTTGTTCAGATATATGTTTCTGTTACAGAATTGAAAATATTTTCATTTATAATATTTTGTAAATTTATTTTTAAAAGTGTTTATTACTTGGAGATTTTTTGTCAAAAAATATTGTAAAGGTTATCGTGGAAAATAAAGAAGGGTTTTCAAATTCGCAAATTGCCATCCCCCCCCCTTAAGTCCATTCTTCCTTTTGATGAACTCTTGTGGTGTAACTAACTACCACTACAAATAATAAATACGAATTCAATAGTATATAACACATGTTAACTTGATTCTATTACGAAGTACCTTTTGATAGATGAAGGTTGACATAGTCGATAAATAATTCCCCACACTCTATTCTAATTTTTTAGTTTTTGGACCCTGGAATCGTTCTTTTTTTTAAATCATTTTAGTTTTAATTTTTTATTAACTTTTTTTTTCATGTGATGTAAATAAACTGGTTGACATTTTTCTCAACATTTTTTATTTCTATCTAAAGCAGAAATTTCAGAAATATATTACTTCTGCTATTTCTAAAAATGTAAATTCGGTTATTTTCTTCTATTTTTTATTAGGTTTTTAATCTTATGCGATTTTAAATTATAATAGAACTACTAATTTTCATTAAGAATTCATTATTTAAAAATATAAAACAGCTATATCTAATTGAATTCAAGTTTCACATTGTTGCAAAATTTTTGATGATTTGAATTTTTAAGAAATTTAATGTTTAGTTTTTAATTTATAAATAATTTATTAAATTTTTTAAATAAAATTTGATGTTTTTAATTCATTTAAAGGTAATTAACCTCATTTAATAATAACATCATTTTCTTAAAGGAAAATTGAGGGATGATCCACAAAATAATTATTATTTTATTCAAAAACGTTGAGCCACATGCTCAGAGTATTTTTAGTTTAAAATTATTGAAATTCTTTCTTTAATTCATTGAAAAAGAAAGTCTGATATCTAATTACAATTTTTTTAATTAAAATGGGAAAATTTAAAAAAAATTAAATTGTGAAATTATTAACTAAGCTATGCTTGTTTGATAATTTTGAATTTTAAAAAGATATAAATCCAGTTTTTATAATTTAATAAAGAATGAAAGTTTGAAAGGACAATTTTTTGTTTGTTTGTTGTAATTCACAATATAATTTTTTATCTCGGTTCAATATATTTTTCTAAATATATATTTTGTCTGTAAACATGTTTGTATTAAAATAAATTATTCTGTATTTAAAATAATTTATCATTAAAATAATTTATTATTAAAACAATTTGTTATTAAAATAATTTATTATTAAAATAATTTATTATTAAAATAATTTATTATTAAAAAAAACAGTTCTCTTTATCAGACAGATGTTCCCATTTTCTCATTTGGATTCTATTTTTCATTGTTGTAGTATCTTTCATCTCTTTTTTGACCTGAAAAAGAAACGAAATGGCTACTTTATGTAATTTTAAAATATTTATCATGAAAGTAAATGTAAAGTTTGCCAGGATTTTTAAAATTAAGAAATCATAAATTATTTTGTAATTTAAAACTATTAGTTTTATAGTAGAATTTTTAATGTCTATTAATTAAAGCTTTTAATTTTGATAGAAGAAAAATTTGTGAAACATTAATTCTAAGCTAGAAAAAATTATTACAACAACGTTAAAAAAATTAAGTTTTAATATAATCAGCATGAAAGAGGATCATACCATTGTGGTTTTTTGTTGTAATTAAATACCTTTTTGGTTTGGACAAATATTGTTAACATTGTTACTTAAATGAAAAACAATATTAATATCTTCATTTAAGTTTAAATAAATTTTTTCTCATATATTTAGTTTTCCTGATATGTCTAGAATTATCTTGGAAATTTTCTTGAACAAACAGAACAAGTAACAGTTTCCTATTTTTAAATGATTGATAAAAATATTTTTAAAAGCAAAGTGCAGACTTTTATGCCATGTTTTGTTTCATACTAAAATATATTACATCACACTTTTTCGTTTAAAATTGTTTAAAATAGCTTACCTTTTATCCCGTTCAAAAAATTGTTAGGGTTATAAGTGAAAGAATAGTGATTCATAGTTTTTTCTATTTTTATAATCTATAAGCCCATGTTTAATTTTTGTAACTTACCGATTGTAAAATTAGTTTTGAGAAGAAAGTGTTTACATTAACTAAAAAAATTTATGTAAATTGTTGTAAATCCCTCCAAACATGTGCACTTAAACTAGATATTAATTTAAATAAGTATATTAATGCCTTTTCTATTCTAGGAATATGTAAAATCAATTTTACAACAAAATGATGAGCGTCGCCTCTTCTTATGTCGTGTAATGCTGACATGCATTGAGACATTTTTGAAGGTTATCTCCCCCATGATGCCCTTCTTATCTGAAGAACTTTATCAAAGATTAGCTGTCATTACTAGCATTAAGCCAAATTTCAGCGTCACAACAGCTTCCTATCCAAGTTTGGATGAGGTAGAGTTGAGTTGTTTCAGCTCTTGTAGCATTAAAAAAAATCTAGTTTTAGTTATTAAAATAAAGTTCTTTATATAAATGTATTCTTTAAAATGCAGTTTGCGGGATGGCGAAATACTGTTTTGGAAGCAAATGTTCTTACAGTTATTGATTTGATAGAAGGATGCAGATCCTTGAAGTCTCGACATGCAGTTACAAAAATGACTCCTGCTGGTCAGTGACAATTTTTTTTTATTGATTTAAATGATAATTCTTATTTTATGTAGAATTGTAAAATTATTATTCTGATAAAATTTATATTGTTTTGTCAAACAAAAGAGTCTACAAATTTCGCAATTCAGATTGCCGCAGTGCCTGAAAAATTGTAGTTGTAACTTAACATTTAACAAAATTTAAAAGCAAAAAGTCATTATGTGACTGTTAAATCCAATCACGGTAAGTGATGCCAGAGAGCGTATGTGCAAGGGAAAAAATTGTAGTTGTAGATTTAGTTGTATCTAACTGCAGCGCGATGAACCAACCTATGGCACATCCTTTAATAAAATTGTTTGTTTGTAAATTAAGTTGCCTAGCATTACTTATAACCCTTTTATACAGTCCAAGCTATCGACGACCTTACAGTGACTATTCCATAACATGCTGGCTGAGACGTGATGGCTCAGGGTATGGAGCATTTGCCTTCCAACGACGTGAACCGGGTTCAATTCCTAGCGATGGCTGGCTGATACGAATTCCACAACCGGCGGCAAAAACTCTAATCCCTGACCGTTGAAGGAGTCGTGGTGGCTCGGGGGATAAAGCACTTACCTCCCAATGAGGTGAACCCGGTTCAAATCCCAACGAATGCTGGTCGATAAGAATTCTGGACCCTGCTCACACTAACCACAATGCTGACATAAAATATTCTTAGTGGTAGACCGATCATGGGTTAGAGTCCCCTTGTCATCAGGCTAACCGTGGGAGATTTTCGTGGTTTCTTCTCTTTGTAACGCATATGTGGGTTAGTTCCATCAAAGAGTCCTCCACAAAGGCAAATTTCTCCTGATACTTAATCCAAGACTTCCCTTGTCTTCTGGATTGGGTTCAAAATTACAAGACTGCTGTGTTGAACATTAGTAGTCGTAAACCCGAAAATCGGGTCTGCTGTTCAACGACTGTTATAAAATGAAATAAAATAACACTCTGGCTGATAGACCCATGGTCAAATATGTTTTTGCAATTCTAAGCATTAATGCTAGTTGAAATATTAAAAATTATTAAATAATTATCTAAGTACACTTAATTTTATTTATTTTAAGTCAGTTTAATAATATTTTATAACTGATTTTGTAAATAAATACTTACATTTAAAGATAATAATATTATCTTTAAATGTAAGTATTTATTTAAAAAATCAGTTATTTAATTTCCTTTATTCACTGTTTGCAAATTATTTGCCTTTTTCCTACATATTGTTTTTTTATCATACATTACTTTTTAATCTGCGTTCATAATTTATTTGTTGATGTCACTCTAGTTTTCATAGTTATTTACCCATTTCACCTTTTTGTATTGATACTTCCGAAGCCATATCCCCCTAAAGACGTCGGCTTCGGTGGTCATATTTTTATTTTTAATTCCTTCGTTTTCTTTATTGCTATATTTAAAAGAAACTAGTTGTTTTATCATGATCATGTTAAGTCTTTGAAAAAAGTTTGATTATTTTGCATTTTGTTAATGTATATAGTGCTTAAAAATATTTTTTGAGTGCTTGAAAAGTACTTAAAAGGTGCTTATTTTTTGTTGAGAGATTTGACTACACACCCTGATTAAGGTATATGATTTTTTTTATTACAGAATCGTTCTTAGATATTTATTGTATCTCTGTATCTGTTAGATTTCAACCATTTTCAGAGCAGAACCAAACATAATTCATTGCTTATGGCTATGAAAGAGGAATTAATCATCATTCAAAATTCTGATATCCAGTCAAAAATCTGATATTCAAATATCCAAGTAGCTAGAGCTATTAAATTTTAACTGAAGCTTTGTGTTATGTGACTATCCTAGTTGCAATTTCTTCTTGGTTTTTTCAATGAGAATGTATCCTCAATAAAAGTAAAAAATATTTTTGTCAGTCAAAATTTTGACCATTTTTTGACTAACAACACTGCTCAAATATCTTCAACAGGAGTTCTGTGGTTCAAATGTTTACTAAATGTTGCTCGCAAGATTTATCGCTTTATCATCAATAAAATTTTAACCACTCTAAGACATAAATAAAAACAAACTAATAGACATAAAAGCAAAAAATAGCAAATTATAAAATAGTGAAGACTACATTTTTAAGTGAACTAAAAAGGAGAAAATTATAAAATAATGAAAACTACGATATCAAGTGGACTAAAAAGGAGGAAATAATTCTACATTATATTTTATAATATTATATAAATAACTTTTTTAAAATTCTAAAGCAAAAATTTCATTGTGCATTATTTTCATTGTCAACTTCAAACATTTTCCCAATGCCTTTCAAAAGTAATGTACTCTACTTGTTTAGCTTTAGATGTGAGAGAAATAAAATCATTTTATTTTTTTTAGTCCACTTGAAAAATATTTATTTAAAATTTTTTTAAATTCTTTATTGTTATTTTCGATATTGAACAAAATTCTCTTACTTATAAATCTAAGATTTCATTGTTTAATTTTAAATTCTTTATTTGAAATATTGTTCTAATATTGACTATTTTAGTGGTGATTACAACAAATGAAGAAAATACCCTAAATGCATTGAGTCCTTTTGGTAGTTTTATTACTACTCTCGCTAAGCTGGAATCTGTGACGTTTCATCTATCAAAAGAGGAATTCATTAGTCAGCCATCGCAGGATACATGGGTGTGCCAAACATGTGATCATGGCATCACGCTTCTAATGGATATTGGGGTTTGTATTAGAATGTTTGAAACATTGAACTAATTTTAAATTATTTAACAAGAACTACATACTAAAGTAAATGCCGAACATTTCTAAAAATTTAAAAACGTTAAAAAAAAGATTTTAGTCTTCTCGTTAGGTTCTGCTAAAGAAACCAGTGATTTTATTTCACCCCAATTTTAAAATTAGTGACAAGGCTCATCAACAGATGGCACTAAAAAGCATTGCAAAAGTGTTTTTCTGGTGCTTATCAGCTCATTTAAACAAAAATATCAATGACAGAGTCCTATGTTTTTTTCTTCTTCTTCAGTTTGCACCGCATTGTTTATGCGAATTGTTGTTATTTTGACAATATTCATAGTTTTTCTTAGTTAACATTTCCATCAGATGAGGAATTATTGAATTTAATTTCGAAGATTGATGACAAAAAATTTCTTTGTTTCATAAGCAAAACATGATTTGCTTATTGTTTAGGTGGTCTTCAAAATCATTATTAATAGTAGGTTGTTTTGTTTAACCCTTTGCCAACGGCGGGCACAGCATATGTGCCCCTCAAAAAACTTGCCCTTACAATGGCGTTGGCACAGCAGTTGTGCCCGCTGTTTCCTTCCCCTGAACTTGTTTGACCACCCATTAACCTGTCATTTCATGGCACTCCTCTTTTAAAAGACCCTTTTGTTGGAAAAGGAGCTATGAGTATATCAGAGTCTTCTTTGAATTGGCTGAAAGATATTTAGGTTTTTTTCTATTATTTGGCGAATTTTAATACCTATAAACTTTTCATTGTCTTTATGATAGCTGTGCTATTTTTCATTACTTATTTTCATTTGATATCTATTTCATAAAATCATTCAATATTTTATTTTTTATTATTTTTATTTATTTTAGATTCGGAGTCTTTTCTTTATATTATGATATAAAGAAAAGACTCCGGATTCCATATTTGTGTTTAAAAAACCCATTTTAAATTATTTTTTAGTGAAATTTTTTTTCCATCGTAAATATTTTATACAAAATCTCATACAAAAATATTTTATTTTAGAGCAAATTAATTTTTTAAAAAACTTTATAAAATAATAACTAATTAAGTTTATGTAGTTAAAATGAGCTTCTTTTAAGATTCAAATAATTTAAAAATAAAAACGTATTTAGCTTCTCATGGCAAAAAAAGAATTAAAAAAAAAAAAAAAACAGAAATTTCTTTTAATAAACTAAATTGCGGTTTTTCTGATCTAAAAGGAAAAAAAACTATTTTTGAAGAAATTATTATTAAAGAAAATTAAGAATCAGGTAGCCAAAACTGAATCTAACTCTCTTTTTCAAATACAGATTGTTTTTTAACTTGTTCAAAAAATAATTAGTGGAAGAATTTAAAATCCTATTATTATTATTGTCCCTTTTTAGTATATACTGCCAGGAGGAATCTTGATTCATTTCTTTTTATACCCTTTATCCGTTTTTAGGCAGAGAAATGACTCAGGAAAAAGCTATTCAAATTCATTTTAAATAAATATATATAAACTCAAACATAAATATGATTATGAGTTTATTTTATTAGAAGAACTTCAGAAAATTAAAGGAATTCCCAATAAAAAAGAGTGAAAGAACAAGTATAATTTCTTAATGGTGTATTGAAAGGGAACAGATATAGTTATAAATAACTAAAGATCAATGAATACTTAAAATGCTTGAATTATCCTTTTAAAAATTAACAATTCATAAATTTTGTCAGGTATGATACATTTTAAAATTATACAGAATCTTTCATGTTTCAAAATAAAAATGATAATGCACCAGGTGAGACTTTTGAGGTCTGCAAAATTGACATATGAATGGAAAATTGAGTTCTATATAGATTTTTACTACACAAGACCACCTTAAATGATAATGGTTGAAAAGTGAATAGAGTTGCTGTTGTAGATAAAAAAAACCGGTTCAATAAAAAGGATTGCAGTCTAAAGATAAAATCATTCAAACTGTGCCTATTCTTGGTAGTTGTCATGTGTTTGGAGGGCAGAAAAGTTATTATGTGAACATCAAAAGGATTGTTTTTAATATGTGACCTTGAACAACAAGTTTACTCTCAATGAAATAATTTCCATTTCTCAAAATGCCACCCACATGATAAACTATTGAACTACATGCTGCTCCCTGCTCTATTCTCTGAGAAACATGTTTTTCTTTCAAGTTTCCAGGAAATATTTCTATCCTTGCCTTCGCAGCTTGCCACAATGTAATTTACTTCTCACAAAATAAATTTTTTCCCTAATTTAGAAAAAGACAGGATATCAAAACCTTTCAGTATTGCCTCTTCCACAGGCAAAATGGCATTTCCTGCCTCTTTGTTTATCTTCAGAAATATTGATAATATATTTCAGGGTCTGTCATTTTTAAAAATTTTTTAACAATAGCTAATTCTGGACACCTGAAGAAAGGACCACACAATTACCAAAGTAAATGCATGTTTTGCATTGAGTATGTCAATTGAGCTTGTATGGATGTGTCTGATAGATGACTTGAAACTTTTTATTTTTAATGTATTAGTTGTAAAAGATTTCAGATACTTTCTTTTGAACTGAACTTTGCAGCTTTTAACAGAAATAAAAATAGATAAAACTTCTAATTATATTTTTAAAAAATTATCAAATCTTAGAATAAACATTAACAAATCTTAGTCATGTAATATTGGATACAATGAAACAGTTAGCAAATATACGCACTGTTATTGAAATTTCGAAGATATCAAATGCTCGAGAATTTTGTTTTGAATTTCTTTTATTTTTTAAATTTATTTTATTATTTTTTAATGTGACATAAAATTTTTAGACAAATAGGCACGTGAATTTTTGTTACGAAAAATGACAAGTTCATTTTCTATTAGAGAAAAAATAAAGACAAAATTGATTAGAATTATGTACATACAAACTGTCATATGCACGTAATCTCATAAGTATTAGCTACATAGCTTTGTTCTTGTCACCAGTATTTTTTATTAAAAAAAGGAAAAAAACTGAATATTTTAATTATGCAAGAATGAAAAATAAATAATGTAGTTAAGTGAATAAATGATAAGTTCTACATACGAAATATTATTGCAGAAACATCCCGTTTATTAAAAGCGATCAAATAATTAGCATTAAACTTATTCAATTTTCTCCAAGAAACAAACTTCAAAATTAATTTTATGTAATTAAATTATTAATGTTTTAAATATAATTTGTTATCTCTTATGATATTTGTTTTCAATTTTATAAGAGTGTACTTTATGCGATCTTAAAGGAGATAAACAAGTGAAATCGTTGAACAAAATCTGAATAATAAAAATTTGCATTTGGTATCAATTTTTAAACCGATAAATGAAATAAACTTTCAAAACATAAAAAAAAATTATGCTGTTAACTGTTTTATTCACATCTCATTTCAAACAGTTTTGAAAGCTTCTTTTTTTAACAATATCTAATAGGATAAATTTGTTTATAACTTTAAGACAAGAATAAAACTTCAAACAAGGCTCTATTTATCAAAGTAATGTGTTTCTATTGTAGTATTCCAAAGTCTGTCATCAAAATCTTTAATGATCTTTCAAGAATCAAGATCATCAAAATAAACGTTTTAAAAAATAAAAATCTTAAACAATTTGTAAAATGTTTGCTTCTTTTTCAGAGAAATTGTAAATATATTTAGAAAAAAATTATCTATAAATGTTTCTTTTGTAGAAGTTTATTTATAATGGTTCAAGAATCAAGATCACTAATATACACCCAGTTTTTAAATAATAAAATTTTTAAATAATTTATAAAATAAACTTGCTTTTTTTTAGAGAAATTATTAATATATTTAGAAAAAACTTTTAAAAAATTATGTTTTAGACTTTTAAACATTATGTTAAATTATGTCTACATTAGAAAAAAAAGTAGGCCAAAATATGCATAACTATGCCAAAAATAACTACTGGTCTACAACCCTGCTTCTTCTCCCTCCAGGAAACGTGAGGTACAAATTGCAACTAAATATTTCCTATTCATATCTGGTTAAAGTAGTTACCTCCCACTGACTAAGTGGGGGATGAATTTCGGTAAGAAAGCGATGTGGTAAGAGGAGAGTTTTCTCACCTTTGTTGCCGTAGCCAAAAGGTTAAACATTTCAATAATTGTATCATTCTCACTATTAATACTAAAATGATTAATTAATTACTAACATTATTAAGTTTGTTGATTATTAAGTATGTCTTTTATCATATATTAATGTTTAATTATGTAATTTAACACAATTTTCTTTTTTTCATAAACTTAATAAACATTTTTAAACAAAGTTAAATGTGATTAAACAACAATTGCAATTTGTTTATGGTTGCTTCTTTTTTTTTCTGCACTTTTTGTTATTGGTTTTCAAATGGATTTTTTTATTAAGAGAAAAATGCATAATTTTTCAGATCTTTTGAATTTAAATCAGCCCTGCTATTTTAATTTTGAGGAGAAAAAAAAGCGATTTTGAATTTGTTGCAAAATTACCATTTATTAACTTTCTAAAATTTAAAAGTTTTGTAAATAGCATCAGATTGAAAGTTATTGAAAATATTGTCTAAAGAATAAATGTATGTGGTGTAATTAAGTCTAAAACATTTTTCTTGTTTTGCAAGTTTTTTTAACATAAATTTTTCTAGCTGATTTCACATATTTTTGATCTTCTAGTATATTATTGTGAATTGTACAGACATTTCCCTGACAAATTCTGTTCAGTTAGAAGAAGGAAATAAGTTTGTTTTGTAGGAATGAGGTCATTACTCAGTTCAAGAGAGGGTTTAAATTATTCAGATGTTTAGATTTCCCCCGTATAAGTATGTTCTTAGGCAAAATGTCAGGCAGACATGAAGGGACAAGCTCTACTTCAATAATTTTCCCTAACTTCAGAATTTTTTCTTTAAAAGTTTAAAAATAATTTAAATAATTAATAATTTTAGATAGTTTATAAATGTTTTAAGAAAATAATTTTATGATTTTATGTTTAAGTGGTATTTTAGAAACCATTTAACTCAGCATGATAGAGGCTGTTTTGCTAGTCGATGTGTTGTATCAGCCATAAGCAAAAGATTAATAATATAATTTTTTTAATTGTTTCAATAAGTTGATTTCGTTGAATAATAGTATAATTATTGTAATGTATTTATAATGTTGATTAACAGTTAAATTTGTTCATTTATAATATATTTTTTTAAATAATTCTTTTAACTTTTTTCTAGCAATTCAAACTCAAAAATTTCAATGAAACAAAATTTATGTAGTACTATTTTTAGTGTATAATTGTAGTAAGTAGCTATTTAGTATATTTTAAACACAATGCAATTACAAATTGTAATTATTCTTTAGCATTGTGTAATAACTTTTAAAGACAGTTTTTCTTACTGTCATTAAAAGTTTTTAGCTCCTTTTTAATTCATTTTGTGAACTAACATTCTGTTTTGAACTTAAAATTGATATTCTGACGCAGTTAAAATTAATATTCTTCATCAAATATGAAACAAATTCATTATAAATTCCATTTCATGTGAAATATTTGTTTTTATTATTAATCAATTTTAGATGCACCATACAATGTTTTGAGATGTTTCCATGGAATGTGTTCTGAACTATTTTATTTGATTATAAAATAACTTTTAAAGATTTGACACTGAACTTGGAAGTAATGCATAAAAAATAAAGAAGTGCCAAATTAATAGGCAGAGTAAAATGTTTATTTTTTTATATTTTTTTTTAGATTCTAAGGAGATCTGATAAGCATTGATTGAGTTTAATTATAAATATGAACTAGGATGGATATGATTCTTTCAATATATTTATATCATAAAATACATAGTGTAAAATCAATTTTAAAAGCTAGCCATATTTTAATCGAAAAAAAGAAACCTCATGTGCACCCTAAAAATTTCTTTCGTGCTATGCATATGATTAGGTCTTATCTTCCCTTAAAGTTTAAATTAAAGTTAATTTTTTAAATATGTTTTTATTTCTTTTTCATGATTTTTCAACCTTTATTGCCATTAAAAAAACTTTTCTTGATCAACTTTGATTAACAGGAAAAAGTAGACATCGAAAGTAATACTGTTGACAAACTGAGCAAGATCCGTAAAGAACTTGACAAGCTGAACAAAATGTTGTCGGACAGCGGCTACAAGAAAAAAGCTTCCCCCCATGTGAGAGAGAAAACAATGGCTAAAGTATGATAAAATTTTATTAAATTGTATGTTTAATTACAGTAAAACCTCTGTTAAAGGATGGGACAAAAAAAATTGACCTCTTACGGTACAAGAATAACGAATTTTAAAAAGTAAATTGTTTTTAGAGTTGTTGCAATGATATATAAATATTTTTAAATAATCTACAATAGCTAGTTATTTAAACTTTAAAAAATAATTTTTTTCAATACGAAAAAAGAATATGTGAAAAAGTTTATTATTTATATATCATTTTTGATGTCTCTAAAGATAAATAAAGTGTTTCTATTTAAACAGATAGTCAAATTAGTCATATGTTACCAAATAGGCGCTTTTAATCGACACTTCCTCAGGCGGTTAATCCCAAGCCTTAATACCTTCCAATAACTTGATAGGAAACATGGTGATACATCCTTGAAGATTCTCATATCCTTCATGAAAAAAAGAAGCAACAATGCATACCTGTAAGCTTGGAGACCCGTCAACATTTACAATTTACCATTTGTCAAATTTTGAATAAATGTTTCATTTATATGAACATCTCAATGCCTAGATTTCTGTTCTCTTTTTTTTAACCCCGCTGTGTAAAATACGGTCTCCAAATTTATTAGAAGTAGATAGGAATTTTCAGACAAAGAATTGAGAGCATTTAAGGTGTCATATCAACTTATGGGGTCTCATGGCCAGTATTGTTCAGATAAAGAGATGCTGCTGTTTGACATATTTCACGTGAGCATCATCATTTTCTCTCCTTTTTTTGCAAAGACAAAGGAAGGTGGCAGAAGAATGATTGATTCTTTAGTAGTGAAATAACTTAATAATATTTTTAGTTGTGTATAAGGTAAAAAGTTTATATAATTTAAAAATGATGGAAAGTTGCATATTTTCCCTTAGAATTTAAAGCAGAAATAGCTTTTTTTTTTCAAATTCATAAACATTGATGTCTAGTTTGGAATAGCGTTTCAGGGCATAAATGAATGTCTGCTTCAGGTCAATATGAGTGTCCGCTTTGTAGACAAGTTAAACGATGGTTTATTCATAGAAGATTTACAGAGAATTAAAAACATGTCTGGAATGAGAGGCATCCTTTTTCTAGGCGTGTTCATAACATGGGGTTTCACTGTATCTTGAAACTTGATTTTTTGTAAATGGTTTAATCCTTTGATAGTCAGATACATCAAAAGTCATATTTTGAGCGGTATTTTTTTCCACAATAAAAAATTAGCCAAATTTTATCACTTTCTATATTTTGTCAATCAACGTATTGATCATTTTCTTTAGAGGATCAAGGTGATATAGTACTTTCAATTAAAAATTACAAATTTTGAATATTTTCTCTATGTTACAACTTGTGATACTTCAAAAGTTTTCTTAAAACTGTTTTAATCCATTTTTGGTCAAAGGTGCAGAAACGCTTCTTTTCAATAAATAATTTTTTTATTAATTTATTTGTTGCTATTGTAAAGGTTTCTGAAGACATCTATGAAACATTAGTAATTCAATTGAAGTTAAAGCTTTCTCTTTAGAAATTTTTAAACTTTGCTATTTTCTTAATTTGAAAAAGTTCTTAACAAATTATACTTTTTGGAAATGTATAATTATTCCATTTAAGATTAATCATATGTCTTTATGATGGATTAAAGTTGCAAGTTCTGTAAATAATAAAATGCAACCGAGTGTACATCAACACAGGTTTCCTCAGAACATCTCCTACACTTCGTGGGGCTTTTGCATGAGAACTTTATAACTACACTTCTTATTGTATATGAATTTCTTGAGGATTCATGACCTCATGGATATGGCGTAGCTTGCAGCTAGACCTTAAACAATCGGCCACAGCAAAACAACAAAAGAATTGTCAACATCTAAAAATGCACGAAAAAATTGGAGTCAATATTTTAGAATCATATTTATTTAATAATTTCTCCACTAAATCTCATAAGGATGCTTATATGTAATCTTTAATATTAGCTTATAATCTTTTAAATTTTTTTTTAGATCTCTGATATGTTTTGGATCTCTAATATGTTTATCATTTTAGAAAGCTTCATTGGAGAGCGAGCTTCAGAGACTTTCAACTTTCTATGGTAAGAGTGAGACAGAGAAAAAAAAGGATTCTTCATGCTCTTGAAACAATGTTGCACAATTATTGAAACTTTCATGTAAAATATCATTGTTATAACTTCTCTCGTGTGTTACAAATTAGTTGTGCAAAATGATGTCTAGTCAGAAAGATGCATCTACGATATCATTCCTTTACAGAGCATCTACAGAACATTATTTTGAAAGCTGCCTGAAACATAACTTTTCAATTTTTTTTCATACATTAGCAGAATTCTTATAATTGTGTTAATGTGTTTATGTTATTTTAGTTAAATGTAAGATGTTCTTTAATGATTACCCTTAATACATATTTTTAGAATTCTTGTCAAAAATGAAGAAAAAAAAGTAAATTCTTAATTACAGGAGTTGCCACTCTTACCAAGCCAAAGAACAGAAATCTGATCAATTAATGGTTATCAAAAATGTTGGTAATAATAGAAAACACTAAAAAAAATGTAATAATATATCGAATGATATACAATACGAAGTATTCGACGGCTGCATTTGATTTCTTGTCAAAAATAAAAACAATAGAATCAAACCTATTGAAAATTGCAAATTGAGGCAAGGGGATAAAAAAGTGCATCAAAACCAATTTAATCCCTACTTGAAGCACCTTATTTATTGGTTTGACTATTAAAAATCAATTTAGCTTTAAATTATCATTGTTATTTATATATGTAGATTTTGTTGTTATATATGTAAATATGTCGATTTTGTTTTATTTATCTTGGGGGTTAATTTACGCATTTTGATAAAATAGATTTTTAAATATAGATTATAGCAATTATTAGATATCTAGTTTTAAATAGTTATAAATGTTTAACTTGAATTAGTAAAAATTTTATATTAAAAGTAATTTTAGACATATTTTTATTATATTAAACGTAATGTTAAACATATTACATATAAATCAGGTACCTGCATTTATAATTTTTTTTCCTGATGATTGTAATCTATTTATGAATTTATTCATGATGCCACTTTCATATTTTACAGTGCATAATCATTAGACCTAAAAAATCTCAATTAATGCCCTTAAAAAGTGCAAAAAATGCTTTTTAAAAGTGCAAAAAATGCCCTTTAAAAGTGCAAAAAATGCCTATAAAAATGCAAAAAATGCCCTTAAAATGCGAAAATTGCGCTAAAAACGCCTTCTGACATGACTTAAATAAAGTAAAAATATTGAACTAAAACAATTTTTTACTCTTTAAAATTATTATGAGTCATTTCAAAAAATATAAAGCAATGCAATACTTGTTCTACGTTCATTAAAGTTTGAAAAATATGTTTTATATCCTAAAATAACAACAAAAAAAAAAGGAAAATATATTGACTCCAAAACGTTTTCATTTTGTATAGAAACTTTAATGAATATAACAACTTCCATCTCATAATATTACTAAATATCAGAATTACATTGGATTATTAATTTTTTTTTAGTATTTTTAAATGTAAACGAGCGTTTCTTGTCTGAAAGTTAATTTTTATACCTGAAGAAGCTTCTTTCAACGTCTACTGATGTTATTGGTGCGTACTTGAAAAAGACGGTCTCACTTACTGACAATTCTTCTTCAATTTGAAAAGATGTTGCTTCACCTGTTAATATCCTAGAGATTTTCTTCATTGTTTGGAAGCCAGTGTAATAATGAAAAATGATAAAAAATAATAAAAATTGGAAAAAATTAACAAAAAATTTAAAAAATGCTTTAAAATGCAAAATATGCCCCAAAATTTAAAGAAAAATGCCCTATAAATCTTAAAAAATGCTCTAAAGGACAAAAAATGTCCAAAAATGCAAAAAAATGCAAATGTCATCAAAATCCGGGCCTTAATAATCATTAATAGCTGTTAACATTTTTAACACCCTTGTTAATGCATACATAATGTTGTTAATTTAAAAAAAATTTTTTTTTTTACACATTTTAATATGTTCTACCGTTATTATTCATATGTACCCTCAGAAGATAAGTAAATGTTGATTCCATGTCTCCGAGATAACCTAGTTATCTTTCCTCCTTTTACTTTGATTCTTTCCTTTTTTATTTTGGCTTTTATTGGACTTAAGTTTTAATACTCTTTGTTTTTACTACATTACGTTTGGTAGAATTAAGAAGCTTCTTAGTCATAAAACTCTACATTCTATTTATCCCGTTTTGCACTTCGAATCAGAATTAGTTAATCATGTCAGTGTTCTTTATTATTCTATTAACCACTTACAACACATAAAATGATTTATTTTACAGCTCTATTTACAAAAGTATAAAATACTAGTTTCATCAGTAAAATTCGAAACACTCAAAGATATAAAATGGAGTAAGTATAAATATATTAATGTTCAAAAATAAATAAATAACTCAAAGCCAATATATTTCGTCTCCACAAAAAAGAAGGAACAAGCTCTTAAAAAAATTACCATAGCAACTTAATTTTATGAACTAGATCAAAGTTAAAAATTTAGTAGATGATAATCATCAACGCTATTCTAAATATAGGCAACCTTGAATATTCATTAAAATGAAAAAATTAAACATTGATTTCATATAAAATAATTTGGTTTCATTAAATTTTATCCGTATAAACAAGATTTCCCGATATGCAATCAAGGGAGACGACTGTAGTTGATTTCCAGTGTTGTAAATGAATGTCGCGTACTAGTTGTTTTTCATTAATTTAAGATATTTTTAATTAAGTAAGTGATCAAAGATTTTAAATGAAGAAATTAATCTTAAAAGTAGTTTCAATCTTAAATTTTTTTTATTATTAGCATTGTAATTGTTCCATGAAATGTTTAAATGAAATATGAAATCAATGGTGCTCTTATTAAATTTATTGAATAATAACTTATTATTTAATATGATTTGAATATTTATTTTTCTGATACCTTGTAATTATTTCTTGAGAAATTGTTTGTCCTGGCCTTTTTTTCTTCAAATTTTTAGCTAGTAGCTGACCTGCTAAATTTTTTTTTCTTATATCTTAAAATATCTCATATAAAAAATTAATATATATTCTTTTAAAAGAACGGTGAATTAAATATAATTTTTCTCTGAGTCTAATTTCAAATTTTATTACTTTTATTTTTATGAATTAAACAATTTGCAAACTTATTGAACTAAAAAATGGAAACAAATTTAACTTTTTGATAAAGTTTAATAAAAAAAGAAAGCATGCTCAAGAATACATTTTTTAAAAACAGTGCTTCCATATATAGCTTTAGGAGATGTTTGAAATGTAAAAATACATTGATCCATTTAAATAAACATATATTTTGTCCTGTAATTCTTTTTGTATAAATGTACAAGATAGATACATACAATTAGAAACATGTTAGACTTTGCTCTTTAAGATGTAGGTTTAAAAAATAAAAATAAAAGAATTATTTATTTTATTTAAATTTTCCTCTTCATAATTTATCCTGTAAATCGTTATGCTCAAAAAATGGCCGGGAATTTGGAAAATTAATAAATGGAAGAAAAAAAAAAAAAGAAAAAAAAGAAAGTGATAAAAATGCTGCTTTTTGCTTGGGTATAGAGAAAATTATTCTCACAAAGTTTAAATTAGTTATAAAGTATGTCATTAAATAGCACTGTTTAAAGTGAAAGATTGTTCAACAATGTTTTTACACTGAACAAAGTGTTAATATGAATAGAGGTTAATGCAAATATTGTTTCTTTTTATTAAATCTCGGTCATTTTTTGGATATATGGTATTTACTTGGTAACTTGGATACAAATATATTTTTTAAGAATGAATTTATATTTTTATAACTCTTCATCCCTATAAAATGAATTTCTATTTAATTTTGTGCTTGAATTGATGATGCGTGAATATTTTGTACTTTTGAAATGGTATCTAGTTTTAGGGAATACATTCGTAACTTTTTAGGATAAATTAGTTATGCTATCTGCATAAGAATAATTAAGAAATCTTTATCAGAAAAAATAGTTAGATTTTTATCACTTTTACAGGTTTTTCACAAGTCCTATTTTTTATTTTATTGATGGTGGTGCTTAATTAATGATACTTACTTTTATTTATTGGTTCTTAAAAATTTTATTATGAAATACTCATTAAGTGAAATTTTCAGTGAGTGGCCCAAACTTTTGACTGTTCTCCTGATTTAAGTGTAAAGACTATAATTTTTAAATTTGCGGCTACACCCCATATTTTGAGAGCCAAAAATCTAAATATAGTTTGTCTAAAGTAAGAACTCCCCTAGTCGTACCCGTGGTGGTGACTATGGTAACGAGGTGTAACAATTTCAAGTAGTGAGGTGGGGTCACTGTTTAGGACAGGTTTTGGCACGGGTCGGCGAGAGAAAGGAGGGAATCTTTTTCATCAGTCCATTGTGAAGAGATGTGTCCATAGAGTGATGAGAAACTGCCCTCCCTGAAATGCGTTATTCTTGTTTCCATAGCAACAGACGGCTCATACTTTGTGACGGGAGGAGGAGTTCTTACCATAGACAAACTATATGTGTGTCATAAAAATTTGAACACTAGATCAAGAGTTGTTATAATGTTCCTTTTTTATTTTACGCACTGTACTTAGTTACAAATAACTGTTAAAAAATTAACTCCGTTTTTTGACTTTCAAATCATACAAATTAAATTTTACGCGTTTATATTTTTCATAAAATTAAAATCTTTGATATTTTATTTAAAATTTTTTTTTTATTGGATTTAAGCAATTTAATGTCAGAATTATTTTTAACCTGTCATTTTTTATTTTGCGTAAAATAATTGGTTGTATGATATAATAATCATATATTCGTTTTATTACATTGATAAATTTGAGAGGATTTATTATTTATGATTAATACCCATATTTTAAGTTTTATAAATTGTGTTTTGCTATAAATTAGTCATTATTAAGTACTATAATTTATTATATTGATTATAGCCATTATTCAATTGGAAATTAAGTGGTAATTGTTTTGTTGTTTGATGTTATATTTTTGAAGATAAAATTCCAAAATTATTCTATGTCTAATTTTAATTTCCTTAATAAGTGTTTTCCTTTAGTAAAAAAATTTAACCGTTGAAGTAAAAAGTAAATTTTATCTAACAACTTTTTTTTATATATACTTTCAAGACGTTGCTTCATGCATACAGGTATATTATGCTTTCAAGAATCTTAAAATATTAAGAATACAAAATAGCAATTTTTTCCAGTAATTAAAGTCCTTCATGTGTTGTGTAAAATGTTGTTGAATTCAAATCAAAATTTTTACCTGTTACCATCGCGCTCTGATTTACTTCAGTGTGTATCTTGATATGTTGTAGATATCAAGATAAGATAGATAATTTATTTTGTACATAATCTAGTTGTTGTGTATTAATGAAGAAATTCACCGTTGAGTAAAAATAAAAAAGATATTAGTAACTTCGTTTTTCTTTCCATACAATATATATTTGCATTTTAAGACAATTTGTGTGTAAAATTTTATAATTAAATATTGACTGTAATTTTAGCGGTGGCAGTTATGACATCGAGGAGTTTTTTTTTTTATCCTAGACACAGCTTGAAATGCGTGTTTAAGAAAAGTGACACAGCTTGAAATGCGTGTTTAAGAAAAGTGAGACAGCTTGAAATGCGTGTTTACGAAAAGTGACGTAGCTTGAAATGCGTGTTTAAGAATCGCTCGAAATGCGTGTTTAAGAAAATAGACAAAGTCTCTTAAAAACGCATTTCAAGCTTGAATAAAAAGCACTGGAATAAAAGCATTCCGTTTGATTTCAGCTTTAATTGGAGATTTTTTATTGTAGACAGAGATGCCTTAATTACTTTGTTAATAATCCCGAGTTACCGCGGATATGCATACTTTGCAATTATTATTATCCTGACAAAACTCGGGGCTTACAATAAATTGTCTGCAGCCAACCTTAGAAAATATTGTGCTATGATTGGCCGTTTGCCAAATTTTGTTTGAGATTTTTGACCATAAAGAGCAGACTTTGTATGTAGCAGATTTTTGTCAAAATACAAACTTTTGAAAATTTCAAATTTTGAGCCGCGATGGCTCAAGGGAGAAAGCGTTCGCCTCCCAATAAGGTAAACCAGGTTCGAATCCCAGCGGTGGCTGGTTGATACGAATTCGTTTTCCGGTTCATACCAACGACTGCGCTGACGTAAAATAGCCTAATTGGTAGACGAATCATTAGTTTGAATCCTCTGGGCTACGACTTAGCCGTGGGATGCTTTCGTGATTTTCCTCTCTATATAACGCACATGCGGGTTAGTTCCATCAAGAAGTCCTCTACGAAGACTAGTTTCGCCTTGGACTTCATCCATGATTCTTTATCTTCTGGGATGGATTCGAAATTACAAGGCTATGGTGTTAAACAATGATAGTCGTTGAGTCAGAATTGGGTCTGCTATGCAACGTTAGTTATAAAATAAAAATATAAATGGTTATAAAATTAAATAAAAATAAAATAGTTATAAAATAAAAATAAAATGAATTTTTAAATTTTATTCTAACATTAAATTTGCAACTGCGGTTGTAGATTGCGCAATGTTCAAATAAATAAATACTAATAAAAAACGAAACTCCTTGAATAACGTTTGAATCAAATTTTCAAGTATTCAATCTTAATGGTTCGAGAACACAAATATGCTAATTAATTTGTGCGGACAATATTTTTAACCATGAAATCAGACACAGAAACGTACTTTTTCTAAATAAACGCACCTTTTCTTCGACGGATTATGATTTTTAACACCTAAAATATAAAGGTAGCCGCAAATCGTAAGGTATACACATTTTTACGTCATTATTTTAAATAATGTTATTGTATATGGAAATATACAGACTTTGAACGAAATTGGCCGAACTATTCCTCAGAAATCGAATTTTAAATATACGAATTCTTCGTTGCTGGAATATTTAAAGCGGCATCTAAATAACAATTTAAGGTAATCTTAATTTGTTTAATTTTGCCCTCACTTGCATGTAGTTGATTGTTGTAGGGGTGGACAAAACTATTCTAAACTATATTTATTAAATCAATAATAACATGATAAATCATAAAACTTGCTATCCCTCTAAGTATTTAAATAAATATGTTCTGATAAATCGTAACACGTTGGCAGCTTTGTAAATTTATTATTTCT
Organism: Parasteatoda lunata; assembly: GCA_949128135.1. NCBI lineage: Eukaryota > Metazoa > Arthropoda > Arachnida > Araneae > Theridiidae > Parasteatoda > Parasteatoda lunata. The sequence continues at coordinate 8,928,322 of OX421977.1, forward strand.
TGTTGACGTTGGTGGCTTTATGTTATTAGAATATGTCACCCTCTAAGGCGCCATCAACAGTCACTACTCTAAAATAAAAAATTTTTATACCTCAATAATTTAGTAACTATAGCATTCTAAGAATTTTATAAATTATAAGACAATACGTTTTTATGTATTTTAAAATGATTTAGTGCAGCATTTTAAAGTACTCGGAGTGCCAAGGGTTAAGCAAAACATGTTTTTATGAGTTCATCCTATCAAAACGAAGATCATTTGTATTTAGAATGATGCTGTTGCGAGGTTTATTCACAAATAGTCAAAATTTACCACAATTAAGCAATTTTCTTTTCTACATCTCTTCAGGTGGCCTTAAAAGCATAATTTCACTGTACCTATCGAACCCTTCAAATGTTTAAAAAATGCTAGGAATTTTATTTTGTTATGAACATTAATCTAGTAAATTTAGAATTATCCATGCGCATTGGTATAAATTTACGATCTAATTTTACGTTTCGAATGAAGCAGTTTAAATATTTTTTACATTAAGCTGGTAGCCAAAAGAATAAATTTTTCAATCAGTTTAAACTTGGTTTAAAATGAATATATTAACACCATACATATATTGGGTTAATATCTAACCTGAGCAATTGTGCAAGTTCGATCTAAAAGTCGATAATTTGACTAAATCTATTTTGAACTGTGTTACTTCTCATTCGAGCGTTGACCTTCTCACCAATGAAAAATAACACTTGAAGGTCGTTGTGAACTTTTTTTTTAAAAAAGAAATTTCTCCCAAGGCTGTCTCTGTTGTGCATTTCCGAGTTGACAAGTTTTTTTTTTTCACGAATAAAAGCTTTTGGGTAATTTTAGTAAACATAAACTGTTGTGCTCAAATATTTTTTCCCCAACATCTGGAAAAAATATAAATCGTAACTTTTATTGCTGCCACAGTAAAATTATTTTATTTTATAAGTTTATAACCGTCGTTAAACAGCTGACCCAAGTTTGAGTTTACAATGTTCAACTCCATAGACTTGCCATTTTGAACCTAATACAGGAGACAAGCTAACTCCTGGATCATATATTGCAAGAAACCAGCATTTGCGTTACGTGGAGAGGAAAATACGGAAACCTCTCACGGTTAGCCTGACTGCAAGGAACTCTAACCCATGATTCGTCAACCACTGAAGATATTTTACGTCAGTACTGTGGTTAATGACACATATTCACTATTCATGTAAAATTGAAAAAAATCCTAACTTTCAAATCATATTTCATGTATGAACTTGCGAATCCGAAACGGGTGCGCTTACAATCTCTATAAAATACCATTGTACCAATCCGAAAATGTTAATATTGATCTTGATTGGCTGTTCAATGTCTATTCCGTCATCTTAAGAATTTGCACAGACTGTGTCTGAACTACATTTATATATGTCTTCGAAATTGTGTAGCGAATCGTATTTTATATTATTTTTTAACTTTGAATCGATAACTATTGTTTTATGGTTAATTGTAACCATATTTTGGAATACTATGATTCATTCGGAATCGTTTAATGAACTGTTATTGCTGTTTTTGTTTACAGTAAAAACTGTTATTGTTTATGAACTATTTCCTTCAGTTATTAATTATCACCTATGGAAACTTTATTACTAAGTTAGGTTGGATACTCCAGCAATATATGAGACTTACTTGATTGCAAGCCTACTTGATTAAATAAGGCAATTTATAATTATATATATATATATATATATATATATATATATATATATATATATATATATATATATATATATGTATGTATGTATGTATGTGTGTGTGTGTGTGTGTGTGTTACCATGAATGACCGAAATCAAGAGAATGTCGACTTTCACACCAAATGTCAACAATCACATAGTCGCTTTAGGAAATGTTCGAAATATTTGTTATATCACCATTTGATATTAATTTATTCGTTGATATTATTATATTTGTTCGACATCTTAATATCTGGTGAGGATAGATTAGGAGAAACATCAGTGTTCGGAGTACCCGTTAAATGCATACTGGGCAGTGGCACTTGACCTTAAAAAAACATTGATATAGGGCATACCATACAAATAAATACCGGTCATTGGCACTTAACTAGAAAATATATATTCTGAACAAGAAAAATCAAGAAATTCATGAAGACTTTTTATGCCAGCCTTTATTAGGTCGCACAACAGGAGAAGATATCTTTAATGTTATCAATAAATTTATGCAAGAAAACAAAATTGCTTGGAATAGATGTGTAGGAATAAGCACAGGCAAAAAATACGGTTGGAATCACTAAAGAACTTATTTTTATTTTATTTTATAACCGTCGTTGAACAGCCGACCCAATTTCATGGATTTACGACTGCTAATGTTCAACTCCGTAGCCTTGTAATTTTGAACCAATCCAGAAGACAAGGAAACTCCTGGATCAGTACCCCCAGAGGTATTGATTTGTTATGGGAACATGGAGGACTTTGAGACTCGACAGATTTAACGTGCATCAGTCACCATTTACTACACGGGGAGTCTTCGGCCGGCGAGGATCGAACCCGCGACCTCTTGGATATGGGCCCAGCGCCCTACCGACCAGGCTATCCCGGCCCCTAAAGAACTTATTTTATTTTATAACCGTCGTTGAACAGCCGACCCAACTTAATGGGTTTACTGCTACTAATGTTCAACTCCGTAACCTTGTAATTTTGAACCCAATCCAGAAGACAAGGGAACTCCTGGATCGAGTATTGGGAGAAATTTGCCTTCGTGGAGGACTTTTTGATGGAGCTAACCCGCATTTGCGTTACATGGAGAGGAAGACCACGAGAACCTTTGAATTTACGACTTTTTATGCTTATGTGCGAAGAAATGGGAAATAGCCATACCCATCAGCTTCTTTTTCATTCGGATGTTTGTTGGCTATCATGGGGAAAAACTTTAAGCAGACTAATTGAATTGAGATATGAACTTCAACGTTTCCTTAAAGATAATTTGTTGTTTATTTCAGTGACTCAGTCAACTGTCATATTTAGCTGACATATTTTCAGTTTTAAATTGTTTGAATTTATCTTTACAAGGTAAAGAAATTGCACGTGCATGATAAAGTAAACGCTGCCATCGCAAAACTAAATTTAAGGCAAAGAAGAGTTAGTAATGGATAAATAGATTCGTTTCTCTCTCTTCAGGAGTTTATAACAAGTTCCACTGCTACAATTGATGCTGATACTCTGAAATGCATAACACATCATTTAGGGAGTTTACAGATGAACTTGAAAAACTATTTCCCAGATGTAAAAAAAAAAATTTCGAATGGATAACATATCCAATTAATATTAATAAAACATCCATGCCAGAAGGATTGTCGCAGGTGGAAAAAGAGCAATTATTGGAATTGGCTTCAAACGGATTCTTGAAAAATAAACATGAGGAGTGTACTTTAGCATCATTCTGGCAGCAAGTGCAAAGTATGTATCAAGTCTTAACAGAAAAAGTTGTGAAATATATTTTGCCTTTTCCAACTTCATATTTATGTGAAGTTGCTTTTTCAACATTCGTGGACATGAAGTCGAATAAAAGAAATAGATTATTGGACTTGGAATCGCATCACAGACTAAAATTGATTGCAAGAGAACTGAATTATGATGAACTGTTATCACAGCAAAAACAATATCATCCTTCTCATCGATGCAAATAAACTTATTAACAAAACTTTGTACCAAAAAAGAAAAATTAATATATTTTTTAAAGAATACTTTTATTTTTTATTAGTGGTACACAGCGTTACGAAAAATTTAGAAAGGGTACGCAAAAGTCATAACTTTGAGAAACGCTGTTATAATGTAATATACAACAAGACAGAAAAGCGCAAGAACTTGTAAAAATTTCATTTCATTGCGGGTTGTTTTCGAAAAACAGTTTTTAAATATCAAGATTTTATGAATAGTCATAACACCAGTTAATTCACGTGTACTTTTTTTTATTATATCTTTTTAACCAATCTGAAGTAAATAATCATGAATAGTTTAATATTTAAGAATTGTAAGAGCTTATTTCACTATTCCTCTAAATAAATTAAATAGTTTTTCTAACACTTTTTCTTCTTTTACTTTTTATTTTCAGCTTTTCACAGCTTAGAAAACGCAATCGAATGTGTTAGTAACACAAGGTGGAAAATGTAATCTTTGTATAAAACAGAAATTTGTATTTTTTTAATCTACCACTTAAGGCAATTAAATAAATTTATAATTATTATTTAATATCAAATTATGGTGAAAGAGGAAGCCCCCAAAATCCGTATTTAAAAATATTTACTAGTAAGGGTATTACTGGTAAATGTTGATAACGAAAATGAACTATTATTTTAAGTCCTCTTAGAGGAAATTTTTGCTACTTTTTTTTCTCACAAGATAGGGTAACTTTCATTCATTATAAAGTCTTTTTCATTTTTGGGTTCTTAGAGGAAATTTGTGGCACTTTTTTTTCTGGCAAGACAGGAGGAACTAATTTCAGGAAAACCCACTCATGTTATGTTAACCAAATCTTTAAAAAATTAGATTCCTCTGGAACTATTTAAACGGTTTTGCACAAGTTTTGTATTTTGCTATGTAAAATCACATTCTTGAAAATGACATAAAAAATGTATATCTTCAAAATCGAAATTTTTTAATTCATTATTAAATAAAATAATAAAGAATAATAAAATATTTAGTAAAAGCTATATTTTATCTTTGGAAAAACGAATTTGTGTGCAAAAAGTTTTCAACTCGTTTGACAAGTTCTCGGGATATGGCGAAATTTGCAGAAAGTAAAATAAACATTAAGGGGTCCAAACTTTCGACCGATCTCTGATCAAATTATTTTGATGGAACTATATTTAGGGTAAGAAATTCGAATCCATCGAAAAAAATGGTATTTTTATTCAGAGAAAGTACGTTTTTTTGTCTGATTTCAGATCTTAAAAGGTTGTCTTCCCCTATTAATTAGCATATTTGAGGATACCTCTTCGAACCATTAAGATTGAGTCTTAGAAGGTGAAGATCCGATCATTAGATCAAAAGTTATTAGGGGGGGGGTCCGTATTTTATTTTGTGCACTGTACAATATATGTACAATTATATGTTTAAATACAATAATTTGTTATATGAAATTTTAGGCAAGAAATGATGTTTCAGATTGAAATTCTTGTTTATGGAAATTTTTTTCAGTTTCAAGGGTTACCGAATTTCGAGCTTTAACATTAAATTTCATAAAAAATTTATTTATTTTATTATTACACTTACATATACAGGCTTATGTGCTCATTCCACAGATGATTGAGCAAATTGAAAAACAGGTAGTATAATGATACAATAATAAAAAAATTATAATTGTTGTTGCTGTCAACAGTCATTAAGGCAAGTGATGCGATTGTTCTTGTTTCACAGGGGCGCCATCTATGGCCAAGAATTTGATTTCTGCCACGCCCATAAGTCACACCCGTTTATAGGGCGGTCCCATTCGCACATCAATTCATTCCTCCGTAGATCCACCTGAACCAGAAAACGATCCATCTCTTATTCAGCACCCACAGGGTTATAATTTGTAATGGGAATATGGAGGACTTTGCGACCCGACAGATTTAACGTGCATCAATCCCACCATTTAATACACGGGGCGTCTTCGCTAACTGGATTCGATCTCACGAACGTGAGTCCAGCGCCCAGCCAATCAGGCTATTCCGGCCAGAATGATAATTAAATTTATTTAATTGCGAAAAAATTTTCTATTTTGTGAAAAGAAATGTTTCTATTTTGTTACGATTCTTGTAGTTATTATGCAACAATTTTTTGTTGTTGTATTTATTTAAGGACTTGCTCTTACCTAATTTGGTTGTGTGGTTTTGAAAACGGAAATTAGTTACATTCAGGAAGCTACAGATTTTTTTAAAAATGATATTTTAACTTTGTTTATTTTCTGTCTGAATGCACAAGTTTATAAAGTGCGTGTGGGTTTTTATTCCTGCATAGGAAGGAATGGTTGACTGAATGTGATGTGTAAACAAGCTTAATATTCTAGAAGTTTTATTATTGTGAATTGTGTTCTGATTTACGTGAAATTTGACCATTCATAAGAGTTATCAGTAATTTATAAATTCTAACAGGTCATGTGCATAAAAAAATTTAAGAAAATTATTTTATAACACTATAAATAAATATGTGTGACATGTTTTGTGCGTTATCCCTTATTTGGCTATGTGTAAAATATCATCGTTTGTGTTTTTGGAAGTAACATCATAACATTCTCGTGGCGGCTTCCGAATTATTTTTGTTAATTGATTCATTGAAAATTAAATTGAAAAAAAAAATGTTATGTGTTTAACACTACGAGCATAATTACATTGGATGACATGCTTTTTCTTGCTTAGGCGTAGAAATCAATCGGAAGTAGTCACCCGGAAGTCTTACGACGAATTTTAACTCCTAGCGCCATCTGTGATTAGCTTTACACGATTCACCATCTCTACAGCTGTCTGTTTAATTTGAAAATAACCCTTGGGACAAAAAACATATGACTTTAATGCAACGCATCATAAACTGAAGTATCGCCTTCTTCCGACCACTTCCTACATACCAGAGAGAATTAGGGACATTGAGTGAATTTTACAAAAATCATGGCTAGAAATATTATATTGAATTGTATTAATACTGTAGTTTGCAAAAAGAAACCGATTGCAGATTTGAAATCACTGACCCGAGACACGTTACAAAAATGTCATGCAACAGAAAAAAAAAAAAATTCCCCAGTGCAGTGGCCAGAAGTAGAACTCTACAAGTAGTAAAACTACTGCAGTCGTTATTTTTTTTCGTAGTTTGTAATGTAGTGTGCTACTTTTTAAAAAAAAAAAAAGTTGTGTAGTGAGCAGTGCGATACAAAAAAAACAGTAGTTTGTAGCGATTTCTGGCTACTAATTTCACGTTAGTTAAGAATAGTAAACTAACTCTGACCCAACTAAATTTTTGAATTTGAGCCGTGATGGCTCCGGAAATTAAGCGTTCGCCATCCAATGAGGTGAACCGGGTTCTAATTCAGCGCTGGCTGGTCGATGTGAATCCGAATTCGGCTAACCGTGGGAGGTCTTTCTCCCTATGTAACGCAAATGCGGGTTAGCCTCCACGCGGTTTTTTATAGGTAGTCCGATCAGACCACTGTGAAGGATATCCACTTTCCGAACGAGTCATTTAATACAAAATCTAGTTAAAATACCAAAGTGGTAGCAAATATATGACTAAAAATTTATTTTATTTATAAATATTATTGGCTTGCCTTACTCACTTGTCAACCACTACAGATTAAATTCTCAAATATATATGTCAAACTTCTCTCAATTACTTTTATAAAAGGTTTTGGGCTCATGCGCACAACTGGTTCACTTTTTAAATAGTCTGCGCGGACTACTTATAAAAGACCGTTTGGAGGCTTTTTGATGTAGGAGGTGATGGTTAGCCCCGTGAAAAAGGTCTCCACGAAGTCAAAATTTCTCCCAATACTTGACTTGGGAGTTCCCTTGTCTTCTGGATTGGGTTCAAAATGACAAGGCTACGGAGTTGAACATTAGAAGTCGTAAACCTAAACATTGGGTCGGCTGTTCAACGACGGTTATAAAATAATTTTTTTTTTGAATTTGATAGGTACAAATCTTTGGCCGGTCCTTTAATGGATGAAATGAAAATGCAGCAGTTGATCGTTAACAGTAATTACGTATTTAAAAATCACGTATAACTGTTATTTAAACTAGCCATTCTGAAATAATTTGATAACACTTTGGCCACACTTTCACACGCACTCGTCATATATCGAGGTTATTTCAAAGGAAGTATTTTCGAAGTAATTTCTGAGAGGAAATAAAAAAAAAAAACATTAAACACTTTAGAAATTTCAAGTACTTGATAATTTTGCAGTTCCTAAATCAAATATTTGCTGTCGAGAAAGGCACAAAAAATTGAAGGTTAAATGATCAAATTCGAAGAAAAAAAAATCTTTCGGAATAACAAACTGACTCAGAATAATTCGTAACTATTCCCTTATATTTAATGTAAACCAATTACTTATTTAAAACCATTTTGAATATAGGTGTTAAATAAGTTCTCCAGGTAAGTTCGTCTCCTTAAAGTAGTTAATACAAAGTAGTTTGTAGTCATTACATTTTAAAAAAGTAATTGTAGTTCACACTGAAACTTAATATATACCTACATTGCCCTAAAACAGTCAAAATGACTGCATTGTGAAAGAATAACTAACGTGTAAAGAAATTTGTTTAATTAAATTTTAATATTTTTTTAATTTTATTTACAGTAATATAACACGTTATTAGTAAATATTAAGAGCAAAAAAATTGACTTCTCTTGGAGAAAGAAAATTCGTGTACTATTATTTGTACGCTTTTTGCAAATGAAAAAGCAGTCAAAATATGACTTCCTTGGGCAATTTATTGTTTAATACATTTGTAAGAACGTCGTTGTAGTTTGTATTACACAGAGTATTTTTAGGCCATTTACAAGATTGTTTATGTATTTAAATATAATCACCATTTCTTTCAAATAAAAGAAAAAGTGGTAGCATAAATTTTTTTTTATAGCTTGAATATCCAGAAACAAGATAGTTTTTGTCTATCATTATAAATCATTGTTATAAACATTTATGTATGAATTTGGAGCTAATAATCGAGTTTTGCACAGCTTAACCCATTTTGTCCCGAATTTATACATTTGAAATGATACAAAAAGTGGTTTTATGGAAAAAGCGGTATAATATATTATCAAAATTAACTGGTTTTTCTACTGTTAGGGCATTCAAAAAGTCTTTAATAGATCAAAAAGTACTTGCTCCTTATAATTCTAGATCTAATCAGAAATAACTAAATCATTATGGTATCTGAAAATCTTTTAATTCATTCAGATAAATGAAAATGCTGATAAAAGTTTCCCATCACAATGAATGTCTTTGAAAAAAGGAACTGTCCTGACGTTGGGCGTTAACCAGTTAAACTGCTGGCATAGCTGCCAACATTTTTATTTTCGTACACTCTTTAACTCTCAACGTTAAGGCATGTACAAAAAACTCAGGCCTGTCAACTACTATGCTTTTTGCAAATTATTTTATAGAGAGGTAGATAATTAAAAACCAAATCTTTCATAATTTTTGTTAAATTTGTCAACATTTTAAAAGTCTCACCATTGAGGAACAGGAAGAAAGTGGGGTTACATATGAACTTTTAAATCATGTGTTTTGGGGTGGGTGGAAAATAAGTTTAAATGAGTGAAAAATAATCCATTAAAACATAAGCAGATCTACCACTAGAATAAATTTTTACAAAAAGTGTAGAAAGTTGCCAGCCTTGAAAGTTTTTTTCGAATGGTAGTGAACTAAAAAGCAAAGATTTTTAAAAACAAACAGAATTTTAAAGAAATTTTATTCAATTTTCAACCACAATCAATCGCCCATATGATCTTTTATATTTATATTTAAATGATAAGTAGTGATTGATAAAATTCTTTTAACTCTTTCTTATTAAAATCTATGAACATTATCTTCGTTTCCACGAGGAAAAATATTTTTTGAAATTCAGGAAATGTCTCAAGTTTTGGAGAATATGTTTTTTTCCCAGTGGTATTGAGATTACTCCAATACTACATTATCTGGTCTTATAAAAATTTGCAACAAATGAGAACAAGGCAGTGATTTTGATGATTTTAAATAGGTGGCAAAATGTCGCCAAATCGGCAATTTTTAAAAAGTTTAATAACTTTTAAAATATTTAAGTTATTTATCAGTCCTAAAGCTCAGATAATTCTTCACGGCAAGATTATATATACAGTTTAAAATCATTGCATTGCTTCAAGCGTAAAGCACTTAAACTATGGCTTTTTTTAATATTTTTCTTGGCGACAGAGCTTCGAAAAAATAGCGTTAAGCAAATTAAACATATAAATGCAAGATAATTATGCAATGGTGTATTTAGAATCTGACAAAATAAAAAATATATTTCTGCTTGAAATTGTCTTTCAATTGATACATTTCTTCCACAAGGAAAAATAATTTTCGGAAGGAGTTGGCAGGTATTAACTCTCCATCGATAGTGTAGTTTCAGAAAATGTTTTTCCAAGTGGTATCAAAAGTTAAATAAAAGTAAGTGTAGTTAAAAAAATTGTTAACTTCTTCATATAAATAGTTTAAAGAAATGTATAAAATGTCATTTCGAGAAATGGTTAGATCATTAAGTTCTTTTAAAATTTGATAAAATTTATTCTTGTTAATAATATTTGCTGAGTTCACTACTATAGAGAAAAAAAATTTAGTAGAAATTTTAATGGGTATGTTATACATTCGTAACATTCAAAGTTTTAAATTTCTGCCATCTTTTTCTCAAATTCTGTAATGATTAAGGAGAAAATATTAAAGTGAACTAATAATTTTCGTGATTCCTTTTATTTATTTATTTCGTGTGGAATGCAACATAGGGTTAAATGCCCAACGTAACATTCTTTGTCGCTTAGGGGTTCAATGGATACGGCAATGATATTCCTCTGTCAAAAAAACTAGGAAATCCCAAGCAAATTTTGTGATTTTTGTGGGCTGGGGGGATAACACCAACAGGAATCACTGCCTTTGTGTGTGGGCGTGGGAGTTTGTTTCTTTTTCACTAGCTTTCATTAACTCTACTTGCCTCAACCCATAAAGATGCTGGACAGTAGCAAGATATGTTGAATGTTGATGCTTACCAGATGTTGAAACTTGTCACCACGTCTGCCTCTAGGCCTCCACTCAACCATTTTTTTTTGTCTTCTGATGTCTTTTTCATTCCAATTTCTCAGTGGCAGAAGACAGCGGATACGGTTGCCGTGTGAGACCTTGCAGATCGTCTGCAAGTGGTGTCAATTAAATAATTCTGATTTCTTCTTCTAATTTGGAGTGGAAATTGGTCAGTTGAAATATGCCGTAAATAATTTTAAATTTTTTCCTTGTCGAGTGAAACTATTTGCAGTATTTTTTTTTATAATTTCACGAGAGATATTTGGAGAATAATGGAGAAAAATGTCTCGTGGAATCGGACTAAAATGTATTTGTTTTCTGTTTTGTTTTGTTTGTGGTCGGAGTTCCTTGCAACAACTGCTCAACTGCCATCAGGTAATGCACTTCTAAAATGCTAATAATTTAAATAGGTATAACTATTCTACTAATTCATAAAAATTGTATTTTTAAAAATACTAATACTAAAAATTTAATCATTGCTATCATATCCAATATCCTATTTGTTATAAACTATTAGAACTACAAGTTCAATAAGAATATACATAGTTTTAAATTATGAATGACTTATAATTTAACTATAATAACAATATTCACAATTTAAGTTATTGTTTCTGTCAAATAATGTTGAAAATTTCAAACTTATTATAAATTCAACAACAATTTATAATTTATTGAAACAAGGAGGCACCGATTACCGATTTCCGTGTTTTGGTCTCTTATATTTTTCTTTAAATCTCACAAAATTTTTTTAAAGACCATCTTCTTTTTATAATTATAATAATTTGAAGGTAGAACATTTTATTACTATGTTAATCATAACAAAATGTATAATTACTTGGATTTGAAAAATAATCAAATGTAATCGGAAAAAAAATATTTAAACTTAGGAATAATGAATAAGAAGTAATTAAAAAAAAGCCAAAATAAGAAGTAATAAATGAGGAGTAACTTAACTTATTTACAGTCTATAACAATTACCTAAGTTTGTGAAGCAGTTTAAATTGCAAACGGGTTTTATCTCTCTTAAAGCATTTATATTTTTAAAAACAAATCTATATAAATCTTATGATTTATCTCTGGCAGCATCTGATTACTTTCTCTAATTTTTTTAATTTTATTAATCGTTTTTTTTTAATTTAAAGCAACAACAAAAAAAAAAAAAAAGCGAGAAAAAATTTCCAAAAAAATCACTTAAGCAAAGCACTTTCGAGCAATTGGAGTAGCGAAAAAAATTAACTTTGCTAATATAGTAACAACAAACACTATAGCAATAAATATTAACAGATATTTAGCTAACTAGGATTAATGCGAATTATAAAATCATGTTAATGTCACTGTTCCACTTTTTAAAAAAAATTCCATCTATTTTGAAAGAATGATCATGAAATTATATCAAGTCAATCGACACTTTCTCTACGCAATAAATAAATTATCATTAAATCTCAATGAATTATTTTTATGAAATCTGGAATTTCCGCATTGTAATGAATGTGGAAAGAGTTATCTTTAAAGGAATAATAATATGCTTATTAAACAAAAAAAATTTTATGCAATTTACCATTTAATTTTAAAAATGTTTTTATTCGGGATCCTCATAAAAAACTTTTAATTACCTATCTATGAGGTAATAACTCATATTTTGCTTTGGTGAGATGTATTCATTTTATTTTATTTTCTAACCGTCGTTGAACAGCTGACCCAAATTTTATGGGTTTACGGCTACTAATGTTCAACTTCGTAAGCCATGTAATTTTTAATTCAATACAGAAGACAAGGGAACTTCTGGATCGAGTATTGGGAGAAATTTTGACTTCGTGGAGACCTTTTTCACGGGACTAACCCGCATTTGCATTGCATGGAGAGGAAGACGACGAGGAACTCCCACGGTAAGCCTGACGGCAAGGGGACTCTAACCCATGATCCGTCTACCAATAAGGATATTTCACATCAGCACTGTGGTTGGTGCAAGCCGGATGCGGAATTCGTATCGACTGGGATTCGAACCCGAAAGCTCTATCTCCTGAGCCATCGCGGGTCAGATGTACTTTTTTTTATAACCGTCGTTGAGCACCCGACCCAATTTTATGGGTTTACGACTACTAATGTTCAACTTTATAGCCTTGTAATTTTGAACTCAATCCAGAAGACAAGAAAACTCCTGGGTCAAGTATTAGGAGAAGTATGCCTTTGTGGAGGACTTTTTGATGGAACTAACCCGCATTTGCGTTACATGGAAAGAAAGACCACGAGAACCTCCCACTGTTAGCCTGACGGCAAGAGGACTCTAACCCATGATCCGTCCACCACTGAGGATATTTCACGTCAGTACTGTGGTCGGAGCAAGCCGGATGCGGTATTCGCATCGACCAGCCATCGACGGAATCGAAACCCGGTTCGCTTCATTGAAAGGCGAATGCTCTATCCCCTGAGCCATCGCGGCTCAGATGTATTTATTTTATTTTATTTTATTTTATTTTATTTTATAACCGTCGTTGAACAGCCGACCCAATTTCATGGGTTTACGACTACTAATGTTCAACTCCGTAGCCTTGTAATTTTGAACCAATGCAGAAGACAAGGAATCTCCTTGATCAGTACCCCCAGAGGTCTTGATTTGTTTTGGGAACATGGAGGACTTTGAGAGACAGATTTAACGTGCATCAGTCACAATTTACTACACGGGGAGTCTTCGGCCGGCGAGGATCGAACCCACGATCTCTTGGACATGGGCTCAGCGCCCTACCGACCAGGCTATCCCGGCCTTGAAGTATTTATTTTATTTTATAACCGTCGTTGAACAGCCGACCCAATTTCATGGGTTTACGGCTACTGATGTTCAACTCCGCAGCCTTGTAATTTTGAACCAATCCAGAAGACAAGGAAACTCTTGAATCACTACCCCCAGAGGTATTGATTTGTTATGGGAATATGGAGGACTTTGAGACTCGACAGATTTAACGTGCATCAGTCACCGTTTACTACACGGGGAGTCTTCGGCCGGCGAGGATTGAACCCACGACCTTTTGGACATGGGCCTAGTGTCCTACCGATCAGGCTATCCTGGCTTTCTGATGTATTTATTTGTCATTATTATATATTCATGTCCAAGAGATCGTGAGTTCGGTTCCCACCGGCCGAAGACTCCCCATGTAGTAAATGATTACTAGTGCACGTTAAATCTGTCTGGTTACAAAGTCCTCCATATTCCCATAACAAATCATACCTCTGGGGTTACTGAATTGGAGATGGATCGTTCTCTAGTTGAGGTCAAAATTACGATGTGTGAATGAATCTATGATTGGGTCCACCTTATAAACGGGTTGTGAGGAGTGTGTGAATGAAGTCTTGCACTTGGCTATAGATGGCTATTGAAACGCACCCTCTGCCTTATATTCGCTTGATTTAACCAAGCAAGCTTGCTGATATTGGCAAGTGACATTAGAAACAACAACAAGTTAATTCTTATCAGCTGGGATGCCAGGAGTGACAAAAAATGTAAAAAGTGGTGAAATGTAAAAATATTTTAAAAGAAGCTGATTTTTCAGTTTACTATTGAAAGTGAAAGTAGTTTCCCTTTAAATGTGACTAATTTTCGTATACAAGTTATGATGGTAGTTAGGATTGAATAGTGAAATGGATTAAATAATTAAAAAAAGATTGTACATTTTTATAAATTTTTAGACGCCTTTCGAACCGCCTTTTCGTTAGTCGGATTAACGGCTGTAATCATTTCAAGCTCTTTAGCCTTTTGCACTCCGAGGAGCCATCTACAGACACTCTCGAATTAAAACTTTTTATGGCTTAACATTTAAATAATAACCGCATTATTTTAAGAATTTTTAAAATTTTATAAAAATATAGAGATACTGTATTGTGTATTTTAAATGGTTTAGTCCTTATTAATTAGATCAAGTCCCTAAATTAGATCAAGCAGCATTTTAAAGTACGTGGAGTGAAAAGGGTTAAACAATAAAAGAGTTAACAGCCATGATTTAAACAATGAAAGAGTTGAGTGCCTATGTGAGTTAAACAATGAAAGAGTTAAACAATTAGGGAGTTAACACTCATGATCTAAACCAGTGATTCTCAACCACTGTGCCGCCAAATTCTTAAAATGTGCCGCCAAATATTAGAAGCGATACAATAAAAATTATAATGCTTTTTTTTATTGCGAGTAAAGTTTAAATTAAAGAAAAGTGTAAAGTGTACACCACACACGCACACACACACACACACACACACACACACACATATATATATATATATATATATATATATATATATATATATATATATATATATATATATATATATATATATAAATATAATGTTAAAATACGTAGGAAATTTAATGACTATTAAAATAATTAACAAAGGCTAAAACAAGCTAAATATTAACTTCCCAACGGAAATAAAAGCTAATCATTAAAGTAAGCTATGCAGTTAATTGTTATAAAATCAAATTAACAAAGGATAACTAACAAAAAAATAAGCTAACAATTAATAATTAGCAAAAAAACAAATTAACAAGAAATCACAAAAAAATAATAATTAATGTAAAAAAAAAACCTAACAGTTAATAATTATAGAAAACAAGCTAACAATTAATAACTAGCAAGAAAAAAAATAAATAAATAAATAATAAAAAATTAATCGAAATAAATAATTAATCCCTTAATAAACGTGCTTTTGTAGTGCATATTATTTTATTTCACATTCAAAATCGTTAATCGTTTATCACTGAAATCGTTAAAAGTGTGCCGCCACAAAAAAAAGGTTGAGATTCACTGATCTAAACAATAAAAGAATTAAACACCCATGAGTTAAACAATAAAAGAGGTAAACGCCTATCAACTAAACCAACGCCTCCTATAACTGAAAGCCTCCACATGGCTTTTTATAGGTCGTCCGATCAGACCATTGTGAAGGATATCCACTTTCCTAACGAGTCACTCAATACAAAATCTTGTTAAAATAAGAAAGTGGTAGCAAGTATATGACTAAAATTTTTTTTAAATTCATGAATATTATTGGTTTGCCTTATTCACTTGTCAACCACTACAGATTCAATTCTCAAATATATATGATAAATTTCTCTCAATTATTTTTATAAAAGATATTGGGTTCATGCGCACAACTGGTTCACTTTTTAAATAGTCTGCGCTTACTACTTATGAAAGACCGCGTGGAGGCTTTTTGATGTAGAAGGTGATGGCTAAACAAAGCCTATGAGTTAAATAATAAAAGAGTTAAACTCCTATGACTTAAACAATAAAGGAATCAAACACGTATGAGTTAAACAATTAAAAAGTTAAACAATAAAATAAACTCCTATGAGTTAAGCAATAAAAGATATAAAGAATTAAAAACGTATGAGATGAACATTAAAAAAGTTAAACAATAAAAAAGTTAAATGCTTGTGAGCTAAACAGTAAAACAGTTAAACGTATTCCTCTCAAGGCGAAATCCGGCTATTATTAATACTAACCGGTTAAAAATAGACGCTTCTTTTGGTCAGAATGAGATATAAAAAGGGGGGATTTCCTTATTGTGTTCTGTGGCTGATTAATCGCCAAGTCTTGGCATCGACCCACGAGAAAAAAAAAAAAAAAAACATCACAGAAGGGACTAACTTGAAAGGTATAACTCGTAGCCAACCCCAGGCAAATACGCCTACATGTTTTTTTTTCTTTTTTTAATTTTGCCAGTTTCAATTAACTTGGCGCCTTGGCGATTGTAACTGGCGTGGCAGATCTCGATACGGAAATATTCCCAATAAAAATGGGAAAGAATGATATTGATCAAGCTTCATTGGTTATTATTAATAATAACCGGTTAATGCGATTAATTCACTTAAATTATTCCCTTTAACTGGCTTTTTGGTTATTAATGTTATATTATTGTTAATGTTACGAACGGAAAAACGAAATGATTCACAAAAAAAAAGCCACAAAAAAAAAAAGGTTGAGATTCACTGATCTAAACAATAAAAGAATTAAACACCCATGAGTTAAACAATAAAAGAGGTAAACGCCTATCAACTAAACCAACGCCTCCTATAACTGAAAGCCTCCACATGGTTTTTTATAGGTCGTCCGATCAGACCATTGTGAAGGATATCCACTTTCTAACGAGTCACTCAATACAAAATCTTGTTAAAATAAGAAAGTGGTAGCAAATATATGACTAAAATTTTTTTTAAATTCATGAATATTATTGGTTTGCCTTATTCACTTGTCAACCACTACATATTCAATTCTCAAATATATATGATAAATTTCTCTCAATTATTTTTATAAAAGATATTGGGTTCATGCGCACAACTGGTTCACTTTTTAAATAGTCTGCGCTTACTACTTATGAAAGACCGCGTGGAGGCTTTTTGATGTAGAAGGTGATGGCTAAACAAAGCCTAGGAGTTAAATAATAAAAGAGTTAAACTCCTCTGATTTAAACAATAAAGGAATCAAACACGTATGAGTTAAACAATTAAAAAGTTAAACAATAAAATAAACTCCTATGAGTTAAGCAATAATAGAGTTAACCAACGATGAGTAATATAATAAAAGAGTTAAACGCCTATGAGTTAAGCAATAAAAGATATAAAGAATTAAAAACGTATGAGATGAACATTAAAAAAGTTAAACAATAAAAAAGTTAAATGCCTGTGAGCTAAACAGTAAAACAGTTAAACGTATTCCTCTCAAGGCGAAATCCGGCTATTATTAATACTAACCGGTTAAAAATAGACGCTTCTTTTGGTCAGAATGAGATAAAAAGGGGGGATTTCCGTATTGTGTTCTGTGGCTGATTAATCGCCAAGTCTTGGCATCGACCCACGAGAAAAAAAAAAAAAACATCACAGAAGGGACTAACTTGAAAGGTATAACTCGTAGCCAACCCCAGGCAAATACGCCTACATGTTTTTTTTTCTTTTTTTAATTTTGCCAGTTTCCAATTAACTTGGCGCCTTGGCGATTGTAACTGGCGTGGCAGATCTCGATACGGAAATATTCCCAATAAAAATGGGAAAGAATGATATTGATCAAGCTTCATTGGTTATTATTAATAATAGCCGGTTAATGCGATTAATTCACTTAAATTATTCCCTTTAACTGGCTTTTTGGTTATTAATGTTATATTATTGTTAATGTTACGAACGGAAAAACGAAATGATTCCGTTTGCAAACGCAAGCATTAAACCCGTCCCTTACATTACCAAAGTGCTTGAGAGAATTGAACCCTACCGAAGAGCGAATGGTGACTCTACGAACCCCTTTCATGCAAATACGAGCACTGGGTGTTGATCACCATTTAGGCATAAAAGGATCCATTTACAACGTACCTACTAACTTGCTCAAGACCTTAGACTGTCTTCCACGCAATGTAAATGATTCATTCACTATTCATGTAAAACTGAAAAAAAGCTTGGCTTTCAAATCATATTTCATGTATGAACTTGTGAATCTAAAACGGGTGTATGATGCAACTTACAATCTCCATCAAACACCATTTTACCAATCCGAAAATGTTAATATTAATCTCGATTGGCTGCTCAATGTCTATTCAGTCATCAAAAGAATTTTTGCAAAACGTGTCTGAGCTGCATTAAAATATGTTTGCGAAATTGTGCACCGAGCAGTTCAGGATTGACAGTTAAAGATGTCCGATGATTTCTTTTCCAAAAAAAAATTAGACAACAACCATTTTGCCAATGGGTAACCTGTGATTGCCCTTGCTTTTTCATTTTGTAGTGAATTGTATTTAACATTTTTTTGTAATATTGTTATAGCGACAAGTAAAAATATCAATATTTTACGATGCATGTCCAGTTCTATTAAAAGCATAAAAAATTTTTATTATTATTTTCTTTAATTTTAATCTACCACTCAAGGAGTTAAATTATTTTTATTAAAAAATTTATAACTGTATCTTCTATGTACTTTGTGTGGCAATAATTACTTGCTTATAAGCATTTCCGCGGTTTCCTTTTAACTACGGAAATCAATCACATTTTTTTCCTATATCTTGTTTTGAACAACATTGCTGCTTATACATGCTTCCCTTTTTTGTTGTAATCATTCCCTATTTTATATCAGGCGATGTGAAATAGTCGGTTAATATTATGAAATAAATAATGTTATTAAATATAATCGTTTAATGCGATAAATTCATTTAAATTATTCCCCTTAACTGGCTTATTGTTGATTAATATTATATTAAATAATATTATCATTATTTATATTTAATAATATTGACAGGTTAGCCTATTAATAACCGACTATTTCACAATGACAGTAACAAAAATAAACGATTAAGAATCGCCTGAAACAAAATAGGGAATGGTTACGTTACAATAAAAAAGGGAAGCAAGTTG